>JADLZK010000001.1:0-368099 GCA_015847255.1 Hyparrhenia diplandra
AAAATTACGAGTGTGCACCATAATTATACTAATATATAAAGCAGAAGTGGATGGCACAAAGGTCCTGTGAAATACAATACAATTATAAGAGAACCATGCTTTTTTTTTCTGGAGAAAACTGCAGGGGGTAAAACACCTACTGATTATAAGTGTTAATAAAAATATAAAGGTTTATACAAAGATAAGGCCCATACCAACAGTGCAGTTGTACAGATCCCACTCAACAGCAAATGCTAATTATTGGTTTCTCAAACATATCGCGGGTAGGAGATAAATTCTCATAGTTTGGAGTTGGCGTGTCTTTGCTAGGGGAGAGAACGATCCACTCTACAAGGATCTTGGGTTTGCTGTTAAGGAACATCACATGTGAACAGGAATATTATGGCCAACTAATTTTTCTCATACTAATGTTGAATACCAAAAAATGTGTATTTCCATGACAGCTCAAATGATGTTCATTTTAGTTCTACTTCGCCGACCTCTGCGATATGTAAAACAAAAAGGAATGACTGGCAAGGATGCACACCATAAAATTAGCCAAAGAGAGAGAGAGACCAACTGCAACAGGAAATTGACCAAAAACTTTGCCTCTAATTTGAGTAATGTTCTGTACATTTTCTCCCATATATATACACACAAAAATTGTTTGGATGACCAGCAAATCCTCTAAAAGGCGGATGCTAATGCGCAGGGCGTCAGAGTTGTTGTATGATCTGTCTACAAGCTAAGAGTATTCAGAAGAGACACTCTGCTCTGGATCAATGTCCTGAACAATGTCCCAACTCTACTCTCAAGATCAACAATGTCTAGCTCCAACGCTTGCAATTGATCCGCCGCACAAGATTCTCTTCTTATGGAAAGACTTGGAGACAAGTGACCACTTGCTGGAACTTGGCATCGCACTTGCTTTGACAGAAGATGCAATGTAGATTCGAGGACCGACACGGTAATTTCCTTTGCTTCAGCGACCAGGCTGATCACCCTGCATCCTTCGATGTCAGAGGCAGTCTTCTTGTTGACCTTCTTGGACAGCTTTTGCGCCTTCTTGACCGGCGTAGCACTGAACCTTGGTCTGGAGAGCCGTGTCGTCTCCTCTTTTCTGAGACAACTGCATCTCCTGGACGGTAGCCTTGAGCTCCACAAAGCTCTCTGGATGGTGCTGCAGAGGTCAAAGCAGAACGAGGGAGCCGAGCTCCTCCTCCACTACCTTCCTCTCGGCTGGTGTGCAAGCATGTGAGCATCGATGCGGTTGTAGATGCTCCCAAGCTTGCTCAGACCATCAACCATAGTTTCGATGGTTGCTGAAGGCGATGAGATGGCCGCCTTCAGGCTCTGCAGCTGTTCCTCAACATCGGACTTGCTGGAGCGAGGGCTCGAAGGCACGCCGCAGATCTCATGTGGTAAGCCATCTTTGGAATCAGTGAAAGCTGTGAATACTAAAGCTTCTGGGAGTGGGAAAGAAGAAAGATCAAAGGCAAGCTGTTGCAATGGTATCTTCCGGGCCCGCTTCCTTGTTTATATATAGAAGGAGGTGGATGCAACTGCACAGCTGAACCAGCAGACAGGGAGAATCAATCTCATGTGTGGCCGACTGCATGCTCATGCGCTGCCAACGAAGCTAACTATTCATTGCCCATTGAGCTCAATTATGAGGCTGTCATGTCTGTGCTACGCCAGCAAGATCACTGCACGGACGAAATGGCGTCGAGATTAGCATCTGATCCAGATCGTGAGATGGATTAATTAGCCTGCAAGTTGCCGGTGGAGGGGCAAACATCTAGTTGACTTCGCCTCCCAGCTCCAGGTTCTCATGCATTCCGATCTGGTGGGTTCTGATATGTTTTAATTGGAGTGAGCACAACTGGCATATTCATCTTTTTGTTTAATTGAATTGAAGTGTGTAACACCTTTGGCAATCTACAAGACGATCTGCAGACGTGTTTGTAATTTTGTGGCTTTGCTAGAGCATGTCGTGCTTTTATTGTCTGCAACCAATCATGATAATAGTGCATTCAGTGCAATGTCTCACCCTTCTCTAATGGATAGAGCAGTGTTGGTGTCATGCAAGTCATCTGGTTGCTAAATACTTATTTTATGAATTTGCTATGTATCATTCAAATTAAATCTTGATGAAATTACTGAAACATTCTTACCTTTTGGGTTTGCTATGAAGACTCATGCTCTCAGGGTTTCCTCTAAAGATCCATGCTCTGAAAAAAGAAAACAATTATAAGAGGCAAGATGGAACCATATTAATAAGAAAAAGAAGTATAAAAGATCTAATAAATTCATTTTGGTCGGTAAAATTATGAGTGTATACCCTAATTATACTGATACATAGAACAGAAGTAGATGGCACATGGTCCTCTGTACTGCAATACAACTACAAGAGATCCATGTTTCTTTTTCTGAGGAAGCTGGAGGGGTTTAACCCCTACTTATTATATATGTTAATAAAAAAAGATAAAGGTGTTCACAAAGAGAACGCCTATACTAATATCAGGATTCCACTCGACAGCAACTGCCAAATTATTGGTTTCCTGGAAACAAATCGTGGTAGGAGAAAATCCCCATAGTTTGGAGTTGGCATGTCTTAGCTAGGGAGAGCAAGATCCACTGTACAAGGATCATGGGTTTGCTGTTAAGGCACATCTCATGTGAACAGGAATAATATGGCCAACTCATTTTCTCATACTGACGTTGAATACCAAAAAAATGTTTATTTCCAGAACAGCTCAAATGATGTTCACCTTAGTCTTAGTTTCATTGACCTCTGCATGATGTAAAAAAAAAACGGAATAACCAGCAAGGATGGACACCATAAGATTAGCCACAAGAGACATAAAGACCGACTGCCAACAGGAAATTGACCAAAAACTTTGCCTCTCATTTGAGTAATTTTCTGTATACTTTGTGACATATATATATGTACATACAAAATTTTCTGTATGATCAGCAGATCCTCTAAAAGGCGGATGCTAATCGCAGGGGGTAAGAGTTGTTGTATGATCTGTCTACAAACTAAGAGTATTCAGAAGAGACACTCTGCTCCGGATCAATGTCCTGAACAATGTCCCAACTGTGCTCTCAAGATCAACAATGTTCAGCTCCAACCCTTGCAACTGCTCCACATCGCACATGATTGTCTTCTTTTGGAATGACTTGGAGACAAGTGACCACTTGCTAGAACTTGGCATCGCAATTTGCTTCGACAGGAGATGCAATGTCGATTCAGGATTGACACAGCGATCTCCCTCGCTTCAGCGACCAGGCTGATCACCCTGCATCCTTCGATGTCAGAGGCAGTCTTCTTGTTGGCCTTCTTGAACAGCTTCTGTGTTGTTCTGACCAAGCGCACATAGCACTGAATCTTGGTCTGGAGAGCCGTGCTGTCTCCTCTTTTCAGAGCCAACTGCATCTCCTGGACAGTGGCCTTGCGCTCCACGAAGCTCTGTTGGATGGTGCTGCAGAGGTCGAGGAGGACAAGGGAGACCTCGAGCTCCTTCTCCACTGCATTCCTCTGGCTGGTGGGCAAGCATGTGAGCGCATCGATGCAGTCATAGACACTTCCAATCTTGCTCAGACCATCGACCATGGTTTCGATAAGTAAGCTGAAGGCAATGAGACAGCTGCCTTCAGGCTCTGCAGCTGTTCTTCAACATCGGTCTTGCTGGATCGAGGGCTCGAAGGCACGCTCGCAGATCTTAGGTGGTATGCCATCCTTAGAATTGATGAAAGTTGTGAAGCTGCTAGAAATGGAAGAGAGGAGAAGATGAAAGGCAAGCTGCTACAATGATGTCTATTCCGGGCTTCAGCTTCCTTGTTTTATATAGCGAGAGACGCTGAAGCAACTGCAGAGCTCAACCAGCAGACAAGGAGAATCATTCTCATGTGTGGTGTGAACAACTGCGTGCTGATGCGCTGCAACCAAGGCCAAGAATCTCATCAGTCATCACGCATTGAGCTTGATTACAAGGCTGTCATGTCTGCATTATGGCTAGCAAGCTCGCCTGCACGGGCGAAAGGTCGTCGAGGTTAGCATCTCCCAGATCGCCTGATCGATTAATTAGCCTGTTATAATTGCCACTTCGCCGGTGGAGGGACGAACACCTAGTTGACTTGGCTCACCTCCAGCTCCAGCCTCCAGGCTCCCAAGCAATCCTATCCGGTGGGTTCTGCATTGCAAGCTCGCACGATCAATCAGCTTGCTACCGCGCTGTCATGTCGCAACTAGCAGTGGCAACGGATTCGCTCCAGCCAGCAAGATGAAGCACACGCTTGGTCCCTTGTCGCCATGGATAAAAAACAGTGGGGGACAACAAAGGGGACAACAAAGAGAAGAGGGTAATGGAAGGGGCAGGTGGGGCTCACCAGAGCGTTGCCGGAGACCGGAGCGTAGTCCTGGTTGCGGCTTCCACCCACGAGTTCAGTGGCCAACCCGAGACGGTGGCGGCGGCGGCGGCGGCCGGGGGGTCGTCCCGCCGGTGCCCTTGCGCCTGGGCGACCATGGGGGCAGTCCGCCGGCGGTGGAGATGTTGGCGCTGGCTAAAATGGCTCTCCATCTGGAACAGGGGCAGCGGAACCCGATGCGTCCACGACTCCGCCGCCTCCGCCGGCGGCGACCGGGGGAAGCGGTGCCGATAGGGAATTTTGCATATAGCCCCTTATTTGGATAAGTATATTAATCACGATCCGGATATCGGATCCGACATTTTCAGATTAGCCCCCATTCCAGTCCGGCCTCCGGCGATATCCGCCGCCGGCGAAATAGGGCTTGCGGCTTGCGAGAGAACCACGACTGCTCTTGGGTGTGGCTGTTCCAGTCGCGCCTGCTCCACCTGGTGTTCTTCCTTGTGCATCCCTGCGCCAAATCATGCATCCATATGTTTCAGCGCCAGCGGCGGCAGGGGGCGCCTTGCTGCGGACGCTCGATGGATCTCAATGGTGAGAGGCTCCTGTGTACTAGAGATTACAAATTTTGCTAGGATTGTATGTCTCTTTGCAAAAAGCTTGGTAGCTTGTAGTATAATAACTTAGTAGTGATTATACATTTTTTTAATGTTTGGCAACATCAGTGTTATTTGGATGTTTCACTGAATATACTGAACTTTTCATTGGTGCCGTACATTGTCAAGGGGAGACAAAAAGAGATACGAAATTGTTTTCACTGTTAGGTAATAAATTTCTTTGCACAAATAGGAATACTGAAATGACGACACGAAATGGACACTCAATTGAGTAATTTTATGCACTATCATGCTAATCACGGGGTTAGAGTTGTTTATGATCTATGATCTAAATACAAGGTGAGAGTATTCAGAAGGGAAACTGTGCTCTAGATTAATGTCCTGAACAAAGACTCAACTCTGCTCTGGACATCCATGGTGTCAGCTCTAACTCCTGCAGTTGCTCCTCCTCGCAAACAAAACTTCTCTTCTGGAATGTCTTGGAGAAAAGAGACCGTTTGCTGGAATTTTCTTCGACAGCAGATACGATGAGGATTCCAGCATTGAAGCAACAATCTCTCTGGCTTCGATAGCATCCTGACTACCCTGCAACTTTCTTGATCTGCTATGGACTACTTGCTGATTTTCTTGGACTGTTTCTGTGCCTTCATCTTGGCAACGCGGGTATAGGACTGGATCTTGGGTTGGACAGCTGAATGATCTCCTCTCTTGAGTATCAACTGCAGATCAAGGATAGTTTCCTTGAGCTCGGAGAAGCTCTCTTGAATAGTAATGCAGAGATCAAGCATGACAAGCGATTACTCAAGCTCTTGCTCCACTGCTTTCCTCTTCTGAGTAACTTGGCTACTGGGACAGCACACAAGGTCACTAATGGTGCTGGACAGTGGACACTTGTCCATGCTTTCTCAAACTGGTGCACATGTTTCCAATGGTCTTAGAAAGCAAAGAGATGCTTGTCTTCAAGCTCTGCAACTGTTCCTCAACCTCAACGTGTCAATGTCATTGGAGCACACCAGCAGATCTGAGATGGAATTGTGGAAAGCCATGGCTTCAGTGGAAACCACACTGCTTTATTTTTTCCCTAGAAACAGAATAGAAGGGCGTAGAAGAGTGCTGCTTCAAGGGTGTCTCAGCTATGGTTTTGCCTCTATATATGCTGAAACAAGCTGAAGAAGGGAAGTTGCTGACCCTGTAGACAGCAAGAATCAAATTGGCAATAATGTCTCATGCAGCCACAACAAAGCTAGCTACCTCCATAATCCATTACATGTTGTGCCTTTTTTTCAGCTTGACAGGCATCCCTAACTGCAGTGGAGCTTATGATCCATGTCCACGTGTGATGTCCCAAGTGGAGAAGTCATTTGTACAAGTGAATACTTAAATGTTTGATTCAGATTGTGAGATTGGCTAGTAATCTTGCATTCTTGCATCCAAAGTAAAAGAGACAGAAGGAACAGTTGGCTTCACAATTCATGATTCTTCATGTGCGATTGCATTGCTGGCATGTTTGGCCTGTCTGCTGTACTTACAGCATGTAGAATCTGAATTTTGTGATTTCAAGATGATGCATATGCTGTCCAGATTGATTATGCATTAGGTTGAACTGAACCGCATCTTCATGTTCCAAGTATTAGGAACATGAATCAGCATGGCAGCTTACTCTAGTGCTGTTTGATGTCATATTCGCTGTCTTATTCCATCTTCCAGAAACTGGCAGGCTATCTACTGTTGAAAGCAAGATCCAGTTTACAGGGATCTCATGTCTGTTGTTGAACCACATCCCATGTGAATATTAGCATTGGCCATCTCATCTATAATTTTCAGATTCAAACATGAATTTCTACTAATTTCTTTCATGATGCCAAAATGGTTACCATCTTTAGAGTAATTTAGTTTTCACAGAATCAAACACCCAGTTTCAGGTGATTATAGGAATGTTTTACATAACTTGAATTTCTTTCTATGTTCTTTCTTTCTCATATTTACATCAAAATTGTTTTGGTGATCAGCAGATCCTGTAAAAAGGTGGAAGCTAATCACAGGCTGTCAGACGTTGTATGATCTATCTACAAACTAAGAGCATTAAGAAGAGAAACTCTGCTCTGGATCAGTGTCCTGAACAAAGCCTCAACTCCACTATCAAGATCAACAATGTCCAACTCTAACTCCTGCAATTGCTTCTCCTCCAACACAGCTCTCTTCTTCTGGAATGTCTTGGAGACAAGAGACCACTTGCTAGAACTTGGCACCACAATTTGTTTTGTCAAGAGATGTGATGACGTTTCTAGCATGGAGATCACAATCTCTCGGGCTTCAGACAATAGCTTGATGAGCCTGCAGTTTTTCCTGATCATTGGCAATGGCCTTCTTGCTGATCTTCTTGAACTGTTTCTGTGCTTTCTTCACCAATCGGATGTAGGACTGGATCATGACTTGGACAGCTGCATCATCTCCTCTCTTGAGAGCCATCAGCATGTCCATGATGGTCATCTTGAGCTCTCAAAGCTCTCTTGCATGGTGTTGCAGAGATCGAGCAAGATGAGTGAGTGCTCCAGCTCTTGCTCCACTGCTTTCCTCTGCCGTGTAACTTGGCTGCTGGGTAAGCACGTGAGCTTACCCGATGCAGTCATATACTTCTCAAGCTTTCTGAAACCATGGCACATAGTTCCAATGGTCACAGATGATGAAGAAACTGTTGTCTTCACGCTCTGGAGCTGCTCATCAGCATCCATTTCATTGGAGCGAGGGCTAGAAGGCACGCTTAGCGGATCTGAGGTGGTAAGCCATGGTAGGAATGGAAATTGTAATGCTCTTTAGTTCTCTAGAAATATGAGAAAGAGAGCAGATGCTGAACTGCTTTGATGGGTTTCCACAGGGCTGTAGCTCGCCTCTTTTATATAACAAAACAAGATGGCATCGTTTGTGCTGTCTGACAGCAAGTAATCTCATCAGTGGGAGTTGTTGTGCTGCTGAAACAAAACCACCTGTCTGCACGACAAGCTGATGCCTTTCCTTGTGTTGTTGTTCAGGTACGTGGCAAAATGGTGTGCACGGGTGCTTAGTTTAGTGTTGGATCCAGATCGCAACATCGGTGAGCAAGCTATGCAATGGGAGATGAAGAGATGTGCCGACGCTGGTTGCTACTTGCCGGTGGAGGCAGCAGTTGACTTCACTGTTCATGCCTGTTGAACCTTCATGTGGCATCTTTGGCAATCTCAAGAAGATCCACTTGCTACAATTATTTATGGCCTCAGTGGTGCATTTTGTACTCCTAATGAAGATTATTAAGTTGTCATGTTCAAGCTATGGGCAACAGGAATCATCATGACCAATTTATTTTCCAACTCCCAATGTGTGCAAGTGCATATGTGCATGCTCTAACACTTGTTTAATGGCGATTGTTTTCTGAGAAATATACAACCCTAACAGAATGTTGCTGAGTCACCAAGGATTCAACATTCATTTGTACTTGTAATTGTTAATTTGTTAGCGTACCGGCTTCTTGGAAGTTGGAACATGCACACTTTGGCTGTTGAGAGCAAGATCTTTGTACTGATCTGTGCTTGCTGTTGAGGCACATCTCATATGAACAAGAATATCATGGCCAACTCATTTTTTCATACTATCGATGATGAATGATGTACTTCTAACAGTTAAATCATGTTGCCGTATGATGTACTTTAACAGTTAAATCATGGTGACGTGAAATGAAACGTATACGCAAGATGCACAACAAATTGTGTTCGAGGAAAAAAAAAAAAAAGATGGGCAACAAAGAAGTTATTCACAGTGAAATGGACCAAAAACTTTTCTTTTCTGTCAACTAATTTTCTGTACACTTCTGTCACATATATACAACAAAAATTGTTTCGATGATCAGCAAATCCTCTAAAAGGCGGATGCTAATCGCAGGGTTAGAGTTGGTGTACAATGTATCTACAAGCTAAGAGCATTCAGAAGTGAAACTCTGCTCTGGATCAACCTCCTGAACAAAGTCTCAACTCCGCTCTCAAGATCCACAATGTCCAACTCCAACAACTGCAATTGCTCCTCCTCACACACGACTCTCTTCTTCTGGAATGCCTTGGATACAAGAGACCATTTGCCAGGACTTGGCATCGCAACTTTCTTCGATAGGAGTTGCAGTGTTGATTCAAGAATCACGACAGTGACCTCCCTTGCTTCAGACAGCAGCTTGACCACCCTGCCTCCATCAATGTCAGAAGTGGCCTTGACCCTGCCTCCATCAATGTCAGAAGTGGCCTTGTTGAATCTTTTGCACTGCTTCTGCGCCTTCTTGGCGGCGCGGGCATAAGACTGAGCCCTGGCCTGAACAGCCGCTTCATTTCCTCTTTTGAGAGCCAATTGCATCTCAAGGATGATGGTCTTGAGCTCGGCAAAGCTCTCTTGCATGGCACTGCAGAGGTCAAGCAGAACGAGAGAGCGCTCGAGTTCTTCCTCGGCCACCTTCTTCTGGCTGCTAGGGAAGCATGTGAGCTCGTTGATGCAGCTGTAGATGCTCCCCAGCTTTGTCAGACCATAGCTCATGGTTTGGACAGTCGTGAAAGGTGCAGAGATGGACACCTTCAGACTCTGCAATTGTTCCTCGACATTGGTTTCACTAGAGCGAGGGCTAGAAGGCACACTTGCAGATCTCAGATGGTAGGCCATGGTTGCTATGGAAGCTTTGAAGGTTCTCTTCGTTGGGAATAGAAGAGAAGGCAAGCTGCTGATTCTGTTGCTGCAATGGTTTGTTTGTGGCCTTGTGTTTCCTCTTTTATATAACGAGAGCTGGTGAAGCAGCTGAACATGAAGCAGCAGACATCAAGAATCATTCTCATGTGTAACCAAGTGGTGACCTGCAACAGAAGACACACAACCTAAGAAGCATCCTAGTTAGTTGAGCTTGATTACAAGGCTGTCATGTCTGCATTTTTGGCAGCAAACTCACCTGCACGGGTGAAGAACACCAAGATCAGAAATCACTGCATCAGATCCAGATCATGACATGGATTAATTAAGATGCAAGTTGCCGGTTGATGAGTGAGCAGCATGTTGACTTCGCTCACCTCGAGCAGTCCAGCTCCAGGCCTCCAAGCAAGCCGCGTGTTAGCATCTGATTCTAATCTGATCACAGAATTACACGGTGGCTTGATGGTAGCACTCGTGTCATGTCTTGGTCTCCCCAATGTTTCTCTAATTTTCTAGTGCACTAGGTGACGACATGTGTCTCCTGCATAATGTTTTTTTTTTTGAAACAAAGCACCTGCATAATCAACTTATGGTGCTGTCATGTCCCAGTTGCCAGCAGCAAACAATATGCTCGAGTGTGTGATATGTACTAGATTTCTGCAATGTCCATCCCTTCCAAACATTATGAGAAAAATATAAGTTATTTTTAAGGGAAACAAGAGAGAAACAGCGACAGAAAAGATAACTTGTTATTAATAAAAAAAAATAAGAGGATAAGTTGTTGATTGTGCTGTATCAAAACAAGATACTTGTTGCTCCTCAACTTCATAGGCCAACATGTTCTGTTTTTCTGAAGGGACCAACATTCAAGACATGTCTAGCAAGGAGAGTTGCAAGAGCGCTTACTCATTATCAATCTTCAACAAATACTTTGCTAAGAGATTTAAATTTACCAAACCATGGTCAATCACCACTAAACCGCCTTTATCTACATGGATACACTTAGGCCTAGTTAATTACTAGACGGTACTTTTTTTTTGCACCTTGATCTTTTCCTTACTCTGGAAATAGCTCATAGAAAACCCTAGAGTAATTTACCCTTCCAACAACTTGTAGCCTCTGTTTTGCTCTCAGTGAACATTTCGAAACAGATTGGAATTCCCGTGTATTTTAGAAGGTGAGAGCCACACTCAAAAGTAAATATTACATGCATCAAACTATATGGAGAATATTTCACTCAGTTCAGACATTCAAAAGGAAATTGTGTGATAGACATAAAGAATGGCAATGGCAAGTCATCAACCAAATGTGGGATTAAAACCCTTCAAATGCCAACAAGCCCAAGCATTTTAATCAATATTCCTAATTATAAACAAATGTTGCTCCTTTCATCCCTTAACCTGCAAAGAATATTTCTTGCTATGTGCAGAGAAATCTCACTAGTGGTTAGTTCAATGCTTTGTTGGATCTCAGTTAGCTTCATTTCGACCTTCCTCTGAACAGATTTGCTTTAGGCACTCTCAGGCACTCTCGATCCAGGTATGACGGGTTGATGCAGCTCTGAAACGATGAAGAATCAAGTTGCTGATAGCAAAAGTTTAACTGAATTAGCGAAGCACGGAGGGAAATGCAGGACCAAATTCCATCACCTATTCCCGCTCATGATGCAACACTGAACACCATAGGTGCTGCAGTAGAGACAGTGGGAGGCAAATCCAAGGCATGGATTGAATCATTGAAGGGAGAAGAGGTGGGCTCACCAGATCGTTGGCATCATCCTCGTATGCAGCGCTTGAGGGCTGCGAGTTCTGCAAGCAGCGGCACGCCGGCACCAAGCTTTGGCGGCGGTTGCGCCTGGGGCGTCCGTCCTGTACAGTGTAGAGTGTAGAGCACCGGCTCACGCTGGCGTGCTCCAACAAACCCGGCGAATAACTGGAGCAACGTGATGCTGGAAACTTTCTCCACCCGGAACAAGGGTGGAGGCCGGCCGCCGGGGAGCATCCGCCGTCCGCTGTGCCCCTCCGCCGCCGGCGACAATGGGGGAGAGATGGTGGACTCAGTCAACAAAGTATGCAAGTTGACCCCTTATTTGACTCGTGACTTCCCAGCGACCCAATTGTTTTTTTTTAATTTGGACAAAAACCTCCTAAAGGTGCGCTAATGTAGCTTCAAAATAGAAAATAGAGAATTCTTCCATTTTTCAAAAATATAAGTATTGATATTGTCCCCCCTCAAAAAAAAAGTATTGATATTGTGCAAGTTTCACCCCTCTTTAAATCTTAAATTTATCTTTGAAAATTTTTAGCTATTTTTTTAGACTTTTTTATGCTGATGTGGTGAATGCTGCGAATATAGAGGAGTTTTTTTTGAAGCCTAGAAATTTATCTAAATCATGATTTGAGGTTCAACATCCATCTCCTCAAGTTTCTCATCCACAAAACCCTCTTCTGTAACTTCTAGACATTCTTTCTATATCTCTTTATACCAAAACATATATAAAAACTCACAGTAATCCAAAACTAGCCTCAATGCCGCATATACCCTTCCTATTGGCAGCTCATAATCAATAACTTAGAGGCTATTTGGTTTCCATAGTCATGACTCATAAGATTTATTAAGTCGGGTAACTAAAAATGAGTGAATTATAGATCATGGTTGTTTGGTTGCAAGTGAGTTATAAATCAGGAAAAAAGAAGAGAAAATGGAAACCAAATAGCCCCTTACTCACTCAATGCCCTCAACCATCTTTAATCCACTCTAATCCTCACCAACCCATTAACCCAAACAAATGTTTAAAAGAACGACGCGGCAAAGCACGCAACCATACTTCCTCCATTTCAAATTATAAGATGATTGTTTTTATACGTATCTCACTTAAATATACATTATGTTAGATATATAGTAAAAGTATTGATTAAAAAATAAATTATCTTATAATTTAAAATAATAGGAAGTAATATATACAGGCACATCTACTGATCTACGCGGCATAAAATGTGCATCATAATTCGAGAAAAAAAAAAGTGATGCCAAGCGGCCACACGTTTCTTACCGCAGGAAATCACGTTCCGACTCCAAAGACAAAAGAGCAAGACAAAAAGAGCATGCTGGTCCGGGATCGGTAGCATCTCCAATTCTCCACAACGAGTCAGCATCCACGTGAACATCAATGTTTTTTTTTGAGAGCACTTCAGGGATAAACTCATCCCCACCCGCTTATATTTCATAGATTACGGCAAGCCGGTGGGTGAAATTAGTAGCCTTATTCAAAGTTTGTTACATCAAGACATGGGGGGCGAGAGAGATTACAACATCACAAACATAACAATAGCACAATACAACAACGAGGGTTACGGAGACTAAGCTGAAAGTCACCGACCGAAATTTGATTAGCGCCACCGCCCGAACAACATACTCGCCCGGGTTCACCACGGCCCTTGTGCCCTGCACCACTCCTCGTAGCTACGTTGCTCCACCGCGCCCTCACTCCACGAGGGTCAACACTGGAATGTGGACTATGAGTAGTGATGAACACTGAGCCCCGGATCGCCCGAATCGACGACCTCCCTTCAAGGCGATGGGGACATCCTTGAACATCCGGGCCCTATGTACCACCATCCAACGCCGTCCACGGGGAGGAAAGCATGTAGGGGAATGGAAGCGGCGGTGGGAACTTCATCCGGCATATGATTTTTCGACACCATCAAGAAGAACAGCGGGCGGAGCAGAGGCGCTAGAGGAGGACACTCGTCGAACGTCGACAGCGACTTACAGCCATGGCCGGTCACACCCTTGCACACCGAGGAAGAAAGGAGCAAAGGAGGGTTATCTTGCAGGTTCCGGCAAGCAAAAATATATAATAAACCCCTGCAGTTTGACTGTAACCATGGGTGGAGCGTCATTGATGATGATGCTTTCACTGTTCTTAGCTCTATATAGAAACCCACCCAATTGCCCTGCTCACACACGAAGCTACGTAGTTTTGCATACGGCAGAAGAGCAGATCTAGAGAGATAGAGAGGAGAAAGCATAAGCTAAGCCAAGCATCCATCAATGGCGGATGGTCAAGGTCTGACGCTGCTCGGCCTGCACGTGAGCCCCTTCGCGCTCCCGCGCGCGCATGGCGCTGAGCCTGAAGGGCCTGAGCTACGAGTACATCGAGCAGGACCTGTTCCACAAGAGCGAGCTCCTCCTCGCCACCAACCCCGTGCACAAGAAAGTCCCCGTGCTCATCCACGACGGCAAGCCCATCTGCGAGTCCCTCGTCGTCGTGGAGTACCTCGACGAGGTCTGGCCCGGCACCGGCGCCGCCATCCTCCCCTCCGACCCCTACGGCCGCGCCGTCGCGCGCTTCTGGGCAACTTACATCGACGGCAAGATGTTCCCGGCGTGGGTAGGCATCATGAAGGCGGCGACGGAGGAGGAGAGGGCGGAGAAGGTGAAGGAGACGCACGCCGCCGTCCTCAACCTGGAGAAGGCGTTCGGCGAGATCAGCTTCAGCTCCAGCAACGGTGCGGCGGCTTTCTTTGGCGGCGACTCTGTCGGGTACCTGGACCTCGCGCTCGGGTGCTCCCTGCCGTGGTTCGGGGCTCTGCAGTGATGTTCGGCGTCCAGGTCATCGATGCCGCTCAGGCTCCGCTGCTGGCGGCGTGGGCCGAGAGGTTTGCGGAAACCGCGGTGGCCAAGGAGTTGCTGCCGGAGCCGGAACAGGCTGTGGCGTACGCCAAGAAGATTCAGGCCTCCCGGGCTGCTGCTGCTGCAGCAGCAGCTAAAAAGTGATGCAGTTCAGAGCACTGAGTCTTGTTTCTTGTTATAATAAACTAGTTCACCGACCCGTGCTCCCCGCGTGTTAGAATCTAATGAGACACTTACTAAAATAATTAGTTAATTATATTTAATATCCTTTTCTCTTCACTAATATTCTAAAATAATAGATATAGTAGGTACTCTATGGTCTATATTTAATCGTGATAATCCTTCAAATATTGATATATAAGTTTTCTTTTTCTACATATCTATAGCCTTTTTTTCTTTACATAGCACCTTTTTGTGTATCTCCAATATGCCATTAGTTGTAACATTTGCTTAAACTATGATAGTTTTAGATGCATTCCCTATATACCCTGAAAACATAAACCTAAATTTTAATTTGTTTCCCAAATTTCTCATATACAACAACCATTAGTTGTAACCAGAACTGGGGTGGTATATGTTAATGAAACATAATGTGTAGATCAAAATGTTCAAATTTTTTTGAAGGCAACAACTTAGATTTTTTTGTCATGAGTGTTAATATAACTTAAAATGAGTTGTAGGTGTCATTACTACATGGTTTGCTAAGGATTATTGTTAATATAACTCAAAATCATGAGTGTTAATATAACTTAAATTATTTATACCAATATATTGTTCGAAATAGCTTAATTACATTTGGCAATTAAATGTAGATTTGAGAGACTTTTGTTAACTTTTAAAACGGCGGTTGAGAGGTGGAAAGCTTAGGTGCAAATTATATGCGTATATATTGCATTACAATATCTCTCATAATCCCAAAAGTGGGTAATTATCAACCCGTGCTCTCGCATAGGCTACACAATCTTCAGTAGGAGATTCTATTGAGATAATGGAACAAAGTTGCGGCCTCTACCATCCGTGGATAGTACACATGACTGATCTTAATTAAGAGATGGACACATTAGTTATTGTTTATACCCTTGACTATTAAACCTTACTTATATTAAATGGTATGTTTCCTCTTTTGTTCTTTGTTCATTTTCTACAACAATAGGTATAATATATACTCTACTATTTCAGTCCAATAACATTGAACTTATCAATTCTTGATATATATGTTCTTCATGCATATTCTAACTTGTTTTCCTTTACATGGCACATTGGTGCATCTTCGACCACACTTAGTTGAAAAAATATTCTAAACCTTAGTGCCTATTATTGTGGGTAATATGTTCATGAATCCTAGAATTAAGTTTAAAATGTAGTGCATTTATTGTATACTTTTATTATTTCTCCTTTTGTACATTTTAAATTAAGGATTCAGGCCATATACTATACTCCTAGGTACTAATATGCCATAAATAGTCATTCAAAACCTACACCACATCCCTTAAGATCCATGGTGTAGCTTAAAGTGAGATTTAGAATTGGGGCAATGGTGCTAAACTTGGAGAGGATAAAATATTTATGTCTTATAATGAATGTTTACTCTAAGGGGATCTTGTCTATGAATATCTAGCCACATTTTTATGCATTAAGCTCCCTCACTTGTCAACACGTTTAAAGTTTCTTATCAATGGATTAATAGTTATATTATCAATCAATATAGATATGTCAAAATGATATATTTAAAATGTATAAAAATATAAATTAACGAATATATAAATGATATGCTAAATAATACAATTTTAAATAATTTGTTGTTATTGCTATGATGATAGTCCTTCACATAGGATAGCAACTTATATGATTTTTAGTCTATGTATATATTTTAGATGGTTATATACTTTTTTTTTTTTTTTTGCAAATTATTTTAATTTTCCCTATACTAATAAAATAGTGTATCCATATATTTATACTACGGATTATACATGAATCATTATATCATATATGGTAATGCAATTTGATTATAATTTTGTTGACAATTGGATTGTTATAACGAAATTTGTTTGTAAAGCAATATATATAGGTTCCAACATACTATAGAAAATATATGAGAGTTTTCCACCTATGCCATTATAAAAGATGGCTCTTCCACTGAAGCCATTGAAAAATTTTGTTGGACATATGTGCCATTGCGTTTATCTTTTTTACCACACAAGCCATTCCGTCCATAATCATTGCTAACGGTGTTAAACAGAGCTGTAAAATGACATAAATACCCTTAGGTGGACCCCACCTGTCGGCGAAAGAGCTACATTGTCATCTCCTATCTCCGACTTGTTCCCCATCGCCACAACTCTCCCTTTGAACCAGTAGCTTTGACCTCTCATACCTCCAAATCTGTTGATCAAATGCTTTGCTACCTATTACAAAAATTGTAGCACTTGAAAATCTGGACAACTTTTAGTTTGGCCAAATTTCAAGTTTAGTTACAAAATTTTGTGGAACGTGCGAATAAACAAAGTTAGGTTCTGGATTTAAAATTCGAAATTTGCCCTGACTTTGGCTTAAGATCCCTTCAAATCTATAAACCCTAGAGCAGATCGGTTTCCACCATCTTGAAGCTTGAGAAATTCTCTACAATCTATAGTTTAGGTTTTTCTCGAGTTGTATTAAAAAATGTTGATTATAATTCGGGGGAAAAATATATGTTTTCCGGCCATTTTCGTTGTTTCCATGCGGTGGTGGGGGCCATGGCATGGCGAGCACCAGCTCCACCGCGGTCTCGCCGCCGCGCGTGCGGGCAGCTCGCCGTGGCCTCGCCGGCGCCGCGAGCGTGCACCTCCGCTCCGCCGCGTCCTCGCCAGCGCGCATGTGGGCAGCTCGCCGCGGCTCACGTGCGTTCAGCTCGTCGCGGCCTCGCCGGCGCGCGAGCGTGCACCTCCGCCGCGTCCTCGCGGGCATGCGTGCTGGTAGCTCCGCCGCAGCCTCGCGGGCTCGCTGCTCCGGCGCGTCCTCGCGGGCGCGCGAGCGTGCACCTCCGCCTCGTGCTCGCGGGCACGCGTGCCTGTAGCTTGCCGGCGTGCAGCGTGCAGCTCAGCCGGAATGGCGTGCGTGCGTGCGGGCAGCTCAGCTCAGCACGACGATGTGAGGAAGGAGAGGATATTTTTTTTTTTGAAACTAGGAGAGGATATGTTGGTATGGAGATGGAGGGGTATTTTTGACTTCTTAGCTTGTCGGGTCCACATGTCAGAGGTCTTAAACGGTGAAAACTTCACAGAACACGGACAGAATGGCTTGTGTGGTAAAAAAAGATAAACGCGATGGCACGGATGTCCGCAAAAAAATTTTCAATGGCTTCGATTGGAAGAGTCATCTTTTATAATGGCATAGGTGGAAAACTCTCAAAATATATGGTGTGATTAGCATTCTTTGCTCTTCCTTCTTATGCACCCTTTTAATTAGGCCACAATGTGGCTCATCTTATCATCTAATTCCTGCAATCCTATTAATAAACATGAGCTTTTATTAAGGGACCAATAATTGATTTATGTATAAAAAATTAAAGATGGTTTTTTCTACTTTTATTTGCATTTGTGTATGGCCAACATTGGAGTACATATGAATAGACATATATGGAATGTTGACATAGAGTATATGCCTTATTTTGGTTATATACAAACAATTTAAAGATTGATGTGCAAGGCAAATTTAGATTTTGGTTATACAGACAATTTAAAGTTTGATGTGCGAAGGCAAATTTAGAGATTGTCTGATTTTTATTGTAGAAACTGCATCCAACTATACAAATTAAAAGAATTAGCTTTAGAGGAGCACTCGACTTGCCCATGTTATTTTTGTTTGACAAAGTTAATCTACTACTTTGTTATAGTGGAAAAACTTTGTTAGCATACCATATTTCATAAACTGCCATTTTATTATTTAAAAAATACAGTGGCAATTAGCATTGATGTTGATTTATCTTGTGAATATCATGCATGTCTGATTTTTGTTGTAGAAACCGTATGCATGAGTGCTTATGTAGCTAAGTGTTTTGACTAACAAATTTATTTTTGCTCTAGCTGCTATTTAAGGGTTGTGGTGTAGTGTTGCTAGATGTAACTGACCCGATGACCAGACACTTTATGCAGAGAGCACAAATATAATCACTTTATATAGCTGGAGGTTGTATTAGTTGGTTTTGTCACAAAAGACCTGTGCATGCTAACTCAAATTTTGACATGGATACATGGTACGGATAGACTAAACATGTGTGCATGATGGCGATTACTGACTAAAACTCTGTTGATATTCATGCATGTTGGATGCTGCTCATGCTGATATATTAAACATGGGTTGCCCAAGCTCAGATAGGAGATCGAAAAAACTGAGTACTTACTACACAAAGTAACCCACACATGTCGTCGATCACTGGTTGGAGCTGTAAAGAGTTGGAGTTGTGGAAAGACGTGACTCGGGAGGGAAAGCTCTGCATGCATGATCGATGGAACAGTCAATTTACCTTTTTTCTGGTTGAATCTCGGTAACTATGAGTAGCGGTGGGGCTTTGATCCACGAAATTGGGAGGACGGGAGGAACCATGTATTTGTTTTTTTTTCAATTTAGATTAGATCTATTATTATTAGGTACGTGTGGTGAGTTTTTTGGAGGGACGTGTGGTGAGTTTTTATTAATGTTAATTAATAGCATTATGTTTTATAATGGCAAAAGTGGGTAATTAAGATATAAATTTAGGGGTTACTTTAGGGATTACGTAATGGCATGGTGGGTAATTTTGAGAAGCACGTAATGTAGATCTAACGGCTATTAATATTAGTTGTGATCAGAGTATATCAAATGGATGGCTAGATCTTTCTATTTTTTTGTGAGAATTTTAAGGATTTATCTTTTTTCTAGCGCTTCTAGTGAGAATTAACGTGGTGCCTCCGTTGGAGCCTCCAATTAGTAATAGTAAGATTGATGAAGCAAGCAATGTCGTCAAGAGGGTCAAGATTATAACGTTGTCAAAATTTGTAGTATTTTATACTAGCATTCGGCAAAAGGATCTCATCATGACAGTTCAGTGTAGCAGAACATTGTTGAGTTGCCAAGGATTCAACACTCGTTGTAATTGTTCCCCCTCTTTGTATCTTATTAAATTTATCTCTTTTTTTAATCTTTTTAGACTTTTTCATGCTGATGTGGTGGATGCCGTAATTATTGAGAATCTAGAGGTATTTTTGAAGCCTACAAACTTGTCCAAATCACGATTGTTTTTAAATCGAGGACACGGACGCATGAGGCCTCGGACGACGTGAGCGCTTGGCGTCCGCTGGTCCCTGCCATGCGTCTGCTGCCCCTGAAATCTGAGATAATGGTTGGGGAGCCCATGGCTCCCTATAAAAGAAGGGTGGCTGGCTACTTGCTCTCACTCTTGGTATTTTTGAACCATTTGACATTTTGAGAGCTTGGCCACATCCTCTCCCTCTTCTCTACTTAATTGGTTGCATATTCTTGAGAGATTGGGAGTGATCTTGAGTGCATTTGCTTAAGTGTTGTATTTAGAGGCACTTGAAGATCGTTATAGCTGATGGATTTCTTGTTACTCTTTGAGAGCACCACTCCTAGCCGGCTCGGTGCTTGTTGGAAGCGATGACAAGAGAAGATGATTGTTTTGGCCACCTCCCGATGATTTGTGAGGGGTTTGTGATCTTCCGTCGGAATGCCGAATTGATACTCTAGTGGATTGCGCGCGTGTCGTTGAGTTACCCCTCTTGTGTGTGGTGTTAGAGGCTTAGAGAGGCACGGCGAGAGTCGCCACCTAGAACCACTAAAGAGACGGTTCGACACAACCGGAGACTAATTTGTGGGTGCACAAGTGAATTAACTTTTGGTGAACAAATTAATTGTCATCCTTTGTGTTGATTGTTCCCTGCTGATTGGCTTCATTGTATTTATCTTCATCCCGGTGATTGGTTGACCACCTCGACACGACGGTATAACAATCCCGCACTCTCCTTGTATTTACTTTGCTATATCTATCTTGTGTAGCTTTGCCAGTTGTTTAGAATTGTTTAGTGTAATTAGCTCTTTCACCTAGTTAGTAAAGTAGTGACTTAGCCCTTGTGTGAATTATAAACTTTAGAAACTAGAATTGCAAATAAGTGGTTTTCCGACCCATAGAGCTAGATTAACCGCATTTACGCATTTATATATTATTAAAATAATTGATATGAGCACGTCTAAAAAACACTAGATAATAAAATTATCCATAAGCACATCCGAAAAGAATGGCCCACTAGACATCATCGAAGATCCTTGTTATCAATGCGCATGTAAGCCTATAATAATGTAAAATAGCACCTTAAATCTTAGAATACATATAAAAGAAAATGCGAGCACTATATCAAGTCAATGATTTAGCCTAGATGACAACCATGAGAATTAAACTAAATATGAATTGAGTTGTGTTAGATTTTTTTTAAAGTTGAATTTTGCAGACGTTGGCCTCCCTATGTATGATGCAAACAATGCCCGTTGCTCGGTCAAGTTCTCATGCTCATCCAGTCACCCTCGAGACCGAGACTACAAAGATGGTCGATAATGGTACGCTAGTGACCCCGAGAGACGACCTCACATCATGCGGCGTAGCCTAGCAACCCGTGGTAGGGTGTGTAAACGAAATGTTGCAAGCTGGGGTGGCGATGGGCGTCAATGGCAATGCCACACGCCAAGGAGAGGCACCAGGACTCCGAAAGGGGATTGCGGGAGTGCAATGGACTTTTGGACACCCACATATGTATGTATGCAAACCAATGTAATGCCTTTGGTTATTGTAGCTAAGGACATCCAAATAACATCCATCCAATTAAACACAAAGCGGGTTCGATGCATTCGTACTTTTAGATTATTTAAATTCATTTCCATATCTACCTACCATGCATGTTATTCACATGCCGAGGCCCAAACGGCAAATCAGCAATACTATATATGCTGACACATACCGACCGACGGAGCATGAGATGTGCATCATATATGTGATGCCATCATGCTAAGCGGCCGCGTACACATCTTTTAGGGCACCCACAACATCAAGACAACTTCTAAATATATGGATACCTACACTTTCACATAATCTTAAAATATGTGTTTAGTGTAAAATATGGTTAGCTCTTGATTAAAATATAACTGTTCTCTCTTTTTTTATTAAAAATGTTTAGTGCTGGCTTTAATATGAGAAAGAGCATCCGGTGATCTACCGACATTTTTGTTGAACGTCACCGGGGCATTATTCTCCACCTGAATATATATTAAAAAAATCTCAAAATGGCTGATTAAGATTTACAAACGGTTTGAATTGAAGAGGAAAAAAAACAACACAGCGCCCTAGCTCCAGGAAGAAACGTTGGCATAACCACAAAGAAACACTAGCGAGGGGAGAGACTACACCAAGACACAAGAGCTCTTTAACGATGCTGCCAGGGAGGTGAATGACGCCATAACGTAATCATCGTCAGCCAAATAGAAGCTTACCGAGGCTTTCACCCGAGCCATGTGTCGAGGAGAAGCAGTTGTAAAGGATCTTCATTGATGCCTTCAACAAGAAAAATCCCATCATCCGAGCTAAGCTTTCGTCCAGAATCTTTATCAATGCTCCTGATGAAGACCCACCACCGAGGAAACACAAGTACAGGCAAGCGTCCACTCCTCAATTTACATGGGAGTCGGTCGCCGCCACACCACAATGAGGGCGGGGGAGCCACACCGCACGGAGGACTCGCCCGTGGCGGAGGTAGGCGGGCAAGCCTCTCTGGCAAGAGAGGTCAACCAGGATTGATGGAAAGCGTCTCCGGCAAGAGACAACACACACGTGAACCGAAATGTTATATCTTGCAAAAGGCTCACAAACTAATTCCCTATTGTTTTTACTGGAAGCATGCAGCGCCATAGAACATGCTTGGAATGTTTTTAGCTTTTCATAACCACCCACTAAAGTTGCCCACTTGCATGCCCCCTGCTCAGACGAAGCTAGCTACAAGTATTATATAGCTAGCTGTGGTTTTGCTCACAGCAGCAGATGAGCAGAAGCAGATGATCTAGCTAGCTAGAGAGAGGAGAAAGCATAAGCTAAGCCATCA
Source organism: Hyparrhenia diplandra (assembly GCA_015847255.1). Lineage (NCBI taxonomy): Eukaryota > Viridiplantae > Streptophyta > Magnoliopsida > Poales > Poaceae > Hyparrhenia > Hyparrhenia diplandra. The sequence goes on from JADLZK010000001.1 coordinate 22,415, forward strand.
ATGGCGGATGCAGCTGGGAACAACAACGAGCAGAAGGGTCTGACGCTGCTGGGCCTGAACGTGAGCCCTTTCGCGCTCCGCGCGCGCATGGCGCTGAGCCTGAAGGATCTGAGCTACGAGTACATCGAGGAGGACCTGTTCCACAAGAGCGAGCTCCTCCTCAGCTCCAACCCCGTGAACAAGAAGGTGCCCGTGCTCATCCACAACGGCAAGCCCGTCTCCGAGTCCCTCGTCGTCGTGGAGTACGTCGACGAGGTCTGGCCCGGCACCGCCATCCTCCCCGTCGACCCCTACAGCCGCGCCCTCGCGCGCTTCTGGGCCGCCTACATCGACGACAAGCTGTTCCCGGCGTACGCAGGCGTGATCAGGGCGGCGACGGAGGAGGAGAGGGTGGAGAAGGTGAGGGAGACACATGACGCGGTCCTCAATCTGGAGAAGGCCTTCGCCGAGATCAGCTCCAGCTCCAGCAATGGCGCGGCCTTCTTCGGCGGCGACTCTGTCGGGTACCTGGACCTCGCGCTCGGCTGCTCCCTGCCGTGGTTCGGGGCCCTGCGCGCCATGTTCGGCGTCGAGGTCATCGACGCCGCTCAGGCTCCACTGCTGGCGGCGTGGGCCGAGCGGTTTGCGGAAACCGCGGTGGCCAAGGAGCTGCTGCCGGAGCCGGACGAGACTGTGGCCTACCGCGCCAAGAAGGTTCAGGCCTTAGCCAACCGGGCTTCTGCTTCTGCTAAAAGTGACGCTCTTCAGAGTATTGAGCCCTGTAATAATAAATTCAAGTAGAAATCTCAAGAGGGTCATTTTGTACTTCTAATGAAGATTATGACATTGCCAATTTGTAATTTGATCTCATCATGAAAGTTCAGTGTGGCACAACATTGTTGATCGAGTTGCCAAGGATTCGGCACTCGTTTGTATAATTGTTAAGGTACCCGTTTCTTAAAAGATGCACGCTGTTGAGAGCAAGATCCTGCAACACTTTTTATTCTAAACATTTCTCAATTTATTTCCTCTTTGTACATACACCCTCTTTGTACTATTTGTAATATCTTTCACATATATTTTCACTTATGTTTGTTTATTTATATTTAAATAATGCATAAGTGCATATTTAAGATCCAAATCATAGGTACGATGATTTATTTGGTTTGATTTAGTTTTTTTTTTTTTTTTTTTTTGTTCTAAATCTCATCTGCGTATATTGCTATTTGCAACTAAGTCATGTTCTTTTATACAAATTTTTATACAATCTATGCTGATGTATTACAACTACTTATTTTTAGACTTACAAAGATCACTAATGCTTGCAATTCTACCGCATGCATTTTTCAACGTTCACTAGTATATTTATAAGAATGATAATTAGATTTATTCATAATGTGGTGCTTAGATTGTACAATATGGAAGAGAGCCAAGAGCAGATCTTTGGGGTGGGGGCTCAAGCCCCCTGCCGCTATCGCAGCCATGGAGCCGTCCTAACTCCTAAGGCACAATGGTAGATTTTTTGAAAATGATAGAAACTTCATCATCATTTTCTGTCTCTAGTTCTTGTGAAGAAAAAAAAAAAACGTCTTCTTTCTAATAAGAGTTAAGACTAGTAGTCACCCAGTGAAGAGGAATCAAAACAAGGAGTCATTGGAACATCAACGGTAACTCTAGCCTAGCTAACAGAACTCTAGAAATGGAAGCAGTAGGATTTTAGCCTATAAATAGAATTATGTCTTATAATTATTTAGTGGATAATGTTCATAGATAATTTTGGCAGGTGGCCCACAAAGCTTTAGTTTGTACTAGACTAGATTACTCGCAGTCAGTTACTTCATGGAATGATAAAATAAAGATGGATACAATTGTTAGTGGTTAAAACTTACGTGAAGCACAGAACTTCCTAAACTTTTGGAGCACTTTGCATCAATATAAAAAAAGAATTAGCAAAGAAACATATTCTTAGCTTAGCATTAAAGTTTGTAGGGATATCCACGTCTAATTCCTTCATCGTGAACACAAGATGAAACATATTCTTAGCTTAGCATTAAAGTTTGTAGGGATATCCACGTCTGATTCCTTCATCGTGAACACAAGATGAAGCCTTTTATCTGAAACCAATAAGGGGCTCAAGCCCCCCCCCCCACTAACGTTGTCACGGCCATAGAGCCCTCCTAAGAAATTGCGCAATGGCTGCAAGAGAAGAGGGGTTTAGCACTCTGACTGCACCGTTTTTAGCCACAAATCAAGATTTTACCAAAGAACCTGGGTAGATTTTTTTTTGTAAGTAGAAAATGAAAGAAACTCGATCATCATTTTTTTGTCTCTAGTTCTTGTGGAGAAAAAAGAACGTCTTCTTTATAATAATAAGGATTTAAGACTCTTTAGTAGTCACCCAATGAAGAGGAATCAAAACAAGGATTCATTAGAACAACAACTATAACTCTAGTTGTTAAGGTGCCCGTTTCTTACAATATGCACGCTTTGGCTAGCTATTGAGACCAAGATCTTGCATGCTGTTGAGGGCCTTGAGGCACATCTCATGTGAAGCAGATAGAGTATCATGACCACCTCATTTTCTCACGCGCTGTCAATGAGCACTAAGGATTTGTACTTCTATAAAACAGTCCAATAATGGTGAACAAAGCCCTCTAATTAGTTGTTTAGCTCCTCTTTGTACAATGTGAAATGAGACGTGTAGGCCACATGGCCAATCACCAACAAAGAAATTTCTTCACGGAGAAAGAAGAATGGTGAAATAGACAACAGGAAATGGACAAAAAAACTTTTGCTTCTCAGTCAACTGAATTTTTGTGCACTTTCTGTCACATATATAAAACCAAAATTGCTTTGATGATCACAAATCTCTAAAAGGCGGACACTAATCGCAGGGTTAGAGTTGGTGTACGATGTATCTACAAGCTAAGAGCATTCAGAAGTGAAACTCTGCTCTGGATCAACCTCCTGAACAATGTCTCAACTCCACTCTCAAGGTCCACAATGTCCAACTCCAACATCTGCAATTGCTCCTCCTTGCACACAACTCTCTTCTTCTGGAAAGCCTTGGATACAAGAGACCATTTACCAGGACTTGGCATCTCAACTTGCTTCGATAAGAGTTGCAGTGTTGATTCAAGAATAGCTAGAGCAATCTCTCTTGCTTCAGACATCAGCTTGAAAAGCCTGCCTCCTTCAATGTCAGAAGCAGACTGTTTGGTCTTTTTGCACTGCTTCTGCGCCTTCTTGGCTAAGCGAGCATAAGAGTGAACCCTAGCCTGAACAGCTGCATCATCTCCTCTTTTGAGAGCCAGTTGCATCTCCAGGACGATGGTCTTGAGCTCTGCATAACTCTCTTGCATGGCATTGCAGAGATCAAGCAGGACGAGAGAGCTCTCGAGCTCCTCCTCCACCACCTTCCTCTGACTGCTGGGAAAGCATGTGAGCTCATCGATGCAGCTATAGATACTTCCAAGCTTTGTCAGACTATCTCTCATGGTTTGGACAGTCGTGGAAGGCGAAGAGACAGTCGCCTTCAGGCTCTGCAATTGTTCCTCGACATTGGTTTCACTGGAGCGAGGGCTGGAAGGCACACTTGCAGATCTAAGATGGTAGGCCATGGCTGCAATGGAAGCTTTGAAGCTTCTCTTTGCTGGGAATAGAAGAGAAATCAAGCTGCTGCTGCTGCTGTTGCTGCAATGGTTTCTTCCTGGCCTTGCGTTTCCTCTTTATATAACAAGAGCTGGTGAAGCAGTTGAACATGAACCAGCAGACATCAAGAATCCTAGTTAGCTGACCTCGATTACAAGGCTGTCATGTCTGCATTTTTGGCAGCAAATCACTTGCACGGGTGAAGAATACAAGATCAGAATCATGCTGCATAAGATCCAGAACATGATACAGATTAATATGATGCAAGTTGCTGGTGGATGAGTGAGCAGCAAGTTGACTTTGCTCACCTCCAGCAGTCCAGCTCCAGGCTTCCAAGCAAGCCGCGTGTTATCATCTGATTCTGATCTGATCACAGAATTATATGGTGGTTTAATGATAGAGCCCGTGTCATGCCTTGACTCTATTGCATGGTCTCCCCAATGTTTCTCCTGTGCATTAGGTGTAGGCATGCGGCTCCTGAATAATCAGCTTATCGTGCTGTCATGTTCTGATTGCCAGCAGCAAAGAATCCGCTTGAGCGTGTAACATGTACAAGGTTTCCACCATATTTAAACCTTCAAAACATTCTGAGAAAAAATATAAGTTCTTTTTAAGTGAACAAGAGGGAAACAACGACAGAGAATAGAGGTTGTTAATTGCGTTGTATCAGTACAGTACATTTGTTGGTTTGTTGCCTCTTAACTTTATGGGCCAACATGTTTTTTTTTTCCAAAGGAACCAGCATTCAAGTCCATGGGCTTATGTTTAGTTTAGCAAGGAGAGATTGCAAGTTCCCTTCCTCATTTTCAAGCTGAAACAAATACTTTTACCTCAAAAAAAAAAAACTGAAACAAATACTTCCCTCATTTTTTTAAATTATAGTATAAAGGTGGGGGAAAACAGTTACAAGAGGAGGCTATGCAAAGGCCAGGGCAAAGGAAACTTAAATTACAAGGTTGCAGGTTATTGTAACCCCTTTGACAATAGGATGGATCGTTAGTACTTGGTAAAATCACGCTCCTGTCGAAGCACGGCAACATCATCCTGGATCAGCAGCACTAGTTGATCCACCGTCCTTGCCCGGGATTTTAGCTATGGTGCTTCTTTTCCCCATGAAATTTTCATTAAAATGACAACTGATAAACGACGAGAAGTACAGTGGCACATTGCTCAGACTAGAATTTAGAAGTGCCCACCTCCACTCCATCCAATAGAAGTTGAATTTACCTTCAGTTCAGACTTCAGACACTCAAAAGGACATTTTTGGAAGACACACAGAATGGCAAGTCAGCCAGCTACCAAATGGGGGATTTAAACCCTTCGAATCCTGGCATCTTTATGTGGGGATTTAAACCCTTCGAATCCTGCAGCATGGCAGATTATAAACAAATTTTACTCCTTTCCTCCTTAATGTGCAACAACAATGTTTCTTGCTATCTTTATGTGCAAAAAAGAAACCTCACCTCTGTTCACTTCAATGCTGTGTTCAATCCGAGTTCACCCCACTTCTCCCTTTTTTTTTTCTGAATCCCGGACTCGATTTGCTTTACTGTTTTATTTTACCTGTGATCATAGTCACAGATCTCATCGAACTGTCGATACTGCATCTCTGAAACGATGAAGAATTAAGTGACTGGCCACATGTGGGCTCTCGTACGCCGTGTGGCAGAATTAGCAAGCCCGTAGTGAAACGATGAACAGTGTAGCTGTCTTTTTTTTTTCATGATTCTGTGGGCTAGCTAAAGAATCATGGTGGCGGCAGAATTTGCAATTTTCAGGGACGGGAGGCGCACGTCACATGGCTCAGAACGGCGGCAGCCCCTGGCCCTCACCTCGCCACAGCCGGTTCTCCGGCGTCAGCCAGCCATGGATGGATGTAGCAGGATGCACACACAGTGACAGTGTTGCTCGATAGATGGATGTAGCATGATGCACACACAGTGTCACGCATTTTTAACGTGATTTTCGTAGAAAATCAAGTGATCCCTTTTCTAGCAAATCTAGTGACACGCCTAGGTAGGTAGGTAAATATTTTAAGCAGCTATAGTTAGTCAAAGCTTTGTACAAGGAAAACGGCAAAACGCCATACTAGTTATCAAGTACTTATTCCGCATAGGTTCGCATTTCCTTGTCTGATTTTTTTTTTTAAAAAAAAATTGAGATGAAGAACACACTGGAACGACTGTCTCGTGTATAATGCACACTGATGCCAGAGATGGGTGCTATAACAGCTAACATATGTTCGCCAACAAATGCAACAAAAACCATTTAAAAGGCAGGGAATAAATGGGCTGCAACTAGAAACGCAACCTGACAAACAGTGGCACAAAACACAGTAATTCAAACTTGTAAAATTTAGTAACGAATTCACCATCCAAGCGTTTGTAGTCCAACGGTTAGGATAATTGCCTTCAAGCAATAGACCCGGGTTCGACTCCCGGCAAACGCATCATTTTTTCCTCTTTTTGTTTTCCATCTCCTTTTCATCAGTATGCGTACTGCTCAGATTCTTTATTACTCTTTTTTTTCATATAAATAATTTAACAGTTTGCTCTTTTCATTTTTTATTATAATATGGGTAGATAGATGCTCCATATAATAGGAGTAGCCCACAAAATGAAGAACAGAACAAGTTGACACTCACTCCCAACACCTGCATTTCAGTCCAAATGCTGAAACACGACTAAGGGGTACCTTGCCTAGACCCTTCTGATAGAGGTAGCATGCTAATTTGGACATTTGGTAACTGCACTAATTTCGACGTGCAAATATTTTTTTGATAGAAAGAGTAAATGAGAATGTTTATTTCAGATATTCCTCAAGTGTTTGAATATTTGCACGTACGTCTTTCTGAAATCATTACACTAAGGGTCCTGTTTGGATCCTTAGAATTTAATTCGTTGTGATAGGCTTAATTTAAGCTAAGCTATATGCTTAATTTAATGAAATAAAGTTGGAGAGTGCAATGCAAACATAACATGGTGATAGGCTTCCTCAACCACATAACATGCTTAATTTAATGGAATTCAATTCCTATCTCCCACCCTATGAATTTGAGATAGGCTTATTTGTAAACTTTGGAAAGTTAGTGAATCTCAAATTCCAAACTAAATAATTTAATTTATTAAGTAAATTCTAATTCCTCCAAATTCAAGGGATCCAAACGGGTCCTAATTAGTTTCATTCTAGACATGCAAATATCTCTTTCTGAAATCAAACAGATCGACTCAAGCGTTTGCAGTCAAGATTAGTGTAATGATTTCAGAAATCCCTCAAGCAAACGCTTTTTTTTTTCTCGTCTTTCATATCTGTTTATTTATCTGAAGTCAATGAAACAAACTTTGCTTGTGTGGAAATTAAAACGTAGCGACATTGTGACACCACAACTAACACAGAAAAAATATATAGAAAATATACGTGCAGTTTGAAACTTGAATATACATACACAGAGCCAGTGCGGTCCATGATCTAGTGCTGTTTGAACGAGAGAAGGGTCTTGAAGATGCCGATGAGAACGCCGGTGATGGACAAGATGGCGGCGAGGGTCTTGTAGTTGTCGTAGGCAAACCTGTAGACGGCGATCCTGACCGACCTGTCGCGCCTGTACCTGTCCATCTCCTCCAAGACGTCGTGGTACTGGCGGCCAAGGCGCAGGTTGTGTCCGAGGCCCTTGAAGAATGCCAGCGCCTGCGTGTTGCTCAGGGTGCCGTGCAGCAGGCTGGCACGTCGCAGCTCGCGCACGTCCTCCTCGCCGTCGACCAGCATCGCCAGCACCGACAGGTAGGAGCTGAGCTTCATGCCCTGCGACGGCGAGGGCCCCGTGTTTCGGGCGACGACGGCCTCCTCCAGCGCGGCCATGTTGACGAGCCAGCAGGCGGTGTCGTCGCTGAGGAACAGCGGCGACAAAGACAGCTCGGCGAACAGCACGGGCTTCCTCGTAAAGGACATGTCGCCGAGACGTGCGGTCGCGCTGAGCGCGGGGTCAGCTTGACGCCGATCCGCGCGAGCTCGGCGGCGCTGAGGGGCTCCGACGACGACGGCGCGCTGCCCTCGCCCGCCCCCTCGTGGTGCTGGTGCGAGTGCGCCGCCGCCGCCGCCGCCGCCGCAGCTTCAGGCGCGCTGCCCGTGACGTGGAACAGGAGGAGCCCGAGGAGGTCCGGCGGCTTGTAATCTTGAGCACGGTCGCCGCTGCTTTCGGCAGTCGGCGTCGGTGCCCGCTTTTGCGCTGGGAATGGGATGCATCCCCGAACTGCACCGACCGCCGGGCTTGGGGTTGGGGTTGGACGACCTCCCTATCCCTTGCCAGCAGCAGGTTGTTCTTAGGGCGGAAGAGCTCCATTCCCATTTTGGCGATAAACCCGCGCACGTCGACGCTGATGAACTCCATGAGCTCCTCGAGCACCAGGTATGGGATCTGGTTCTCGAGCATGAAGATGTCCTTCCTGATGCTGGACGGAGACATCCACTTCCGGAGCGACGGGTCGGCCCCGGCCCCGGCTCCGCCCATCATCATCGTCATGTACTGTAGGAGGAAGCAGCCGTCCACGAACATCATGGTCGCCACATCAGTATCATGAGAATAACGATAAAATAATCGAAGGTTGTCTCTTCCGTAGAAGCGGCGGACGTGGCCCACGACGGAGAGGACCTTCTCATAGACCTCCGACGTAGTGCGGGCCGAGAGCCTGCAGAACCAGTAGGCCGCCGCCCACTTGGCGTACTCCATGTCTCTCAGGTGCCAGAACTTGTTGTCGTCGCGGCCGCCAGGATCGCACCGCGGGCCGATGGCCACCACGCTTGGCAAGGCGTAGCGGCGGTCTTCCCCGGCTATCCCTCGCAGGCTGTACGGGAAACTGTGGCCAGTATGGGTGGAGATGACGTCGTCGTCTTCTTCCTTGAGATATTCGATTGCACTGGCCATTACATCATCGAGTTCCTGGAACATACTCATGGCGAACGTTATGCTGTGATGACTGTGAGACGTACTCAACCGGCACGTCTTCGATCGCGTGACAGGTGACACAACATATATATTGGCACGGAGTTTGGAACCGTAGTATCATCTACGATTCACGATTGCATACATGCGAAAGTTCTCGGCTTGCCGGATGCTTTGAGAGCGCTAGAGTGATGCCCTAAGCATGTGTCTTTCGGAACTTTGATCGACAAAACTTTGATCTTCATGGGCACGCCTTTGCCCAAATCTTTGCTAGTATTTGGTTCCAACCTTCATTCTTAGCCCTTACATGCATGCACAGAATTAGATGCTTGTATACTTGCACGCACAATCACACTCTACCCCTATAAGCACCTCCAAAATATTGGGGTTTAATGCTGGCCTCCTTGGATCTGGGGCGTCGCAGACGGATGCCGAGCTCCCTACGCCGGCCATGTCTGTTGATGACTTCATTGCGAAGTTCAAGAAGCCGTTGGATCCTCCGATCCTATCCACGCCGTTGCTGAGGCGGACGCGTCCGCGAATGGAGCTGGATGAACTCATTCCCAAGCGCAGTGCGCGGCTTGCGGCGAAGAGTGCGCACAGGGAGGCGAGGCCAGAGGCTCAGGTGAGGAAGGTGATGTTGAAGAAGATGGGGATCCACGTCGAGGCGGAGCACCCGGACGAGGTCTCCTTCGACGAACTTCAGGCTGTCTTGATCGGGCCCGGGCGGCGACGTCAACAAGGAGGCGATGGAGGTGTTCTTTTTCCGCGGGAAGAAGCGGAGAGCTTCGAGCCGGGCGGGGCGCCCGCGCGCGAGGTCCTAGGTCGCAAATTGGTTATCCATGTAATCGTTGAATTTGGATCTAGTAGTTTAGGACGTTCTTTGGTTTTATTCTTTGGAGGTCGGCAGTGATGTCCACTCGGCATCACAGTTTAGTCTTTGTATTTGGATTTGGTTTTCCTTCCTCTTAATGAAATACGGGTGAATGGCCCGATCGAGAAAAAAAAAAAAAAAAAAAAATATTGGGGTTTTGGCAGGTCTCAACTTGACAAATTTGTCATCATACATAGCTCTTCTCATTGTGGAGAGACAAGTCACCTGACACTGAAAGAAAAGAGTCATTAAATATGGAAAGACAAAAAAAAAAGTCACCTAAGTTGAAGGCAAACAGGGAGGGGTTGCCCCTAGTGTAGATTTTATTGAAAAGGCAAAGGGAAAAAGTTTGTGCGGAGTGAATAAAGAGACAAAGAGTATTTACTATTTGTTCCTCTTGTCCCAAAAAACAACAACATTGTAGGCCTTGTCACCGAGAAGTTTTTAAAATTTTGACTAAGTTTATAGAAAATATTAGCGACATTTGTATCACCAAATAAGTTTATTATCAAAAGAATATTAACATGATTAATTTAATGAAACTTATTGTACATCATAAATAAACATAACTATCCTTTGTATATATTTAATTAAATTTGAGAACGTTTAGCTTCTTCTCAGAAAGCTAGGTGAGACTGACATTCCTTTTTAGAACAGAGAGTCTTTTGTATTTTTCAAAAAAAAAAAAAAAAAAAAAAAAAGAAAAAACAGAAACAAAAAAAAAAAAAAAGTCTTCTGTATTGGACCCGCCCGCTGGCCGCTGCAGCGTATTAGTGTGGCTGCTTACTTGTCACATGCTCAGAGTGTGCCCAAAGCTTTTGTCTTTCAGAAACTTGATCAGCAAATATTGATCTTTATGCCGATCTCTTGCCCAAATACTCAGCTGAGAACATTTTGTTCCAAACGTCATTCGTAATCTAACCTGGATGCCCACTAGTCATGTGTAATCAAAGGCTGCTGGCTGGAAGAATATGGCATGCAGCAAGTAATCCGTTCCTTCTCCCACACAGCTAGGTTCTTTTCCCTGACCCTAAGGAGAGGCGATCCAGACAGGGACGAAGGGCGTTAGGCAGGGGGCGTGTTATCGTCGACCAGGTGGCCCAGCTAACGGCCCATCAAGGCCCGTCAAGGCCTTCGTCTTCCTCCCGACGACGACGATGCCCCCAACCCCTTCCTACCGCCGGCCGCCGCGGGCGGGCCGCGCCCTAGCTTCGCCGGAGCTCGGGTTCCTCCCTAGCACTCACGTCGGCCGCCCTCCTTCCCTTCCCGGCCGAAACCCTAACCCTACTCATCTTCTCCAGCTCCGGCGACCTCGCGCTCCCCGCCGCCTACCCATACCCAACCCGGATGAGTCCGGCCCCGGCCCGGCTTCGGTGGCGCCCCCCGCCCCGCCTCGCTCACCGCCCGGCCCCCGCCGTGTCGGCGGCGGCAAAGGCCGGCCGGCCGGCCGAATCCTCACGGCCGGGAAGGAGGGGGAGGGGAGGCCACCGGACACTAAACCGCCGGGAACGCTCGCCGGCGACTCGCCTTCATCGTCGTCGTCTCCATGCGCGGTGACTCGGCGTCGTCGTCGTCGTCTTCACCACCGGGCAGGCCGTGGGCCGCCCACCAAAGGGGTGGTCGGCACGCTTTAGGCGCCGACACCGGTCGGCGCATAACATTGCCGCGTTAGGCAAGGTTGGCTTCCTTTCTTCCTCCAGCCCCTCCTTTCCTTCTTCTTCCTCCTCATGGTGGTAGGGGGCTTAGCCAGGGCTCCATGGAAATCATGGCGGTAGGGAGGGCTGGAGCCTGGGTTGCCCCCCTGCTGGCTCCGTTCATGGATCCAGACTGATGGCGAGCTCTGCCAGGTGCCAGTGCCGGCGACCCCACCTGGCCAACCTCAACAAGGTCGGTGGGAGCCTCCAGCTCCACATCCGCCGCTGGGTTTTTTCCGTCAGCCCGGCATGGATCGGAGGCACAGTATTGCTCGACAGCTTACGATTCAGTCAGCCAACGGCTCAGTTCGCCTAATCGTTTCAACGGGCTCATATATAAAACTCTATTCAAAGAATGCTCTTACGATTGTATTTTCATGACACCCAAATCTGGGGTTAGTTGGTGTGTGCTTGTAATAATGGAGTAATTAGCGGAACAGGGAAGCATTCGTGTAGGTTTTGTCCAAATCTGAACTAGCATTCCCTATATCAAACGATACTTTGATGTTCATTGTATTTCTGTGCCCTGTCTTCAGTATGGCCAACAGCTCTGGTCAGGTGCATGACTCTGGAATTAACCCTGACCTGATATAATATATCATGTGTCTTGGGGCACTTGTTCTTGGCCAGGTTCACAAAGGCCTTGCTAAGCACAGAAAACACAGGAATACAACTTCAGAGTAACATACTGATGGTGTTTTAGCGCAACAGCTGTGATAATTGGCAGATGGGTTCCCTTTGTAATGCAATTGAACAAATTCTCAGTTGCCTAATTTTGCTGATCCACGGCAAGGCAACCATCAACAAATTCACTATCTGTATGTTTCTTTTGTGCAGAGTTGATGCCTAGACCCTTTGAGCAAACCCCTGATGGGATCTGACTAAAATGACTCAAAAAAACATAGAACATAGCATTATTCAACTGAAACCAAAATGCTATGTAAAAAAATAAATAAAAAAAAAAAAACCCAAGTTTTCAGACTTCAGTGTGCTGTTGGTTGCTGTATAGTTCTTTGAATGACATTTAGCTATGAGGGAGTAGTTTGTTGTTATTTTGATCCAATCAGATGTTATTTAATATCTGATCCATCACATCTGACGCAAAGGATGATGCTTTGTTTATCTGGCTAAATTCATGCCCATGGAAGTGAGTCTTGCAACCATGAGTTTCAAATTCCAATTAGGCAGGATAGTGGAGTGATTGCTTTGTCATCAATCCTCGTAACTAAAAAGGCATATAGAGTTTGTTGCAACAAACGATATACCAACTCAAATAAAAACAGTAGCGAGTATATTATTCTCGTCCAACCAAAAGACACACAACAGCAGGTTTTTACGACAGGATACACTCATGGCTCAGGTACTAGTATTTCAAACAACCATACTGATATTTAAGACAGAAATATGCAATTCTAGCAAGTAGCGGCAAAACTAGTTGGGCCTTGGCGTCGCCCACTCGACTCGGAGGATAAGATTATCATAACCATACCCATTGAGCTTGCTGATCGCCTTCTCCGCATCCTCTCTGTGAACAAAGTTGACGAACCCAAACCCCTGCTCGATCCAGTCTTCTGATCCACCGCGACATAGACACGGCTGACAGGACCAAACGCACGGAAGAGCTCAAGGAGGTCAGGCTCACGGGTGTCCTCGGAGAGGTTGGTGACACGGACGGAATTCTCATCGTTCCCGCGACGCATCACGTCTCCGGTCCTATCAGCACCTCCTCTCAAGGTTGGGGGGAACATATGCTCCCTTAGTAGGACCGCTGGCGCAGGAGGACCATCGGACGTAGGAGGCCTGTCCGTGAAAGTTTCAGTCGGTGGCGCAAGGTCCTTGTAGGGACACTTTGAGGTCCAGTGATCGCCCTTCTTCCCACAGGTTCTGCAAACCATGAGAACAGCACCTCCCTTGCTAGCCATAGCCAGCGGGTCACCGGATGCAGCTGGTTCCTCAGCTTTGCTCCCTACAATTAACAGGGATGTTAGCGAACAAGAACCAAAGTTTAAAACAGACAGGAATGTAAGGCCTCATCATAACATCATAGCAAACAAGAATCGAAGTTTAAAACATACTGGTTCTTAAGGCCCCATAACATCATACACACACATACAGCGTAAGTTGTAACATAACAACACTTACATACTGAAATAGTGCTCCAACAGCATCATATGAAAATCACAATCATTGAACTGTGAAACAAAATTTGAGACTTTGAGATGAAAAAACAAACTGTCACGATTTCATAAAATCGGTATTGATTCTAGTTCTCATAAAGTACCAAGAAAAGCATGTGTGGCCAATATAAAGATCATGATAGTTGAGAATGAAATGCTAGTTTTACATACAATTTCATAAAATGGGTACTGATTCTAGCTCTCTTAAAGTACTAAGAAAAGCATGTATGACCAATGTAACGATGGTGATAGGTGAGAATGAAATGCCAATTTTAACCAGTGTTCCATGAAACAATTCTTGCATCACTGAATGAGATTTAATAGAATCGTGTTCCAATTTATCGCTTCTGATGCTACACAGCCCCCATGTAGCTAGACTAGATGGACATATAGTAGTATTAATAGAGCGATCCCAACATTCCCAAATTTCACAAATACCGCATCTAGCTGCAATTGCAGAACTAATAATCGAATCGAAACATTCGACCTAGACAAATCGTGCCTAGCAGCTACCAATCGAACGAACAGATGATTCAGATATTCGAAACGGAAGCAGGTAGCAATCAGATCGAGACCTGGGGCGCGGGGTCGCTCGAGGAGGATCTCCTCGGTGGAGACCATGGTGAGCCTGGAGCCTGCGTCCTCCTTGAGGGCGTCGCCGAACTTGGGCCACTGGCGGCGCTCGATGGCGCTGCGGGAGAGAGGCGCGCCCGCGCGAGCTTGCGGACGCGGGTGGTGGTGGTGACCCTGACCTTGTTGCCGTCGTCGTCGAAGCGGTACTCGATGACCTTCTTGAGCCCGTTCTCGTCGGGCCCGACCACGACGCGCGGCGGGAGGAGGAAGTCGAGGTCACCGCCGTCGTCCTCGTCCAGCTCACCCCACCGGATCTTCTGCTGCGCCGCCGCCGCCGCCATGGTGCCGCGTGTGTGTGTGCGTGCGTTCGCTAGGGTTTGGGATTTGGGTGCCGTGAGCGGAGTTCTGTCTACTACTAGATCCTGCCTAGGAATGGAAATGGGCTTTTATGGGCTTTCGTGGGAATTTCGTTCAGCGTCGAATTGGGCCCTGAACCAACGAGAGAGCGCTCTGACTGTACGTGTAACAACAAAAAAAAAAGCCTTTTTGCTCTGTTTTTAGATGAGCTGAAATTAGCAGAAAAGCGTCGTAACAACAAAACAGATTTGCTCGAAAAACAACATGGCAGATAAAAATCATTTGCTAACAATTTATTATGTTATTAACACTAAGATACGCAATATAGCATAAACTAATAGCTTATCTGCCATATCTGCTAACAATTTTGTTACCCAAAGGGCGAGCTAAGTTAAGATCCTGTTTATGCTAAGTTCTAATTCAACATAAACTCTTGATATCTCACAAAGTCCCATTCACTTGCTAAGAGATCAAGATGATTCATTATATGATGTTGTAACTACTATAATATAGTAATTCCTTCTTCTAATTAACTTAGTGCAAACTAACAAAAATGTCGTAACTTTGCTCTAGTAATAATCTAGTGTACTCGCAGGCCTTGGTTGGATGTATTCGGTTTGACATCTACCCACATGTGGTGCGATTGATTCGAGAAGCAGGCGGTTATTTGGCAGCGGTTCACTTGATTTTTTAAGCTCAAGCTTTGTGACTTTGTGATAGCAAAAATGATTTCGGTGGGGGATTAAGTGGAGAGTGTGTGGTGGGGTGGGTCCTTTTAGCTCCTAAATTAATTGTTCTATAAATAAGAAGCAACCGTTGTCAAATTTCCATAAGAATTTGATGAGTGAATTTGATGAAGAGTTGTCTAGAGATAGGAGCGCTAGTAGCACTTCTCCTCTCCCAAAGTATGCTTAGTGTGGCATTGCCCAATACATTTGTCACACGTCTAGCCAGATACTTGTCTCTTTTCATCTAAATTCACAACCAACCTTTTTCTAGCATAGTTTCCCCTTCACTTTACCAATGCTCTTGTCTAGGACTTATATTTTGTGTATGGTTGATTAGATCGAGTCGATTCGGTGAACTCTCGTGTATTTTCCCCACGTACGGTCAATATTTGCAACGTTAATTACTTGCACAAGTTTTCGGCCAATATCCTGGTTATTGTCTGTTTTTGCCAGCGCATAAACAAATGAAATGGCCACGAGTGTCATCGCCAAAAAAAAAAAAAAAAGAAATGGCCACGAGTGGATGTGATGTGGAGCAACACAACCCGCTCGCTGTTGACTGGTTTTTCCCATGGGCAACAACGCAGAGCACGACGACAAATTAGATATAAAGTTTTGGAAGCTCCGTACAAGCAGGCGTTTGTAGTCCAACGGTTAGGATAATTGCCTTCCAAGCAATAGACCCGGGTTCGACTCCCGGCAAACGCAATTAATTTTTTGTTCTTTTGAATTCCTTGTTGCTTATCTCAGTGCATTTTTTTTTTCGATCGAAATGTTATAAGCATGTCAGGAAGGTTATCGTTTGAGTACATTAGCACGCACGTACAGGTAGGTGGTGCACAAGTTGGTCGATCTCACACACACACTCACACGTGCTCGGGTTTGGGTCCATCGATCTCGCCGCCTGCCGTAGACGACATGAGGGCATCTGTATCTACGGTATATATCCTGTGGATCGACGACGACCTGTCTGTCCGCCGTCCACCATGCATTTCCCAAAAACCCAAGCAGATTAGATGCATTATCCATTAGCATCATCAGGGTTGGTGGCTGGCGGGACTAAGATCGATCATCATATCGATCAGGTGTGCATGCATTTCTGGATGGATCGATCTCGTTGGGGCAGGCCGGCACCGGCACCCCCGCGTGATCTTGCACGCGCGCGGAGGATGTGTGTGTTGTGTTGCCATCTGGATGGCAAACAGAGCTCACGCGCAGCACGCGACCTGTCCGGACCGGCCGGTTGAGCCAGCGGGCAGCGCAGGCATGCAGCCACCTGATGAGCTGTTCGCCGATCGCCCATGCTGTGGCCTGTGGTTGGTGTCGATCGACTGCTGCATCAGGTGTCCTCAGGGCCCCGCTCTGTGGCCTTTTCCTTTTGTCGACCATGCATTTTCTCTTCAGGATGAGTGAGTGAGACTGAGAGCCGAGAGAGGCGACTCGGGCGTTGAATTTTCTGACCTTGGCTGCTCCGGTCTCCGGCAGCATATCTGGGACTCCAGAATCGAGATCCACCATTGTTGGCGTTGGCGTTGGCGTTGGCGTTGGAGTAGCGACCGAGACCGAATGATTGAGTGAGCAGCATTGTTTGTTGCTTGCTTGGCGCCTGAGCCTGTGCATGCAATGGATCGTCGCCAGGTGCGGTTGCCCATGCGCCCGTGTCCGGCTGTGCCCCCGGCCACCTGGGGTGGGGGCTGGAGGCGACGGCGACGGGTTGAATGAAACCGTTTGTATGTGCGTGCGGCAGGGTTATCCTGGCTGCACATGTCCACCAACGCTCCAAGATTCGTGCACCGCCAGTTTTGAGTCCGGCAACAGGCGGAAGGGGGCAAAACGGGTACTCTTGCTGGTAGAACACCTGCATCGTACGGGGAACATCCGTGCTCGCGTGCCCGAGCACTTTCCGCGTCGAGCGGCGGCGGGGCGACCCCTCATCTTCCTCTCTCTCTCTGCTCTAGTCCGATTTCCCCAGAGCGGCGGCGCCCGAGCACTTTCCCCACCGAGCACAGCTACTGCTCGCCCCAGCACTCTCTCATTTTCCCCTCTCTCCTCGGATCCACTTTTCCCAGAGCGGCGGCGTCGAGTTGTGGAAAAGCGGCGGCCCTCGCGCCCTGTCGCTGATGCATTCTCCACGAATGCAGTAGGCAGGGGCCCAAATGGGGAACCAAATGTCCACGACACCAGCAGCGCATGTGTGCAGATGAAAGTTCAGTCAGCTAGGGAAAAGTTCAGTACCTATTGCCCCCAAAAGAAGCAGCAGTATGGAGAGAGGGAGGAGAGGAAAGTAGAAGAGAGCAAGCTACAACCGCAAAGAACATTAGACTTGTGCTTCTCCCTCAAATATCCTTGCTTGTACATATGGCAACCCAAGTGGAAGAGCAAAGCATGTGGTGTTCCATGTCGAAGCTGTGCAGCAACGGTGGCGAAGGGTTGAGATATGCAATGGAGGACTGCAGACAAATGTAAGTGTCGATCTGTGCAATGTTTTTTTTTCCTGTGTTAGTTTGATTTGAGAAATTGCTCAGATTTCTATAAATACTTTCACAAATTTAGGTAGAGACTGATTGTGGACCTGGATGCTCAGCCAAACCAGATGCAGTAAATTGTGTAATGTCTATTTCAGTAGGTAAACTTGGCAGAAGTTACAAAATCTATTACCCCAAATTACTTATATAGGAATCTAAGTGTTTTTTTTTTTAAAAAAAAACTCAGAATGTCTATTCCACTAGGTAATAACTCAGTTTTTTAAGGACTAGCTTTGTTTGGGAATAGAAAGCTTGGTGGCCGTATAAATATCTGCTATTCGTGCTAATGTTCTTTCACCCTAGAAATCTCTATTTGATGGAACTGAGATGGAATGTTCTCATTTAGTTGAGAGGCTGTTGCTGAGATGAAGAACTCATTATTTTGCTCCTCCGGTAAAACCTATAGATATTGTAGGAGTTCATGTGAATCGGCATATGCAATGCTCTGAAATAGTTTTGTTTGTGTTTTTCTTTTGTGATTTTTGGGTACTCAGATCAGAATAATGCGGTGAAATAGTAAAAGCCGTCTGTGCACTAAAACTTGAGTTTAACTCTTAAATTCTCTATGCATTATGCTATTGAATTAAGTGATTCTGGTTTGGTGGGTCCATTGTGCAAACATAGTTTGTCCTGTTTTGTATTCAAGGTGTACATATGGTTCAAAGCAATAGCAACATATGTAGACTCATGGTTCTTTCTTGTTATTGTTCCTGAAGCACAAGTACCAAAAAGGAAAAAGAACCATAACTTGTTATGTTCTTGGTACAGAAACTTTATTATGCCACTTGAGGTTTTTATATGCAGTATTGCAGTGAGTACATTTATGTTCTGTATCCCTTGAACTGTTGGTAGATTAATGTCACATTTCTATATGTAGTTGTCAACTTGACACTTTGGCAAAAGGTAGCTGTAGGTAATACCTCAGTTGATGAATAATTTGCTTTGATTTTGGTTATTGTGCCTTCTATTATTTAACTTTTGGTACCTGCACCATTTAACTACAGAGGGGCAATCAGAATCCATTGTTCAAGATATTGAAAACATGGTTCGGTCTTACGTTGGCAGGGTAAAAAGAAAATCATGTCTGTTGCTTGCTATTAGTTATAGTGTGGTATGCTTACTTGAGTTATTACTTGTACTTCTTGAACTTTCTAGAGTAGTCTTTTTCCTGATCTGGGCACTATGAATTTACAGACAGTGAGATAAATATTACAGTAGCTTGATTCAATATGGTTCGCGCTCTCACACCAGCTCAGGGTTCGCTTTTCTTTGTCACTAGAGAAGCCCTAATGTTCTCATATTGCAGGACATGGCTTAGTTAGTGTTTTTGATGTTACTATAGTTGGACAAGTAGTGCAAATCTGTTGCATCTTGATTGCTAGCTTCAAAAGTACTTGAAGAATTTGGTAGTGAAGAATAAGATGGTCTATTTTGTTCTATTTTGGCATTCGAGTTAGTTGGCTGTTTAACTAATTAGATAAAAACTTCAGTTGCTTTGTGCAACCACTGTGTTAATTCTCCTAATCCTAATAAGATTGGTTTCATTTGGTGCAGTACTACCCAAGACTCAACTGTTCAAAGTGTTGTTCAAAGGGGATATGTATAGGTAATGTGTCCATCCTACTGCTGATTTAGCCATCCCACTCCTGCAAATAACCTTCAGAATGGTGATCATAACTTTTTGAGAATATGGGGTTTATATTTCTGACAATTATAATTCTGAATATTAAACAGGTCCCTGCTTGCCCTCCTCTCTCATCCCCTGTTGTGGTTCAGTTTCCCCTCTCCTTCCACCACTATTGGGATATTGCTTTAGGGTTCATGGAGTGTGCCAAGCGTCTTGCGTTTGGCAGAAGCTTCTTCCTCTGAGGTAGTGTGCTCTAAGCTCGTTTCTAGGATCTTAACTTATCTTGATGTATGTTACGTGTTCTTGTGTTCTTTCTTCTCTTCTCTTGATTTGTTCTCTGAGCTTAGATCTATATCGATCAGTGGAGGAGCTGGTGTTGTGGTAGTTGGTATTTCTGTGTTGTTGGTGTTCTGAAGCCGTCCTTGCTGAAAAAATGGCTAGCTGTTAGGAAGTCATTTACTAAATGTTATTACTAATGGAGAATATTGTGGAGGCAATGAAAATGCTAGATTAGTGAACCCAAAAATTGGCTAAATATATGTCCATATATTTTTGCTAATGGACCAACCGACATTTTCTTTGTTATTTATTTATTAGAACTAGACTACTAGCCCTTGTCTAAAAAGTCATTGATTACTTCCCTAAACAGGTCATTGATTACTAAACAATAAAAACAACATTTTGGTCTCTTAAAAATCAAGCTTATCATAATGTTGCTCAACCAGTTATTGTAGCATTTTCACCGTTTTAGTTGCTTGTTAAAGTATTCACAACACTACCTTTCTGCAGATTCACTTGATGTTGTTCATACTGTTTACTTCCTAAATTCAACACTACCTTTCTGCAGATCACTTGCATGCTTTTCATGTTGCTTACTTCCTAAATGCAGCCCTTACATTTGGATCTATAAATCTAAGCAACATGACACAAATTGTGTGCTTCACTTCTCAAATTGAACTGGAAGTGAACTGTAACTTTAGTTATCGGGTACAAAATGTGTGCTTCAGATAGTGCCAACCATATGGTAAAGACTGGTGCCACGAAATAGCTCGGTGAACAGGATTGTTTCAAACCTGAGTAAGCTTTTGTATCGGCATTATGTGGAAGAAGAAAGGGCTGAGCATGAAATAAAGCAGGTAATGTCGATAATACTTTGGTAACACATTTTAGTCGTTTAAACTGTGGCGTTGTTAGTCCAAACTAATGTTTTTTTCCAATCCAATGGAGTGTAGGCTGTGGGGGTCAATAAGAGACTATTGGATGTGGAGAAACATGCAGTGAAGATTTATACTAGGAAGGTTTATGAAATGTCCAGTGATGAAATGGATATTGATACACAATTATGGTGGTCTGAAGACCACAGACTATCATTTTATTGTATGCCACACAAACTCTGAATTTGTGCAGCGTTATAGAAGGCCAGAGTTTAGAGTTATTTCTATGAATAATGGGGAAAGATATGAATGTGAATGTGGGCTTTGCGAATAATGGGGAAAGATGTGTGATGTGGGCTTTATGAACACTTTGGTTTGCTGTGTTGCCATATTATATGGGTAAGCCTTCTAATGATCACTTGAGACTACTATGTACATGTTGGTATACATTTGGAGGACTCAAAATGTAGAGATGAGGCGAGCAGGCGGGACCCGGCCGGAGGGTGGACACGTCGACGGAAAACACCGACCGTCGGATCTTGCGTTGACGGGCGCTCGATCTCGTCAGGGGAGGTGGCCGTCGCCGCCCGTCGCTGCGACGAGCTTTCGCCGAATATATACCAGCCGGCTTCAACCCAACCCTAGCTCTATCGCGTCTCCTCCCTATCCCCTCTCTCTCTGGTGGGCGGGCGCTGGCGCCGGGGCTCGCGGCTCTCTCGGCTCCCCGACATGGGTGCGGCGAGGCGGCAGCGCAGCGCCCGAGCAAGGTCTTCCCCAACGCGGCGGTGCGGCAGCGTGGGCGAGCACGCCGCCTGACGCTGCGATGCGGCGGCGCGGTGTCCCGGGATGCGGAGAGCGCGCGCGGCAGATGCCCTTCCCAACGCGGTGGTGTGGCAGCTTGGGGGCGGCGCGAGCCGCGGCGGCTGCGATCGCGGCGGCACGGGTGTCCCTAGGGCGTCCCTAGGGCGCGAGCTCTTGGGCGAGGAGACGCAGGTAAAGGTTTGCCTCTATCCTGCTCCTCTCTTTCCCTCGCCCGTGTGCTTATTGCCTTCTTTGAGGGGGGTCGATCCGGGACCTCCATGGCCTCCATGGGCGGATCAGTCCTCCCGCGCTTGTGCCCGCTGCCGTCTTGGGTGAAGAGTCGCTGTTCCCAGCGGCCGAGTTGCAGGGTGGGCACACACAGGTCAGTCCAGGTGGGCTAGGCCATGGCAGTGCCCTCAAGCTGGACCAGAGCCATCCAAACTTCTAGAGCAATTTTTATGTTTCTATTCTGTTCTTTCATTTTTATAATTGGTTGGCCAGTGTCGTTATCTGTTCTTTATATGCTGACAACACTGACTTTTCTTATTGCCTGCAGGTTTGCATTAGATCTGAGGTGTCTCATGCCAGCATGCACACCATCGACGAGTTCTCTGCCCATCCGCGTATGTTTGCTTGCCACCTGCTACCTGCTTGACAAAATGACTGAACCGATGCAGGTCAGTTCACCTTATACTTGCAAAGCCTTTCATTTGGTGTTCTAACACAAAGAAAATGAACTAATAGAGATATAAAGATGTCTCCTAAATCAGTCTCCTAGATCTTTTTCGTTGTGTTGGCCTGATGTGATTATAAATTAGAAGTTTGGCCTTTGTGACGGTGTATTTCTGGCAAAAAGGTCATTTTCTAATAGAATTTTTCTTGGACATTTGTATTAGTAATGACCATATGTATGTGCAGTACCATTTGCATCTGAGAATATTCCAAGGCCATATTGCCATACCATACAACAAGATTACTTTTCAGTTTACCTTTTTTTCTATCTTCACTAACTTAATTATCTATGATTAAATGTGGGAAGTATTGAAACAATTGCATATTACTGAGATATTGGCATTTAGGAATCTTGATAATAAGTTGGTCCTATGAAAAATGCCAGCAAAATGAGCGTTCAGTTCTACATTTAGGCAAGCTTTCATTTTTTTCATATGTATGTCACTGATCATTGACATTTTTGCTTCATATATTTTCATTTGTAGCCAAGAAATCAAACATCTGATTGATGAATTGGTGTCAGCTCTTTCAGGTTTGCATGTGAGAACTAAGAAAAATTCAGGAATTGGCATCAGCTTTACAGAACACTCCCATTTCAATTTCAAGGTTGGCTGCAATAATGTAATAACCTGAGCACTATCACTTTCGTTGTTGGATGACCGTAATTACCTATGAGTTACCTGACTGCTGGGTTGATTTTGTACTTCTATATTACCCATGATGTATTTGTTCCTATCCATCTCTTTCTTGTAGGTTTGAAAGACCTGAAACTAAGGTTTTGTGTAGGCTCACACTGAGGCTTAAGGCTTGTTGTGCCTCTGTTCTCCTGATATAGCATGGTAAAATATATGACCTATTCTTATATAGCTTTGGGTCTGAAAATTTTTTAGCATGGTAAAATACATTCATCTATTCTTTTATATGCTATATGAGTGTGCATGGAATTATTCCTAATCTTTTGAGCAAGCTATGGTATAATTTTACGATTACTTTTGATCTAGCACTGCACTTCTTTTTATATGCCATATGAGTGTACATGGAATTTCCATATTGAACTGAGGCCTTCTTTTTATATGCTGTATGAGTGTACATGGAATTGCCATCCTGAACTGAGGCAACCTGAAGAGACATATATAATCATTTGTCCTATAATTCTACCAAGCAAATGTACCAACAAAGAGGCAACAGTAATCCTTATTATCTTGCCCTCTGAGCTTTTCTTAAACTATTGTCCAGATTGTGTGATCTTTTCTTCCTCCAAACTCTTCAAATGGGAGTAACACATGAATGCTCCATGAAGCAATGTCAGACTACATTACCATTACTCTGTTTGCATATGAATTTGGATGGCCCAAGAACACAAGAGATGGAGGCTTTATTTGTGTGTTTAGGCTCCCTTTTGTTTCTTCTTTTTTTGGGTTTTTCGAATTTGAAATAATTTCTGCTATAATGCCTTACCAACAGGCGCCCAAAGGGAAGGGAGATGTTTATGTTTATAGTTGTCCCTGCTGCAAGCTGTAGCAGCTTGGTGTTTGTTACCCTACATGTCCCTTGTTTTGGAGTTGGCTGGAGATGAAATTCCTATCCACAGGAATACCATTAGAAAAAATTGCCATAAATTTTGGCTGCTCTATTCAGTAGATGTATAAACTATAGAGTACCTACAGTATACCTATGCATTTTGGAGGGTGACTATAAAATTCATATTACTACGATGCAGCTGCAACATCTGTGCATCCATATTTTCTGATTTTACATTTTGAATTGGCTCTATTGCTGGGTTTCATGGTGCAGCTAGCACCCTGGATTTTTTGTAGGCTTGCAGTGATGCAGCCTGCAGGTTAGGACATGCAACCTTGCAATGGAAATATACGTGGTCCATATAGTTAGCTCTCAATGGCAGGTATCATATATAAATTGTGCCCTACATATGGTTGTCTTGAATACAAATGGCAGCTAACTGTGCCTTTTTCTAATATCCATATGCAAAGCTGTCACACTATTAAATATAGTCTACTCCACCATATCAGATTAGATATAAGGAGAATAGGTAGTTATGTATGCTTACTGCTCAGTCAGCTCTAAAGTAATACATTTTTTTTTACTTATTACACATGCCAAAGGCAGTACAAAGTATTGATTTTGATGGACAACAGTTAGCTTTAGTATTTTTTTCTATAAAAAATAAAACAAAAAAATGAAACTTTGGTTATCATACTGAAGCATACCTAAATAATTCTATGAATATTCCCTATCTACCAATAAAATTAGTTTGAAGTATGTCTTGTGTTTGAGGGATAAAAGGTAATCACAATGCGGTTCTAGAAAAGTATTGATTATATTGTACATATATTTTTGGGGATTGTTCAATATTGCCATTGTGACATAAAAAATGATATTAGGATACTAATATATGAATGTGTTAGTTCCTGCTTCATGACTCTTTTCTTAATGATGGCCCGATCAAGCATACTGATCTTGTTCTTCTTGATGAGCAGGCCTGTGGCCAAATATTCAGTCTGTTTTCTTTGTTGCACAGCCTATATACTTCCGAGCGCTCTTGAGATGTCCTTATAGATTTCCTTCCTGTATAGTCAGTATTTCTTCATCTTTGATTTAACTCCTGTACTAATATGACTCCCTCTTCAGATGCAACTGGACTGCTGGTTGAGGTTTCGGAGGCCTACAAAGTTCGCCTTCCAAACAAGCCTGATGGTGCACTCTCTTTCCTGCTGCTTACAACTGTAAGACACCACTTCCTTTTACGTTTACAGAAACTCAGAAGCTCAGCTCTATTTTTCCTCAAATGTCTCAAATGTGTTTTTATTATAGACACCTCCTTCGACTTCTCAGACCAGCGACCCACCATCGGTGAATAATCAGGCATGGTAATACATGTGCTCCTATTTTTTACCAGCTATACAATGCAGCTTGTTCTGATGATCTCAGCACTGATGAGAATTGTCAGATCTTACAAATGTGATACACTGTCAAGATAATTATTATTATTGTCTGCTCAACTCACCATCACTTACCACTTTCACAATCGATTATTTCCTTCCCTATCAGTGGTCGACTCAGCAAAGACGTCGATTCTTCGGTGAGAAAGAGGCTCAATTTCTTAGTGATCAGGTACATGTACATACCATTATTCTGGGTACAAAACACTCTTCATTTTTCCATGCATTCCTGACTCTTGCTATTCTCCAACATAGCTGCTCAACCCAAGACTCTCAAACAAAAGATCAGCCATTGAGCCATACTCCCAAGAATGCTATAGACATGCTTCAGAAAAGGTATGCAGAAAGATAACTTCTGCACAGACCCTTGCACAAATCTTGGCTGCACTATCTATAAATATGTTGCTTCCTATTGGGATCTCTACAGTGTGCTGGATGACAAGACTCTTGCTCCTGAAAAGAAGCGCTCCTGTGTGGAGCAGGCTATGCCTCATGAGAGTGTAAACCAGGTAAAATTGAACGTTAATGGCATTGACGATACATTGACAATTTGGGTGGCTATATTATAAGATTTATTATTTTCCTTGTGTGGTTTCCAATAGTCTCTAAAAAAAACTGGATTTAAAATGATTCTGAAAACTCATGAATTAGATTGGATGCTTATCTGTGATGGCTAGATGTATTTATAGGTATATCACCAATGTCATTATCACACGTCGTTTTTCGTTGTGTTTTGTTTCAGTCATAGAAAAAGGAACCGGCCAGAGCCCTGCGCACATGGGCGCGCGACCCTCCAAAATGTCTTTCTCTCCTATTGTCCCAACTATTCCTAGCTAACATGTGCTTAACACCGCACAGATTCGGACTATAGCATCGGGTCTGACTGGAGTGGCCATTGGAGTTGAATCCACCGGCCGTTGCCACATCTACACCACGCAAGGAGCCATTTGCCTACCTTTCTAACCGCTGTAGACCAGTACCACGCTGTATTTAAAATAGCTTTCTAAATATGTGTTCTGTATTTAGAAAGGTGTTGGACTAATTCGTGTGTCGGCGGAACTGATAAGTTATGCCCCCATCCCTCGGCCCTGTGTAAGACAGCATTAAACCCCCGGCATAGACCTCCCTTCGTTTATATAAATGTTAAGCGTTGTTGTGTTAGGCGATTACCGAAGTTCTTAGTCTTACGCCTCCAGTCGTCAAAACCTGCGGGCGGCCAGATCTCGCCATAGGCCTGAACAAAGGCGCTATAGACTAGTATAGTATTAGTCGAGCAACAATTTGATCTGTAGGTGTTTATCCATATAGGTGTATCAGAAATACCAGCACCTCATATAGTGCCAAGATGGACTAGGAAACCACAAGATTTGGTTCCAGAAAACCTGAGAGTGAAATGTGCAGGTTCGAGTCAGGAATCTGCTAATTGTATCTGCAGACTTAGATCTATGCAAAAGCACTGGACGTAGCAAGCAGCATGAATTGTGTTCAATTCTTTAGGACATTGTCATATCTGAGTAGTGGAGACAATGTTCCTTTGCCTCCGAAATTATGTTCAATTCTTTAGGACATTTTCGTATCTTAGTAGTGGAGAAAATGTTCCTTTTCATCTCGTTCGAGCATTAGTTTAGTCCAACTACTTCATAGGTGTTCCTGAAAACAAAACAACATAGTCTAATCGCTTAAAAATGCCACACCGATGGAACACATGACAAGGTACATGATGTTGCATGAGCATGACCACTGGTCCATGCACTTGTGTATTCTCTCTGCTTGTGAGATATAGAACACTGCCACAAGTGTACTCATTGTTGACAACTTTTCCCATTCTTAATAGGTCATATCATAGTACAGTTGAGGTCCTGTGCAAGAATCTGGAGAACATATTCTTTTGAGACCTATCAGGCACACCTACAACAGTTGATGGGATCTTCTAGTTTGGCATCCATATACTGGTACAACGTGAACAAGTATGTATGTACTGTTTTCACCACCCCTTGACTATTTTTACTAGTTCGTTTCCTTTAAATCTAGTTTCTTCTCCATTGAAGCTGAGTTCCTTCTGTGCGGGCAACTCACAGAAAACAAGGTATTTGGAAAAAGTGAAGAAACATAGATGGAATGGAATAACTAAATTGTTCAAGGTTTGTAATGTGTGCCAAAGTAACTATATAATGGCTGGGCTCTGCTCCAATGGGAGAAATGAAGATCATAGTAGGGCAAAATTATTTTGACTGAGTGAAGCAATTTATGCAACTATAATCGCTTATGAATTAGCGAGATAGGATCTCTACAATTCGTCTTTGGCTCTACCATGTTGGGCCATGACCATTACATTTTATGCAAGGAGTCCAAATTGTGTTCAATTCTTTAGGACATTGTGATATGTCAGTGTTGGACACAATGTTCCTTTGCCTCTGAAATTATGTCCAATTCTTTATGACATTTTGTTGGATTAAGGAAACAGTGCCAACTGTAGAGAACAGAGAGTGCTGATATGATGTCATTTGAAAGTTGGAGGTAATATTATCAGTGAAAACCATACACTTATATACTAATTGAAATTGCTACAATAGTAACTAAAAATAATTGTGGTCATTGTTAGTTAATGTTCAGTTGCTAAGGTATGATCTCAAAAGAGTACATACACCTAATTTTAAAGTCACTAAGTTTGAACATAGATATAATGTGATTACCATTTAATACATCCACATATATATAAAAATGCAATAAAGAGACTTACTACAACCTCAAAGAACACCTTCTCGTTTTTTTTTTTTTTTTTTTTTTTTTGCGACAAGGAAAAATTCCATTAATACTAAAGCAAGTTACATCCTCTCATTACAAAAGTAAACCAAACTATTCTACCTTCATTGATGGGAGACAAGAAACATTGAAAAAGCCATAAATTCCACCATCTAGGATCATCATCCCAAACGGATATGCCACGCAGGCCATAAAGCTCGATCTGAATGAGCAGGGGCCATCTCACCATCCACCGCCATCATCCTCATACCCATCACTTTTGTAAAAGAGGAATAAACTGCTAAAACTCCACATGCGAACATGATGAAATTGGCGCCGCCCGACACGTCGTCGAACTCATCGTTGTTGCCTTCACCGGATTCGTCATGAGAGAACACAAGTCCAACCGACATCGGATAGATATCGTTGGAAAACTAAATCTCACAAGCCCATCATCATGGCTGCAAAGAACCACAACGAGGCAAAGGAAGGGCGGAGTACCTTATTATCCATCAATGGTGATGTCTTCATCTTGCCATCACCGCACGAGGAACGACATGCTCCATTGCTCCATCGATGATTTTGGACGACGCCTTACGCCGCCGTGGCCAATTTCTTCGATTGGATCTCGGAGAAACTTTAAACCTTGAAGACTCGATCTACTAGAAAAACTTATTAAAACGATGGATCCCCACTCCCTTCAGCCTCCGGCGTGATGCGGAGGAGAAGGGAGGGGACCAGCGTGGTGGTGAACGGGAGGGGAGCGGGGCGGCGCCCTAGGGTTGGAGCGGCGGCGCAAGGCAAGGGTTTTCCACCTTCTCGTTTATTAGGAATATTAAATGGCCAGAGGGATGTAACACATGACATAGTACATGATGGTACATGGACTTGAACTCAGCTCCTATACTAAATGGCCAGAGGGATGGAACACATGACATGGTATATGATGGTACATGGACTTGACCTCAGCTCCTATGATGAATATGGACTTCAATGTGTTTGCTTCCACTTGTACTTGTTGATGGACTAGACAAAGCATAGTCCATCGCTATGCTCATGTGCTGCCCTTAACTGAAGTAACTATCTTAACTCTTGTAATTATTTTCCTTCGGGGAACTCTGAGATATATCAAGCACCCTTCATTCTTGACAAGTTTTTTCCATTATTTCCAGGTCCTACCGCGTACTGTCAACAGTTGCACGTGAAGGACACTATCAGCATGGTCGATCTATATTAGTACCTGAAGTACACTATGAAAAGGACTCCAACTGTAGACTATAGTATTATGTTAGTGCTGTTGTAAAAGTTAATTGAAGAGGTTTGGCTTTAGTAGTAGTATAGTAGCACAAACCTCTTACTACTATTGATTATTGATTATGAGTTTGAATGGTAAGTATGTAATTCAAAATGTTATCAGTATTCGTCTGCTTTCTTTTCAACTTTTTAACTTGTACTTGCCAGCGATCCCGCTAGGATGTAGATGTGTTCTTAGGGCAAAATTTTGTAGCTTTTGAGTCTGTACATCTGCATGCTGAACATGACTTCAGCCTTTTCCCATACCTTGTCTTGTACAGGATTGATGACCTCGTGGTAGTTCTTCACTTTGAGAAGAGCAGAGCTTTCTATGTTGTATTTTTGTGTGCTCAAACTTGATTTTATTGCATAAAAATATGTAGATTAAATTACAAGTTTAGCCTGTTACTGGTATAATAAGTGTTTTTGGGCAGTGTTGACATTCACCTAAGTGCCAAATGATACTACGGCAAAAGATTACTGAACGAATAGGAAATACGGATGCATGGCCATAGCTGAAGACAGGCAGAGTTGGTAGACTATGAATAGGACGACTGTCTTTTCATTAATAAAAGTGGGAACCGGTCACTGTCGCATACCAGGGGCAAGCAATGTCGCACAATTCAAATGGATATAAGAAACAACAATCCCATACAGGTAGGCATTTCAGCACTCCTAAGGATTCCAAAAGTTTCAGATGCTTGTTGAACACAACAAGGTTTGGCAGGAGGCCAAGCAGATTAATGGCTTCTACAAAGTTGTAATTCACAGCTAGTTGCCCAAGGCCCTTTGATGTAGAAATCTTGTTGTGGGGCAAGTCTCACTAATCTTGTTACCAGCTTGATATAACTCCTTCAATGAGGAGTGGGAAGCCAGTCCTAAAAAAATAATCCAAAACAAAGTCAATGAAAGCAAATAAATCTTCTTTCAGTTGAATATAATTATATAATTCAGTTTCATGAAACATCCATGAATGGTTTCTCATACCCTCAAAAGTTAAAGAATCTGAAGCATAACTACTTGCCAAGTCAGAAGATGAAAATGGGGGAATGGGATATGAATGACATAAGATTCTATCAAATGACGACAAACAAATAGAAGAACATAATAAACAATAAATGAGAAAATTATATGATATGCCAAAACACAAACCATGACCAATTCTAGATATCCTATTATAGCTGATATCCAACAAACGCTTTATAACCAATCAGCTCAAAGGATAAGCAATTGAATTTCACTGGTAATAAATGTTGAACCAATCTATTATAAAATACCACACACACGACTAGCACATTATATTTATAAATCAAAGAGCCTTCAATAGAAAAAAACCATCGACGTCTAGTAGAAAGAGCTAGGTAGTACCGCATCTAGTAGAAGAGCCTTGTTGTTGTGGATAGATATGTCCTAGATACTCAAATTAGAGCTATGCCTTCAGTAGTATAAGTCTCACCCATTGCACCCTTTTTGTTCTATGAGCTTCTTGTATCCAGATCCAATTCCACCCTACATAAGCAAATCCAAATAAGCAAATGAGAATATTATCAGAACAAGCATAGAGACTCAAGTTGTCCATTAGTTGGCAGGCAGGCAGACAGGGAACATGAAAAATACTAATAAAACATACTCCCTCCATTTACAAACTATAAATCGCTTTGACTTTTTGGTACATCCATTTTGCTACGCATCTAAATATAATTAGATGGCTAAATACATAGCAAAATGGATGAACCAAAAAAGTCAAAGCGACTTATAATTTGAAACAGAGGGAGTATTAAATATGGAACATGTAAGCTACCAAGGTGGTTCCCATAGGGAAATGTATTAGTAGTCTTAACTTTATTATGAAAATTCACATGAACAAGAACTGTCGTCTTCCATAGAAAAGCAAGACTACCATAAATTTGGCTCGGACAACACATTGTCATGACCATTCCTGAAAGGATCTACAGACCTTCGATTTCGGATGTTATCTTACCACCTAAACTATATGCATTGATAACAAAATAGGAGTTTCTGTGAAATATTTTATCATCCAAATGTTTTGATCAGATAAAAGTTAGTCAACTGACTGCAAGGTACATGTGATTCTCTTAATGCAAGGTACATGTGATTCTCTTAATGCTTTGCAATTAGAAAAACATCATAGGAATAATAGTTTGTTTTTGAATGTCAAAAGGTATGTATGATGAAGCTCCACACTGACATGACCAGGGAACAAATAGGAACCTCAGAAATAATGCTTCCTGCTTGAATCACCTACAAGCTCAAGTTTCTGAAACCTAATTACTTGCTAAGTGCATCAATTGTCATTGGACACACTACTCTCCCATAGCCAACAAAAGGCATGGGCCAAAAGGAATTAGCTAAGCAAACTAATCTGACGCCAAGGTCCAAGTACTGCTGAATCTAGTTACAATTAGATAACATTTTGCATATAAACTGGCGCATCAATTGTCATTAGTTTCTGAATCTAGTTATTTCTTTCTAATCTAGACCAACAGCCATATAAACTGAAAGTAACGATATATCAAAATGGATTAAAAAGAATGCTTCAGACTCATAACATTTTGCAAGGATGCATCACAATTGAAATATAAAAATAAAATTGATGTGTACCCACAGAACAGTTCCATCACCGCTAAGAGTTACAATTAGATCAACCTTGGTATGCAGCATCTTTATCTCCTCATCTATAAGAGTTGGCCAGAACACAGGAAGTGATATGTCAATAGAATAATTGTAGGAACAATCTACATAGATCTAAAACATGACAATACATAAGTAGGAAATGAAGAATGTTGAGTCTGTGGAATCGGTGATCTGCAAATGTTCCTCTCGGTCTCATATGGCAAAGATTTGGAAGCAATCAACATCAGGATACAGACTAGTCTCTCTTAGAATAATCTATGTTTCTGTATGTCATGTTTTATCAAATTTTTTTTTTTTTTTTTTGTAATTGCAGATTAGTGTTGCTCAATCGTATTGTGTACAAATGTTCCTAAGATCCAAATAAATGGTACTGGCCCATTTGATTTCCATTATCTTTTTTTCCCCAATACCCAACATTATACCAGATCAGACATTTGGGAAAACAAAGGGTGGGGAGCATATTTGGGTTCTAGAGGAACAAATCAAAACGTACAACATGAACTATGCTGGAAAGCAAAACTCCCAGCCCATCCTACGAACACAACAGCGCATAAGCTCCGAATGCTTCCCACGAAAATTCATATCGGATCGGGATAGCAGCTCACCTCGATTGCAGACCCCTCAATCTTTGGCCTTCTTCGCCCGTAGTGCCGCCGCGGATGCATTCTCCGCGCATCGAGTGCCAAAGTAGCCGACCGCCCAACGCCGCATGGAGGCGCTGTTGGCAGATGAGGTTTTAGGATTCCGGGATGCTGCTCCTGCCGCCGCTGCCAGGATTGAGCACAGGCGAAGGAGAGAACTGAAATGTCCAGATACGCCGGCGCTTGAAGGGAAGAAGGGGGCTGGGTCCTGTGCGCGCTAGAGCTCTAAGAACATTTTGTATGCCTATTTTACCCCTCCATTCATTTCCTACTTCCTGTAACAGTCTGGCACGAATCTTGACGCCCGATACATTTTTGACGGGTCAGATAGACCTGCCGCACGCACATACACACGGTAAATCCGCGTCGCGACGGCGACCTGTGGTCCTGAATCCAGGGCGTCCAGTGGATGCCGGCGGTGTACAGTTGCGGCAGCAAGTTGACTCCGAGAACAACAATCAAGTTGAATCACGTCAACTACCGTACCGATACCCTTTTCCAGATATTTTGCCGGTTTCATCAAGGCGTACGTATATGTGTGTTCCTTCATCATCTTCTCTTTTTCCCCTTTTTTTTTTTTGTAATAAGATCATAAAAAACAAAGTTTTAGATATCTCTATTATTTGATTGGACATGTATCACCTCCAACACATTATTGCAGTGACGATGACGATACATGCATATCTAAACAAATCAAATTCTCGAGTTGTCTCAGGTGAATCTTTTTTAAAGTTCAACCAAATTTATAAAAAAAAGTCAAGATTTACTGCACCATACTCACCTCGAGTGAGCCATAGTGGAAGTTAATTAGGAGCAATTATGTGAAAGTGCTTCCCGAAAACCTCATTCACTTTTTTTTTCTTCACGAAGGTGCCTAGGAACAACATTCAATAAGCAACATTACAATGACACTTCAGTGATCCAAGGATTACTGTAGTAGTCCCAAAGACACACAAACGGCAAAAAAAAAAACAGATAACCCCGATAAAGAGACAACGGCCACAACACCCTTTACGGAGTGAAACATGAGACTAAAGATAATGATGTAGCGGGACCCAACGGTGCAGAGAAACCGTGGTGTCATAGCATCCACCAAGACCGGATGAGACAAGCTTACAACAACAATGGCGGCAAAGCATCCTCCAAGGAAGCCCAAGCAAGCATGGCGAAATTTTCACGTTAGTTACACCCACATATCATAAAACCTTGCACCCATGAGGCAAGTATTACCCTCTAGGTAGCTTTGCCCCTATGCACAAACGAATGAGCCTTTAAGATTTAGTACTTGAGTATAATTATTAGGAATTCTTTATATATTGTGACATGCCCACGTGCATGCGTGCACATATATTCCACCACACAGATCCCAAGTGCACACCTTTAGAAATTTATTTATTCTTCCTACTGTTTAAGTACTAATGTTTCATTAGAGTCTTTTAAGCTACATCGACAACTTGAACACGGTAGACTACACCACCTTAAATTGCAAGTTTTGTGCGAAATTAATAGACTTCGTTCCATGTCAACCCAGTGTTCTCATGAACTCTTCCACACTACTAAAGGCCGTCTCGATGGAGAGTTTTCGCCGGCCAAGATGTGAAACTTTGGCATGAAAAATAGTAGTATATATATCTTGTTATTTATTTATCCGATTCTTATCTCAACTCTCAAGTTGGCACTCACGGCGAGGGGGCGTTTGATCGATCTCAATGCATAAAACTAAGTATACACTAGTTGCAACAAAACAAAGGAGGCGGCATGCATGCAAATCTAGACTTATCCGGACCTAACCTGAGAAAGCAACGCATCATAGGAGCGACATGTGGGCATGTCCATCATCTCTCTCCTCTGGCCTGCTGGACCGCCTCCGATCCGACTACGAATCCGAACCCCTTTCAGGCTTTTACAACGCGCTCATCCGATTCCGATCCATGCATGGACCTGGACCTGGACCTGGACCGAGACCGAGACGGAGCACACGCCCGCGCAGCATATAAAAAGCGTACGCGCGCCACCATTGCTGGGTCGTCTCAGAGATCGATCAAGCCCGCAACATCACACGCACACGTCCGTCCGTGGTAGCTACACCTTGGCGCGGTAGTACGTTGTAGAAGACGAAGTGTAGATCGAAGATGGGCGGCGGCGGCAAGACGAAGCTGCAGCATCTGGTGTCTCGTCTCCTCCACCTCCACCACCACCACCCGGCGGCGAATTCCAAGAGCGGCGGCGGCGTGCCGCGTGGCCACTTCGCGGTGTACGTGGGGGAGACGCGGGCGCGGTTCGTGGTGCCGACGGCGTACCTGAAGCAGCCGTCGTTCGTGGCGCTGCTGGAGAGCGCGGAGGAGGACTACTTCGGCCTGGACCACCACTGCCACCCCGGCGGCCTCGCCATCCCTTGCTGCTCAGAGCGCGACTTCGCCACGCTCGTCCGCACCCTCGGCTAGCTTATTATACCACTACTGTAATTATGTAAATGCTCGCTGACGCGCGTTGTTGCCTGCGGCACTCTCGGTTAATTAACCTCCGTCGTCGTCGTCGTCGTCGTCATCCGACGATTGTCTCGGTTAATTTCATGCATATCTCTACAACGTAAAAAAAACAAAAGAGGGCGTTTTTGGTGCGACGTTCGCTTTGAGTGCGCCCATCCAAAGCACTCCATGCGATCCCGAAGGAAGAAAAGGAAACAAATCATCCATGCGACCTGATAAAGGAAGGAATTGACCATGCAATAAAGGAAGGAATTAACCGCATAATAAAAGGAAGGAATTAACAACTCAATAAAAGGAAGGAATTGACCACGCAATAAAGGAAAAGAATTAACCATAAAAGGAAGGAATTAACCACGCAATAAAGAAAGGAATTAATCATGCAATAAAGGAATGAATTATCAACGCAATAAAGGAAAGAATTAACCACGTAATAAAGGAAGGAATTAACCACGCAATAAAGGAAGGAATTACCCACACCATAAAAGGAAGGAATTAACCACACAATAAAGGAAGGAATTAATCATGCAATACATATATGCACGCAATACACGCCCGCAGCCAAGAAAGGAAGGCATTGCTGCTTATCGCAACCTACACCTCGCGCACCTAGAGAAGGGAATTTCCACGCCACGAAATCAAGCGGCGACAACACGTTCATCTCCGATCGCTTCCGGCGCCTCCTGCACAACGGCGGCTGCTACCTCCTCAACATCACCGCTGTTCGGCCATCCTCAGGCGCCCAGAGGACGCGAGTGGGCTCGAAATCTGCTTCGCCCGAGCCGGAGTCGCGGTCGCCATCTCCAGGTCGACGTTGGTGGCATTTGGATGGACACGGCAAATGGAATTCTTAATGAAACATGTGCTCTTTATTAATAAAAAGGGAATGAGTATGAAACATGTGCTCTTTATTAATAAAAAGGGAATGTGTTACTTTCACAAAATGTTTGGATTAAATGTCACTTCAATATCATTGTTTAATTTTGTATTATTGTTATCTTATCATGCGATTCATGTTTTTTTTATATAAAATTTAGTTATCCCGTAGCAACGCGTCACGAGCATTTAACTATCACGAGAAAAGTCTATAATGTAGAGTGCGTGAGCCTGTGATGTTGCGTGGTTACTAGGCTGTCACTACTAGAATCCACGAGTTTTCCTAAGGTTTTTTTCTTTCCCTACGGTTACATAAGCACCCTAGGGAATATCTTTCCCTAGGATTAGTTAGAAAACTCTAGGGAAACCTCACATGTGTTAATTTTATAAACTTTGTTTTTTATTAAATGTCATTTTGACTTCAATATTTAATTACATAGTATTGTAATCTTATCGTGCGATCAATGCTTTAGTATAAAAGTTTATTTATCCGTAGCAGCGCATGGGCGCACTACTAGTGCATGTATATGCATGTACTGTTCTTGTTGGATTACTGGATGATAGATGAGCTCTACTTCCTCCAATCTCTGCACGGTGTGACGGGCCACGAAGACGGCAACGCTTTCCCGGCCCATCGTCGATCATGCACGCCAGCCCACTAGTTCTGCAGCCGTGTTAACGTGGACCTCAAAGCACACACTCACGCACAAGGTTGCATAGCCGACGATTTTGATGGCCCAGTAAAACTTCTCCCAGCTCAGCTCGGTCCGTCGCCGTCGCTCGTGTCGCCAAACAGAGCAGCGCAGCGGCGGCATCCTTCGCTCCGGCGACGCTCCCCGTCCCCTACCACAAACCCTAGCGGCGCGGCGCGTCCGAATCGAGGCGAAGGGCGGCGCGGGCGACAAGCAACCTAGCTGGCACTGCAGCGGCCGCTCCGTGCGCACGCGACACATCGGGGCCTGGCGGCGGTGCTTAGGCCGCCGCCGCCGCCTCTCCGAGTCTCCGACAACCTCAACCAGCAGGAGACAGTCAGCAGGCACGCCCACCCATCTTTCATTCCTTGCCGCTTGCTCTCACGGACGACGGCCGGTCTAAGCGCCTCCCCTGCCCCTCCGCCGCCGATATGCTGCGCCTACGCAACTGCCTCCTCCCTCTGCTCCACGGCGCATCACCACTACCCTTCCACATCCACCCCAATGCGTGCCGCCTCCTCTCCACCTCCCCATCCCCTCCCCTGCGCCCTTCACCCTCGAGGACTACCTCGTGGCGTCCTGCGGCCTCGCCCCTGCCCAAGCCCGCGAGGTGTCCAACAAGGCGTCGTCCCGCAAGAGACCACTGGGGCAGGAGGAGCTTTCCTATTCCCGCCTCAACTCCGCCTCCAACCCCGATGCTATCCTCGCCCTGCTCGCTGGCGTCGGCCTCTCCCGCGCCGACATCGCCGCCGCCGTGTCCGCAGACCCGCTGCTCCTCCGCGCTTCGGTGAAGAGCATCGCGCCCCGCCTTCTTGCTCTCCGCGACCACGCCCGTCTTTCTGCGCCCCAAGTCGCTCGATTCCTCCTGGTCGCCTCACACTCTCTCCACCGCCGCGACGTCGTCCCCAGGCTTGAGTTCTTCATCTCATTCTACGGTTCGTTTGACAAGGTCATGGTGGCCCTAAAGAGGAACATACGCCTCCTCAGCATGAGCATTGACAAGTCAGTCAAGCCTAACATTGCTTTGTTGCGTCAGTGGGGTGTTCAAGATATTGTTAAGCTGTGTTCAGACAACCCGTGGGTGCTTACCTTCAACCTGGAACGCTTGAAGGAGTGTTTGATGCGGGCGGAACAACTTGGGGTGCCTCCTACTTCGCGGATGTTCAGGCATGCAGTGGTTACCATCGCCTCTGTGTCCAAAATGAAGGTTGCTGCCAAACTTGACTTCTTTAAGAGGACTCTTGGTTCTTCTCAGTCTGAGATTTCCACTGCGGTGTCCAAGATGCCAAAAATATTAGGACTCTCTGACAAAATTCTTCTCCGCAAGATTGAGTTCCTGATCAATGAGGCTGCGATGGAGCCACAGTATATTGTGCAAAGGCCTATCCTGCTCGCATACAGCTTGGAGAAGCGGTTAGTCCCCCGACATCATGTCATGAAAGTGCTGCAGGAAAAGGGATTGCTGAACAGCGAAATGAACCTTTTCCAATTAGTGCATTATATAGTAGAGGATTTCAAATCAAAGTTCATCGACCGGCACAAGGACTCTGTTCCTGGCCTTGCCGATGCCTATGCTGCAGCTAGTGCTAGTATTGTGCCTTCTAGAGTGTGATCGATTGCCAAATTAGAGCTGCTGGCCTGGTTGCTGTTATAATATTGTAAGTGTTGCCCATCTGAACAATCTGAACCATTTATTATTTCCAGTATTAGGTTATAACCATTTATATCATCATGTTCTATTCCAGCTCATGTTTTGCATAATTCTCACAAGCTGATTTTTTTTGTTTGTTTGTTTCTACTGATGCTTAAATTATACTTCGCTGATGCTGAACTAGTAGTTTCATGTAGTGGCCTAAAGTGTTACTGAGAAGAAGAAGCTGTCTATGAAACATTTTTTAAAGGCTAGTTTTGTAAGGTCCAACACGGTATTCTTGATTCCGTTATGCATATCTAAAAAAAGTTTGGGTGCCATGGACCTCTGCCCATGTGCAAAAGATGGTTGTGTAAACTGGGAATGAGATGCCGTTATGCCTACTACTCCTTTTGCTTCAAGCTGCATCTTAAACTCCGGATCTCTGGAGGACTCCTTCATTGATAATTGTGTGATGGATTGCAAAATTAGACCTGCTGGCCTGTCTGCTATGGTTGTTTTGGAGGTGTTGCATCGGGTTATGTATGTTGGATTTAGACATGGTGTCTGTCACACTGAAGAATCTGAACTTTTAGTTGCAGGTAGCCTAAATTGCTACTGAGAAGAAACAACTTTTAAAGGCTGGTGTTCTGAAGGCCAACGAGGTATTCTTGATACTAAGAAATCATTGTCTCTTTGGTTCTGTTTGGCCTCTAAGCTGGGAATGAGATACTAACAACTCCTTTTGTTTCGAGCTGCTTCTTAAACCTTGGCGGATTTCTGGGAGGCTCCCTGGACCTTGGTTGATGGTTGTGTGATGGTTTCCAGATTAGACCTGCTGGCCTGGCTATGATTCTGTAGGCTATGATTTATACAGGACTGGTACCGTACTTTGATTGCTTGATTCTATGGGCCATGGTTCATTTGATTTAGTTTGTGGCAAGGTTGAGGAAGCTAGTAGCACAGTTATAATATTTCCAAACATGTTCAGTCATATATTTCTGTCCAATGCACGATTCCAAACATGCTTGATTCTATGAGCAGCTACTAGCTAGCAGTATGTAGCAGGAGTAGGTGATAACTAACTGACGACCTTGACTGGTGAGGCGCGCGGTGATGGATGGATGTCTTTGATCAGTTCGCAGGCCGCCATAGTCAAGGTTTGGTTTTCCCAAAAAACGATTCTGCGTTGTTTGTAAGCAAATGTGGTCCGTCAGTCGCACAGTTTGGACTCCGCAGTAGTGAGGTGTTGCAGGTCATCTACAATTCTGCAGTACTGCGTTGTTTATGAGTCATGTAAGTTAATTTCTTGCTTAATCATTCGGTATACTGAATCATGTCCTGACGTATTTGGTGTACTGAATGAAGCAAGAAACCTGGAACCGAGAAGCAGGATTCTGCAGTAGTGCTTATCCATATGGGTGCTTACCATGTAGTGAATCATGTGCTTACCCATGAGTTGGTTTGGGGTTGGGGGTGAAAACGAGTGCGGTGGGTTGGGTTAGATCAAGGACGATTGGTACCTGGATTGCTGACAGCCATTGCG
Organism: Hyparrhenia diplandra; assembly: GCA_015847255.1. NCBI lineage: Eukaryota > Viridiplantae > Streptophyta > Magnoliopsida > Poales > Poaceae > Hyparrhenia > Hyparrhenia diplandra. The sequence continues at coordinate 61,747 of JADLZK010000001.1, forward strand.
AACTGTTTTGCTTTGGAGTTGGAGGTGTTGCCTCAGCCTATGTATGCTGGACTGCCTGGACATGGTGTATGTTGCTCTGAAGAATCTGAAACACCAGCAGGAACCAACTGGTGTGAAAATGATGTATTTTTTTTTTCAGTGTGCATACACAGTGATTCGCAGCTGATTTCACATGTATGCCTATGGTAAGAACAACAGGTATAATAGAGGTAGTATTCCAGGCACATCTATTTGTGCAAAAGTTTTTTTTTTTTTTGAACCTTATTTATGCAAAAGTTAGTCTTCTGTCCAGCAGACCAGTGTGTCCGAATAGAAACTCGAACATCTTGATATGTCGTGTGACGGTCCACGCAGACGGCAACGGTTTCCCAGCCCATCGTGGATCATGCAGCGATGATGCGCCAAGGTCGCTCAGCCACCTCCCACCGGCCCAGCCCATTGTGGTTGCAGAATGTCTAGTCGACTACGCCGAGAGCTAAGACATTCCTCCACCAAATGACAGACTTTTCTATGTCCAAAAGCAAGAAAGTGACTGTATTTCAGGATTCTAAATTTTTACACAACAAAATTATAGTTAAAAGGGAGGGCAACTCACAAGAGTTCGTTAAAAAAAAATCGTAACCAAATAATGATAAAATTCAAGGGTAAAAATATTTTGGTCATGCTAGCGGTGAGTTTAAGAGACAAACATTTGACCGGTAAGATTATCCAAGGGTAATATACACAGGGACAGGTGATTCCGTGACTTCCCCAACGGCATCGCTATTTGAACCTCTCTATACACGCTCTTTATTAAAAGCCGTGTAGAATTAGAATCTCTTTACATAAGAAAAGAAGAAAAAGACACCTAAATCCACTTTCATTGAAAAAAGCGACCTGCAAACATTTGTGAGACGCATATAACACCAGTTCACAATTCGCAAGAAATCCGTCCAAATACCACGCGAGTCCCTCCAATTTTGCAACCGTGGTAACGTGGACCTCAAAGCACACGTATCCGTGAGGTCCGCTGGCCTGGCCCGGCCCGCCTTGAGATCGTGGACCCCGGTTTTCGAGATCGAGACCAGAAGAGGTCTTTCCTTGTTCCTCTTGTATCTGCCGGCCACACGCCCGCTCACCCAGCCACCAAACAGGCCCACATAGCAGTGCGACTGCGATCATAAATACACCATCATGTCATCTAAAATGTAATGACAACCTATTTAATACAAATTAAACTCGAATAAAACCCAACAAGAGTGGTCTAATGCAGAGACAGCGAATAGGTGATCATCCGTGATTTCCCCAACGGCATCGCTATTTGAACCTCTACGTGCTCTTTTCTTCTTTATTAAAAGCGGTGTAGAATCTCCTTTCCAAAAGGAGAAAAGAAACCTGAATCCACTTCCTCCCAAAAAGCGACTTGGAAACATTTGAGACGCATGCATGTTACAGGCTTAAAATTCGAACAAAATCTCGCGCGCGTCCCACAATTTTGAAGCCGTGGCAGCTAGCGTGGATCTCAATTTACTCAAAAAAAAAAAAGCTAGCGTGGATCAAAAAGCACACGTGTCGGTGCAGTGCCGTCCACCGGCCCGGCCCGGCCCGGCCCACCTCGAGATCCTCTTTATTCCTCTCGTCCTCTCGTATCCGCCGCCGGCACACAGCCGGCCATTCCCCACCAAACGGGCAACGGGCAACCACACGCCCGCCGACGGGCCCACACCACAGAGACAGAGACCGCGCGCGCGACCGCCTCGCTTCCACCTTTCCCGCACCTCCTCTCTCCAAATAAAATTCTCCATTCCACCCCCGCACGGACCTCCGTCTCCGCCCCCACCACCACGCGCTCGCCCTTCCGCAAAACCCTACGCCCCGCAAACCCCTAGCCGCCGCCGCCGCCGCCTTCAGAAATGTCCGGCCTCCTGCGGCTCGCGGCGGGCTTAGCATCCCGATCCGCCACCCTTCGCGCCGCCGGGTACACCGGAGGCAGCTGGCGGCGGCCGCGGCGATGGAGGAGTGCTGGTCGGACTGGGAGTTGGAGGACGAGGAGGAGACCGCCCGGCGCGCGCGCGCCTCGGCGCCGGCGCCCGGGCTCGACCCCGCCGGTGGCGGGCCGGGGGCGTGCAGTGGGTCGTCATGGGCCGTCCGGGCCCGCAGAAGCACGCCCACGCCGCGCGTCTCGCTGAGGTGCTTGATGTGCCCTACATCTCCATGGGTACGCTCGTCAGGCAGGAGCTCAGCCCCGACTCACACCTCTACAGGAAGGTGGGTGGGTTCCGTTCGGTTCCTTTGCCCGGTTCCGCGATTGCTCGTGATTGCTATCCTTGCCTGCGCTCCAGTCGTTGCGTAATTGAGGTGCTGTATTGGTTGGTTCCTTGCGTGATTCCGCGATCTCGAGGGTCCTGCTCGTTGAAGCGAGCGTCGATCGAGCCGTTTCATTGGATTTATTATTAGTGTCCCAAGAAAGTCGCGCTTTTTGGCTGGAGGATGGATGATCCTTTGCTTCGGCGGATTTGTCCTGGTGCTGGCTGTTTCTTGTGGAAAACCATTTCGCATAGGAGTATCAATTGCCAGGAGTCTTGGATTCCTGTCTTCTGCCTTTTTTTTTTGTTGCCACCTTCTGGAAATTTCTCGTGACACACCTGTGAACTCTTTTGATCTTCTGAGATGAGATATTCCCTCAGCTCCTGCAAAGCCCACAAGCTTTTCTTCAGACTAGCCAATTTACTACTGAATCTTCTGAGATGAGATATTCCCTCAGCTCCTGCAAAGCCACAAGCTTTTTCTTCAGACTAGCCAATTTACTACTGAATGAATAAATATATTCCTTTTTTATTTCCCACGAAGTATTTTGCAAAGTCAAGGATTTTATTAGTGTGGGCCGCAATTTCAATCCTTTTATATAATCTCCTTTTATTTTTCTCTAGGCATATATAGGTTAGAATCTCATGGTGCCAAGAGAAGAGCGTGCTGTCCATGCCTTTCTCCACCTGCTTGTCCGCTTCGTGGACGGCTGCTGGGGTAGACCCGTAATTTGTCTGTGTCCACACATTGTTGGGGGCAATCTTGGGATTTGGCATGGCTAGGGTTTCATCACATTGGAAGTTTGGAAAATTCCATCCTGCCGACTTGTGCCGGCTGCAGACAGCATATGCAGCCGGCCCTTATGTTGAACCCTGCACATGTCTGTTTCGTACAGTCTACCTGCACATTTGTTTCAACTGCTTGCTCAAATTACTCGAAACAGTCGAAATAGGGGGCACTTAGAAATTACAATCATTCCAGAAACGAGCTTATATATTTACATAATATATTTCCTGAATACACTGAAAATGTCATAGGGGATCTTTAAGGGTGTGTTGAAGTGTGCTGAGTTTTGTTTTTTTTGCCTATACACAGATTGCAAACTCGGTAAATGAAGGGAGGCTTGTGCCAGAGGATATCATATTTGGGTTGCTGACGAAGCGGCTTGAGGACGGATACAACAAGGGTGAAACTGGGTTCATTCTCGATGGGATTCCACGCACCCAAATGCAAGCTGTGAGTACTCTACTTTGTAAGCTCAGACAATATGATTTAGTTACATCCTGGTACCATGTAACCAGCACAGAGGATGGAACACCAAATTACTTCCAGAATGGTTTGACTGGACTCATATCTGATTGGTTCATAACTTTCACATGTTTCAGGAGATTCTTGATGAGATTGTGGATGTTGATTTGGTTCTAAATTTCAAGTGTGCTGATGACTGTTTCATGAAGAAGAGATCAAGGGGCGACATCTGCTCCCACTGTGGGCAGCTCTTCGATGTCAGCAATCTAGCATCTACGAACCACAGCCCCAGCCTTGGGAGTTATACATGGCATTCTCAGGTAGAACCTGCTGGTGTTGTAGGCCTCAAAGACTCAAGGATGGAGAGGATGCGAACTTATGCTAATCAGGTAATGGTTGACATTTTGTCTTGGCCTCACTTTACGCCAAAGGATGCCTAGAACATTATGCCCTTAGCCCCTTACTGATCAGGCTAGTGATTCTGTTGTCAGACCTTACTAAACTTGTTTCTGTACAAAAAAAAAGAAAACAACAATTCTTTAACTTATGATGCGAGGCTATTGCATTATTAGTGTTGTTCTAAGTTTTGAAGGTGGAAACATGATGATATATCTAATATGGAATTTCAAAGTGCAGACCAAGCAGCTGGAAGATTACTACAAGAAGCAGAGGAAAATTGTGGAACTGAAGACATCTGCTCGCCCTGGGGAGACATGGCAGGGGCTCGTAGCCGCACTGCACCTCCAGCATCTGGACTCACCCCAACACCACACAAACTCACTGCGTAAATATTATTAATAATTATGTTATGTCTGAGTAGAGTCTTAAAGGATCTGAATTCGGATCCTGCCTGCAGCATATCTAATATCTCTATATGTTTGTGGGTTCTGGCTTGAGAGAGTCAGTCGGCTATGTCTTTTTTGGTTATTGTTATTATAGATAAAGATAAGCGATTTTGCAGACACGCTTATTATATGGTTGTAACCGAGAGTTTTGAACTTGCCTTTGCTGCAAGTGTACTCGTTTATGTGCTCCTTTATGATGATGTTTTGCACTGTGAGATATCTTGGCTTGCTCCATTATGGTGTCTGTTGTCCACATTTCACCAGATGTTTTGTTCTGGGCATGACGCTGATAGTCTTGTCCTTTTTGGAATCCTGAAGACAGCATATGTGATGGTAAAATTTTATCAAGTGTTTGAGCTGGACTGGTTTTGTGTGCTCCAGTTGTCCCTTCCAGCAGTGTTAACTGTGCCTTCCTGATAGGCAACCTATGCGAAAGCAAGGGCATGTAAGGAGGGCCTCTTTGCAACGCAGGAATTTCACATGAATCTCAATTTGGTAGGAATACACAGAACAAATTTTCTGGCGTTCCAATCTGGTCCTGAGTCAAAACAAACTTCAGACTTCAGCAGCAACCTCAATTGGGTAATGAAAATTTGGTAGGAATACACAGAACAAATTTTCTGGCGTTCCAATCTGGTCCTGAGTCAAAACAAACTTCAGACTTCAGCAGCAACCAGCAGCAACCTTCAATTGGGTAATGAAAGGGGTGAGGCACATGTTTTCGACAAAGGCTTAGTATTGCCACATGGAGCATGTACAAAATAAATGTATCTTCTGATTGCTGTAAAAAGTTTACACGGTTTCTGTGAAATTCTTGCATTTTAAATGGGCACATTTTTATACGATTCCTATGTTTTTTTTTTTTTTCATTGTTGGCAATTTTTAATGAATTTCTTGCATTTTAAATGGACAAATGTCTACGCTCCTGAAATTTCTTGTGTTGTAAATGGGTACAACTATGCTCCAAGTCTAATTACCGGACATCCAAATTGAACTTCTATAATTGATGTTTAGGCATGGACGACTTCTGTAAAGTGGATGTTTCAGATTGAACTTACATTTACGTTTATGTGTCAATTGGATGAAATTGGTGTTGATCGTGCTTTCTTTGATGCCTGCGAGTTGAACCAGTTCTGATTTAAAAGTGAACCAAATTTATGTAAAATTCAATTAAAAAATTAAAATAGAATGTGCTTGGCCTTCTCACTACTGTCGGATGGTGGATCCAACCGACTGAACAGAATTGAATTTGGACCTTGATGCTTAAAACCGACTATGCAAATAGCGTTTATAGCCACGGCTAATACTCGAGGACGGTACATATACAATCATCATCATCGTTTGCCACTACGAGCCAATGTTACAAAATGGTTTTCACCTTCAGGTGAGAAACCAACGGTGCTGGATGCGATTTCTACTAAAAATGCCAGCGAAAACTCTATGGAAACGAGGGTACAGTGTTTTCTGTAACAAGTGCAAGTAAACACTGCTTTTGCAACAGAACTGACCAGTGACAGTGTTGGAACTTTTGATTGAATCAGGGATTGTAAATAAAATCACCTTCTACTAGCTCTAACAGTTCAGGGCTAAAGCCAGAAAAATCAAGGAAAATAACTACTACACAAAATGATCACTGCACAAGCTCTAACCATCAGAAACAGATCAAGCTGTCCAGATGACGTATTGTGCCCAAGTATATGATGGTATATAATACAAGACGGCATAATACAGTGGCACATTCAGCCATTCAGGTCACTGACGCGATTTTTTTACAATAAAAGTAAGAAGAACTACAAACACAGCGTACAGAAAAAGCAAAGATAATTCTTCTGATGGATTGCGATCAGAGAGATTGAGATTCACCGGAAGCAATGAAACAACAATCAGAAACACCATGCCAAAGATTTTCTTGTAGGTCTCATCAGCTGGAGGTGGTGCCAGTGACACGAACTTCCTACCGATCTTAGCTGGAGCTGCTGGTCCCAATGGTGAATCATCGTTTCCTGTGGAGCTGGACGAGGATGTCGAACCTGTTCTCTGTTCACCAGCTTCTGGTGAAGGAAGATGATCCTTAAGTGCGTCTGTTCTCTGTGTCTTGTATTTGCGAAAGAAATCATTGCCCCGGGCATATGAGAAATATGGCAATCTATTGGGCAAATATGCATAAACACGTGGTATCTCTCGAATGATGTACCAGTCTTCCTTACTGCGTTCGCATCTTGCAAGAAGTTGTTCTTTGCCTACTATGTCCAGTGTCTCTATCCTTGAAAAATGCTGTCCCAGCCATTCCGAAAGCTGTTCAAGCTGTTCATCTTCGATGTGAATGTGCTGCAGCGAGTTCACCCCAGAAACAGTTTCCAGTTTTGAGCAGTTGATCACTGTAAATGCCTTCATTAGTGGAAGATTTGACACTTTTGTAAGACTTGGCATTGCTTCCACAAGCAACTCTTGCACAGGGATTTTCTCAAGAACCTGTACTAGTCCTGCATCAACCAGCTCCATCTTTGACATAGTTTTGCAATGCTCCAAGCCACCCGGAAGACACTTCAGCTTTGGGCACCTTCTGAGTGCCAGCTTTCGAAGGTGGAGCAGGTCGCCAGCTCGAAAACCCGACCAGTACTCTAAATCTTCCATGCCCTCAATTTCCAACTCCTCTACATTGGGAAACGATGGCATTTCTGCCGTTAATTGCATGTCAATTGTTTGCAGCTTGGAAATATTGGCTATTCTGAGAAACTTCAACTTCTGAAGATGCCAAATTGGTGGTAACCTCTCACAGAACTTGGAGTTTTCCAGGCTAAGGTGTTGCAGATTTGGAAGCTCAGAAGAACATAACCATGCTGGATAAACAGTTCCATGATAACCATCAATTTTGAGTGACACTAAACATTGATGAGGATGAAGCTGTGTGAACATTGTTTTCAATCTCTTTAGCTCCCCAGCTGATAAAGTTTCTGAATTAACAGTGCATCTGATCTCCAGGTTCCTGAGATTATCTTTCTCCTTCAGCTTCAGCATTCCATTTCCATCACTTGCAATGTTTCTGTCTACAATTTTTGTAATATCTATATGCAGGTCACTTAAATTGCTCATGTTCTGCAGATCTTCCAAAAGTAAGCCATTTGAAGACATGCTGTCCACTACAAAGCCATGAAGAAATGCAAGATGCCTCAGATTGTGCAACCTTGTGGACTTGGTAATATCACCATCTCTAAAGTCGAGATATTCCAGCTTTGATAACTTCTGTATGCTTTTGGGAAGGGAAGTGAGATGTTTACATTCCCGCAAACCCAAGAACCGCAGTCTCTTGAGGCGGCCAATGGACTCATGGAGTGCTATTATTTTTGTACGGGAAAGATTTAGGTGCCTAAGGTACACCAGATTTCCCAATGTCTTTGGAACAGATTGTATCTCTGTAGCTGAGAGGTCAAGAACTCGCAATAATTCCAGGTTCTTGCATATGGTATCCATGTCGGTTTCACCAAGTGGATTGCCAGATAGGAGAAGTGTCCTCAGACTCTTTAGCCTTCCAACGTCTTCAGAGATTGCGGTGAGTCCTTTGTTCAGAAAAGAGAGACGATACAGGCTAGCTGGCAATGTAGCCACATACTTGGGATCACCAGCACATACCTCATTTTCAGTTAAGGACTCTGCAATTTTCCTAACTTGCTCGTGCATCTTATATCTTTTTGTTTTGTTTCCTCGTTGAACAAGACCCCTCTCTACAAGCTCTTTGAAGTATGAGTCAGCCATCTCTTGAACCGAACATTGGCTTTGCTTATTATCTAGACTTGTTTCTGAAGAATGTGCACTGCTGCTGACAGTTGTGGGTAACAGTTGTGGCCCTTTAAGTGGCTGACAGTTGTGGCCCTCCACTATCCCTTGCGACAAAGAAGTAGTGTTCTCTCTAGCATGTTCTGATGAAACATTGTTCTCATCTTCAGCAGGAACAATTTCAGACGAAGCACTGTTTCGCTCTTGTGCTGTCTCTTCACTGCTGTTGTGCTGGTTGGATTCCTGTTGGGAAACACTATTCTGCTTATTAGCAGTCTCTTCTAACGAGTGACCATTTCTTGTACCAATATCAATAAGGCCCTCTGAAATCCACAACTGGGTAACCAAGTGTTGCTCAATCTCAAAATCTACAGGGAAAAGTGATAAATAAAGAAAGCATTGCTTTAGATGTGGTGGCGCATACAGGTAGCTCAGATAGATGCTGCTCCTAACTCCTCCTTCAGTTCCCGTGGTAGGATCCTTGAGAGAAAATGCACTGCTATCACGTATGCCCTCCCACTCCTTTTGTTCAAAGCCCTTTTGACGAAGAACACCTCCAACGGCCTCAACGGCAAGAGGAAGACAGTTGCATTTTTGAAGAATCCCTATACCAACTTTCTTCAGTTCAGGTGTGATTTTTGCTTCCTCCAGACAAGCTGCCCTAAGTAGTAACATCCAACTATCTTCCACCGTTAGCTGCCATATGCGGTCCGTTTGGAGACCATATCCTTCAGCGCCTTTCTGGATTTGAGCTGACTTTATCTCATTGCCAACATTCTCATCACTGGTTGTTATCAAAACACGGCTCCCTTCAGCAGCAGCATGAAAGAACTTGAGGACTTCAATCAGGTTCCCAAATATTTCAGCATTACCTATGCCTTGTTTTGAAGGAACACCATTGTATATGTTAAAAACCAGAAAGATTCTCCTTCCCCCAATCTTCTCAGCCAAAAGAGTCTGCAGTTTGTTCTTTGTTCTTGGTACTTCCAGGACCCCTGTAGCTAGGGCAGCATATGTTGCCTGTAAGATCTGAGCAACACTGTATCCTTTAGAAATGGATACCCATACGCGTGTGCTGAAAGCACTTTGCGTCCTCTGATCATCTAATATTTTTCTGGCAATAGTTGTTTTTCCTACTCCTCCAAGCCCATAGATTGCAAAAATGACAAACAGCCGAGATGGTTCATGATGTTCTGTCAATTTGTCAACCAATGGCAATATCCTCATCTCAATTTTTTCTGTATCCACTAAACTGTCATGGCACATGAGTTCCTGACCATCACATGATCTGTCATGCTGATAATTTTCCATTTTTATGCCTGTTTGCTTTGGAGGACGGTTCTTAGATACTGAACCTATATCCTTAAGTAAGTTCCTTATTTCTTGCTTGATATACCTGTCCGTGGTAAAACGTCGCACAATCTGTAAATGCAGAGAGTGTCAGTAAGTGAACTAACAAATAAACAAACCTAGGAGATTTGGCTTATTGGCTACTGACTACTGGTCATGCTCATGAACTTCAAAAGATGGACTGTGCCAATATCATATGGGGCTAGTATGATCATCATGCCCTTGTTTTCAGCTCGCACTAGATCACTACAACAGGCACAGCCGCAGCATAACGGTTTTGGCTTAAGAACCATTTTTTTTTAAAGCAGGAGGGGCAGGGAGACCCTACTGAGAGTTTATTGAAATAAAGTAACAATTCAGGTACAAAATACTACAAAGCCAAAGCAGATTTTGAAGTTTAAGCTCCATGTCAACAGAATGACTCACCACCCCCGACGCGACGCCACGGCCCCAGCCAGGGCCTAACCTCGACCAGCGCCCACCTCCGCTCGGCGCGTCCGCCGGCGTATCCGTGACGCGCCTACCCGCCGCGGCCGCCACCGCCGGCTCGACCCCTACCCTGCCGCCCATCCCGGCGCGCCTGCACACCGTCCCCCTGTCTCCGCCTGCCACCTATTTCCGTCGCCCAGGCGCCGCCGCCGTGGCCGCGGCCATACGCCGCCAGAGGACCGACACCAACCATGCCGCGTGGCCGCACCCGCCCGTACCGGCGCTTGGAAATTGGAATCCTAAACTGAAGTTAGAATGGTTTTTCTTTTTTTTTTTTCTCCTAACAGCAAGTAGGGCACAAGGGAAAAAAAAAAAACTACAAGAGAGAAGTGGATCTTATATCAATTTTGAAGAGGTAACTACTAAAAATACATAGGCATCATCAACAAGAGAAGTCGTCAAAGGACCACACTCTTAAATCGGCGGCTCGAAGGACCACACTCTTAAAATCGGCGTCTACAAGCTTGAGGCTTGAGTCGAGGGAGCAATTGCTCGACTCTATCCCTTTAACAAGAGAAGTTGTCAAAGGACCACGCTCTTAAATCGGCGGCTCGAAGGACCACACTCTTAAATCGGCGTCTACAAGCGCAGGCTTGAGTCGAGGCGAGCAATTGCTCGACTCTACCCCTTTCTCTTCTTCCTCCCTTCCAAACACGTACCATATCGTTCCGGTAGCTTCTAGATACTTCTATTCTTTGCATCTGTACTTGAGCTTGTTGAATAGAACTTGTGGGACAGTGACATTTGGTATCGGCTCCGTCGGTCCATGGGATCTCTGGTTTCTCCATGGACGCCACACCAGAGGCCCATCGCAAGGAGATGTTGGACCAGATCCTTGCCATGGCGAAGAAGATGGAGTCGGATTTAGAGGCGTGCAACGCTGATTTGAAGGTGTGCACGACAACGTTTGAACCGCTCCTCTAGCCTTCGCCGCAGCGGAGCCGCTTGTCCATTGCTCACAAACAGAGGCCAAATCGAGAGCCACCAAATTCTGAATATCATTAGCCTTGCTATAACATGGAAGTAATCTCCATTGCTCACAAACTGAGGCCAAATCGAGAGCCACCAAATTCTGAATACAAACTAGGACATTGTCACACTATAATATTTAGTAATATGTAACCACGTAAGATAACTTGGATCAATCCTAGTTTTTAAGGGCTGGGTTGAACCTTCTCATGCTTCATTTGAGGGATGGGTGGGTCATGCAAACACCGTTAGCTGTTATATATATGGGACCCAACAATGACTTCCCTTCCTCCTTCCGCCTCTCGTCATGAAGGCCAGGTAGTGCCCTGCCCTGCAGACCGCGCCCCAGGTAGCCCTACGCATTCGATCGCCATGCACTAGGTAGCAGCGACGAAGCAGGAATCTATGGTTGGGTATGCCAAATGTTGTTGCTGAGAAATGGCGCCGCCATCGGTTGTCAGCTCCTTCGCGCTGGGACTGGGACTTGGAGGAAAAAGGGGCAGGGGAAAGGGAAAGGGCTGAACAACAAGTGGTGGTTGCCCGTCGGCGACGACATGTCGATCGCTGGAGTGGGGGGTCGGACATCGGGGGGAGGTGGAGCGTCGTGCTGCCCGTCGCCCGTCGCGGCGTCGCGGACCACCCAAGTGGCGCAAGGGCATAGGAACGCGAGCGGATTGGAGCAGCCGGCAAGAGACGAGCACGCACAACTCCAATTTTGGGTTTTAGTGATTTAATTCCTTCGTGACCCGCTAATATTGGGCGTGACCCGGCGGCGCCCATGCTAGGCAGTCTCAAGGCTCGGTCGGCCATCGTGTTCTGCGCCATCTAGCGCTGCCGGTGGCGACGCCGATGCAAGTGACGAAGGGAGGGAGAAGGAGAAGAAACGGTGGTCGCAACGCCGTCCAAGTGATACCGTGAATATTCTCTATATGAGATGAACTCAATCTAGAGACCCTAGAACCAAACACTTTTAAGTCTAGATTCGACGTATTTCATCCCACTTCAGGTATCAACCTAAACACAAAATAAAACTCTTCTAGAAATGAGGATAAATTTTCTTATCTAGAAGCATGGCATCTCCTTTTTCCTGATATCGATAAAAAGAAAGACAATATGGTACACCTTTTAGTAGACGGGTCATCATTCATTCTTCTAGGCAGAAGCAAAAAAAGCAATGTTGTCAAGAAAGAGACTATGATGGGACTACATGCGTGTGCCTGATGTGTAACTTTGCCCCTAACTAAGGGCTTCCCCATTGCATGTTTTTTTGCTTGTAGCCTCAAGTGACATGTAGGCTCGGATAAAAAAAATAGGTGCTTTATTCTTGTCATAGTGGCTTGTAGAAGCTACAAGTGCTTAAGGAGAGAAGGTGGTCCATGCTGAAAAAGAAGAGGGAGAGAAAATAAAGGTGTGGCATGATGAAAGCAAAAAGTTTATGTGCAAGCCACAAACAGTAATTTTTTGCATTGTGTAAATAGTAACTTCAATATTTCCTCATCTATGTGGATCACTTTATTTATCTAGAACTATTACCACTTATAGCCTCCATTGACCTTGCCCTAAGTGATTATGCCTAATGCAACACGGTAGCTAGGTGCTCTAGCTTCCACCTTCGCATTGAATGGCCACATAGCACTAGATGGTGGATCTCCATGGTGTCAGCAGAGGAGTCCGACGTTTAGGGAGAAAAGCAAAGGCTCTGTTATAACTTTTCCGGCCATTTTAGGCCTTGGTCAGAGAAAGGACGACGGAGGCGTTGCGATGCCAATAAGCATGTTAGCTTCGGTTGGAGAGGGCAGTAGCTTCCCACCATATAATCGACGTACGTGTATGTTATCGACGTGTATGTTAACTTTTTACCGAGACCAACAACTTTGTATGCCTCCGTTGGCCTTACTCTAACCCAACTCAATGAAAAGCACAAACGGACAAATTAAATCCGAAAGAAAGAAAGCCACAAGCAAAGTCGTCGTCGTTGCCCACTCACCGGTAGAGGTAAAGACATGGACGTCCGCAGGAGGCGGTCGTCGGCTCTGTACAGCACCTGCCGCAGCTCCGCCAGCCACCGCCGCGCGCGGTCATCCTCCAGCACCCGGTTCTCGGCGTCCTGCGACTGCGAGTAGAGCAGCTCCTGTTCCAGCTCATCCCGGAACTTCTTGGCATCGCCCCGGAGCTCCGTGCCCGCCTTGCGCAGCGGACCTCGGAGCAGCATGTCGTCCAGCGCCTGGATGACGTGCGCGCCCAAGGCGCTCGCGCTGACCGCCATGGGTGGAATGGGGCATCTAGAGGAGGGAGAGGACGAGGACTAGGGACAAAACATCTCAGTACACACACAGCATCATTTTGAAAAATTTTAGTGCCATTTGTTCATCCGGCATTGCGTCGTCGTTCATTGGGTGCTAGTGCTAGCGTTGAATCGATCGGATGCTACATGTGCCTGTCAGCCTGTGCAACGACCATTGACTATTATACTCTATAATACAGGATACATCTGTATACGATCGAGGACCTATAGTTGCTTACCACGACGAGATTAATTAAAATTTTGTAAGCTGTCAAAGATGCGTGGCGTGTTCTAGGGATTGGATCTCGTATATATACATATATAATAACTGAGTATCTTACTGATGATATGTTACGCTCAGGTATACTATTCGCTTAGACTCAGCGGCTTCAACAATACGAGTTATATATTGACGAAGCCAGCAATGCAAATGGGTTATATAGTTCAGTAGCTAGCGTGTCATGGCAAGTTGCGTGCCTTCTGTAATTGATCTAGACCATCTGGCCAATATTATAGCTGAGACGGAGATTCCAAGAACTAAACCAACAAATATGAAATATACTAATGCATATCATCAGTAAGATATCATATTGCATATTCATTGATTTTTTTTTATGAGTTTCTACGGAAGCAGAAAAAAAATGGGGCGTTTAGTTCCCATTTCATCCAAAAATTTTTGGGTTTTGGTCCATCGTTTTGCATAATGGAACTAAGCGCCATGCAAAATTTTTGGCAAAAAGGTGGTTATTCTTCATTTTGGATTTTGGTCTCAAGATCAAAAAAAAAAAAAAACCCACCATCACCATGAACAATTTAGCAATTTAGATGGAATTAAACACACTAATAAAAAAATTGGCATTTTACATTTTATCATTCCAAAGTACTTGACATTTTTTGCTATTTGCTTGTTCGACAAGCACGTATCATGTATTCATGTCATGGACGCCTCTGCTTGCGTGCTATGGCCATACCAAATAAACATAGCCTAAATAAACACCCTAAGAGTAAGGTTGGTCCATATTTGTGGTCACAATGTTGACTAAGACCGTCTCTTAGAGCGCTAAATGGACTGAAATATGGAGCCCATGAACAAATAAAAAGGACACGCAAACATCCATGTTGCATGCAACACCCATGCAACACCCAGGAGCAGAGAATGAGGGAGGATGAAGAAAGAGAAGAAACATTTTTAATATCTTATGAGTAGTCCATAGTGCTATGGGTACCCTTTAGCTATTGACTACTATATGAATCACTCCCACAATGTTTCAGCTAGCCTATATGAAATACTTTAATCACTATGGAATGCTTTATTGCTACATTGTGGTTGCTCAAGACCGTCTCCAACGGACAAAAGGCAAACACGAGGCGTATTTGATGTTTAGGGTGGTCTAGGCAACGCATAAAACTACCTGGTCTCCAACGGTAGACATCCACCCAAAACTCCATCACCCTCGCCCCATTCCAACGGCCGGAAGGGAGGGAGGAGCCACCACATCGCATACCACAGGCTTTGCCGCCGACCATCGAGGGGGACAAGCAAGGGAGGCCGCCCGGAGGCCATTGGGAAAGCTTGATCTGCCGCTGTCGCGCGGGTCCCGCACCATCGGTCATCGAGGGAGCATCAAGGAAAGGGCGGCGCACTCGCCGAGGTTGTTGGGAAGGCTCGAGCCGCAGCTTCCGCGCGATCCCCTGCGCCGTCGGTCGTCGGGGGACGAGCAAGGGAGGCCGCCCGAGGCTACTAGAAAGGCCCGATCTACGGCGTCCATGCGTGTCTGCGTCGTCGGTCGTCGAGGAGCAACAAGGAATGACATTCGTATGGGCCTATACCGCTGGGTCGCCGAGGGACACTAGTACAGGATTTATTTTGCGTTACACACCCCAAATCATTCTGTGGCAGGTACACCTTTTTCCCACCATATGATTATTGGTTGAACGACCAGCTGCCCGCCAGGCCGGCCACCACGGTTAATGTATTTTCTGTGGCGGGCACCGTAAAACTCCGCCGCAGTTAAACATTCTAACGTGCCCGTCACGGTAAATAGATTTTTACGTGGCAGGCATGACAAAAGGTCTGCCACCGAAAAAGGTTGAAGCCCAAATGGCCCAGTTTCGGCCTGGTAGCTATACCTAGTATATATACCGTGCACACAAGCCCTAACTCCCTTCCAACCACTCCCTCCCACAACCGCTCGGTCTTCCTCTCCTTCTCTTTCTCTCGTGCTCTTAGCTCTCGGCTCTCGCATGCTCACCTTCTCTTCCTCACCCTCCCCGCATGCTCTCCCATGCTTGCGTTGACGCCCCCCCTTTTTCCACTCACCTCTCTCCTCTCCCATGCATGCACAGACCAGGCAGTGGGGGCACGAACGGCGGTAGGCCGGTCTCCTCCACGCGGCTAGGAGGCGCCCTCCAACTGGTGACCCTCGACCTCATCCATACACGGCAAGGAGGTATGCCCCTCGAGCTTGTCATCTCAATCTATTCTCATGTGGATCCATCCTCACCCTTGTCCATTTTGTAGTGGCGGGTCAGAACCCTAGAATGACGGCGATGGCCTCTACCATGGTGGATCTGGCGACGATGGCCTCCACCATGGTGGATCTAGCCCCCGGGCGTGTGTGGATCTGGCGGTGGCGGCCTCCGCCAACGGGGGGGGCTGCAACGATGGGATCAGTCCGGTGCAGCCTAGATCCAAGCTTTGTGTGGCCTTTTTTTTTTTTTTTTTTTTTGAACTTCACCGTGGCGGGCACTAGGCGTCCGACACAGGCAAAGACGCTCATCGCGGTTGTTCCATGATTAATCGTGACCTCACCGTGGTGATGGGCACCTTTGTCCTCCACGCAAAATAAAAACGCACATCACGTAAAAGATTTCTATAGTAGTGGGAGTAGCAAGGAAGGGCGACGCCCTAGCCAGAGGCCGTTGGGGGAGGCTCGAGCCGCTGCATCCGTGTGGGCCCTACGCCAGCGGCCATCGTGCAGCCAACACCACTCTCGTGTGGCTGCATTCGCGGTGGAGGAGAGCGGGTGATGCGCTTGCCGGAGGTGTTTGCCAAAGGGGAGCGCCGGCTGTTCCTCGCTCCTTGCTTCTAGCCACGCCGGCGGCTACCTTGTCGCGGGCCGCACTGTGGCCCACCACCTGTCGGCGCAGGAGGTCTGCGTCTCTCTCCCAAACGATGCATTTTTGTCTTCCCTCTTGTCTGGTACCCAAAATGCCTCACCTGTTTGGGTGAGCTGTTAGAGAGTGTTTTTGCTCGACAAATACACTATGAAGGACTTACTTCGGGTATGGGTTGTGTTGTTGGTGATAGTTTAATCCACCGAAGGACCTCATAACAAAGCCACAAAACTACAAAGCTAGCTAGTTGACTCCAACAGGTTTGCTTAAGTTTTATCCCTCTAGAAATGTTATACCTTTCTTGGACGTGGCCATTTTCTTTATTATACCTTCAGTTTATCCTAGCATTGTCATTTATTTAACATTAATTTTTTCTCCTTGGAATAACTAGAACTTGAATTCCATGTCCTAAACCTATGTATCTTTAGGAAATCTATCGCGGCATATATCAACATTAGAGAATAGATAGTAGAGAATTAAAGACTTTTGGAGAAACTACACATCTTATTTATAGGGTTTTTGTTGATGTGACGCTGTATTTAATGTGCATGAAACACTCATGAAACCTCCATTAAGACTGGCCTAAGGTTCTTTTTGGTTTTCTTTATTGAAAAGATAAAACAAAATTTCTCGCTTCAAATCCTATAGGGTAGCGATGAAGAGAAGTAGCAAAAGTGCAAAGAAAGCAATGATGAAAAATATAGCCTTGTTCTTGAATCTTCGAGCCCTCTCAATTTGTGCAGCCACTTCCGCTTCATCAATTTGGTCTCGTCGAGAAGGGTGTGCATTTTGTGGGGCCACTGGTTCTTCAATAATTTCATCTTGTGAGGGGTGTACATTTTGTTGGTCTGCCGCTTCAACTATTTCATCTTGTTGGGGAGTTTGTGGGGCCACATCGGCTATAACAATTCCATCTTGTTCTGGTTCCCATGTGTTGTCCAAATTGACTACTTTACCTTTTGTGAAGCCTTGTAGCTTATCCTTGATCATAATCTTAGTTTTGGTATCAACCTCTAACCTCATTAGTGTTGTTGAATTTTGAAGATTATCCAGAGGAATGGTTGTCAACTTTATGCATCCTGATAAACTGAGTATCTGAAGTTGTGGTAGATCTTTGCTCTTCAAACCAGACCATGTATGCAGAGCTTGCATGTCACCAATGAAAAGTTGCTGGAGCCTGCGAAATGCTACCTTGTTGGTGTCCGGATCGCCCCCTAAACTCCGTGCCAAGCGAGCATAAATTGACAAAGCCTGTCACAGCTAGAAACTTGAGCTGTGGCAGCTCTCCCAATGAAGGGAGTTTGTCACACCATACACAGTTTTGGAGGTGGAGTCGTTGGAGGTTCGAGAGCATAGATATCCATGAAGGGTATTGCTTCCCAAAGTAGTTCTCAATTTTGAGATGCACAAGGCGTTTGTGAGGGACAAACCTGTCAAGAACTTCCCTTCTTTTGTCTATCGAGCCCACCAGTGCACGGTGGTCAGCATTAATGTAACATAGCTCAAGCTCCTTAAGCTGATACTTTTTAACTAGGAATAATTCATTTTCAGATGGAGGCTCTAGAATTTCCTCTAGCTTATCAATACGAAGAATATCAAGTTTCTTGGGAAATTTAAGATCCAGTGACTGTAGTGACCCATTACCTGTCATGGGGAAGCCTTGCATAGAGATAAGCTCTTCCATGCCAGAAAAGCTCCAGTTTATATTCCTGATACCAGTACCTGAAATGTCAAGGCACCTCAAATATCTTAGCTGCCCAATGCCCTTTGGAAGTGTCTGTATTTGCGAGCAGTTTCTGAGAAGCAAGTACTGGAGCATCCTCACGTTTACTATGCTCCCAGGGACTTTTCTTATATTTGTTTCAGAAATATTCAAGTACCGAAGATGCTCTAGGCTTCCTATAGATATAGGCAGAGCCTTAATACCTTGCACTTCACGTAGGTCAAGCACTCTTAAAAGATTTAGTTGTTTGAACATGTCCACTGAATGCCATCTGGTATTGTGCTCTTATGAAGTACTAATGTCCTCAGGTACTTCATCCTTCTTAGTCCACGCAACGATATTTTTTTGCCACTATTCTGGCTTCATTGACATTTGCCTGGTTATTATTTCCCATGTTGTCATTGATATTTTCTTCTCCTCCTATGATCTCACCACTGTCACCATTTTCATTTTCATTTTCAATATCATCATCGTTGTCATCATTTGGCTCATTGTTATCAACTATTGATAGCCGTCGTGCTTCAAAAAGATTGGTCATAGAAACTGATTCATTGCAGAAGTTTTCATAATCAGACACATCCTTGGCAAAGGAGCGGATCATGATAGGCATCTTCGCTCCTATGACACCAGTATTTCCCAACTCAAGATGGAGGAGACCCCTTCCAATCAACTCATGAAAACAATACTCTGCAACCTCTTCCATGTTGAGTTTCCTCTTCTTCGCAATGAAACCCTCGTGAGATCCATTGTTGTATAATGTCTTTGTTTCTCGATGAAGAAGTCTTCAGTGAAAGACCGAACAATAAAGAAAGCACTGTCTCATGTAAGATGGTAAATTCTGAAAACTCAAGTTGATCATATATTGTTCCTCTGGTGAAAGGTCCTGAAATGCAGTCCGACAAACTGTCTCCCAGTCATGGCTTGTCGGCTCATGGCCCCTTAGAGTCCGCCCTATACTCGACGGCAAGCGGGGAGACCATCACATTTATTGACTATCTGTTTCCCAATTTTCTCTAAGTGCGCTTCATCATTCTCACTGATTGAAGCTCTTCGAAAAGAGCAAGCTCAAAGCATCAATGTTGTTCATCCTTTTGACATAATGGATATGGCCAGCCCCGATTCTTTTAGCAACATGCTTATTTCTGGTAGTCACTATCACTCTGCTGCTTTCACTGTTGCCCTGTTGCAGAGGACCCTCCAACAATGCCTCCCAAACATTTTCTGTCCATACAGAATCAACTACTAGCAAGAACTTCTTATTGGCTATTTTAGTCCCTAAGTGCATTAGCTGAGCTTTAGTTGCTCCCCTCGACGACAATCTGACCGACAATCTGGCCATATTATCGGTGAACTCAAATCATTGGAGAAACGTATCCACAATTTTATCTCAAAGTGTTGTGCATTACCATCATCAACCTTGACTCGTGATATATCCTCCGAGCAAGAGTAGTCTTGCCAATTCCAACCATTCCAACTATCGCAATAAGGCGGCATTTTTTCTCAGGACTATGCAATAACTCAATTATTTTACTAGCATCACTTTCAACATAGTCACCGACAATATCAGCATTGTAATCAGGTGCTGTCTTTCCATACGACGAATTGCATGCTGGTCTGTCTTTGTCTCACTTTCGGAAGCATCGGTATGCTCTCAAAATCCATATTCAACTCTTTTATGGCAGCAGCAACTTTCATGATACCATAATGATCACCGCAGCTAATCGACCTGCTGAGAGATCCCTGCACAACAAAGTTAAAATATTTAATCATGTCTTCAAATTGAGTTTCTTCCTTTTAAAAGTCACGCATGATCAACGTGGAGATGAGCTTTGAGTTTTGATATAGAGAGAGAGAGAGAGTAAAACACCTACGAAAAACACATATTAGCTTAGGCACATGCTAGACCAGAAAAGTGAGGTACATCCACCTAATGCCTCATGAATTATATCTTACTATTACTACTAATTGTAGGCCCCAATAAAGCTTCTATGTTATCATCACAAGGCACACTAGAAAATAAGAAAAATTTAGAAATTCTCATAAAAATAAGAAACATATACATATGGTGGTGAAACATACTGGTCTCATGCATGAAAGTTACTATAGAACTTGTGGTGAATCTTCTAGTATAATTCACTCCAATGTGGCATGAGGTTAATCGTGTGGATTTTCAATAAAGCATGCCGGACTCCATAGTTTGGAAGCTAACAAATCATGGACAATACACCACTGTATCAGCATACATAGCACAGTTCCTTTGGACGGTGGAAACTAATTTCATGACTCTGATTTGGAAAGTCTGGACTGGAGGCCACCCAAATCCTAAGTTTTTCTGGCTTGCAATTCAAAATAAAATTTGGACTTCTGAGAGATTGCAGAGTTGAGGATGGCCAAATGAGCACAACTGCATTCTTTGTCGTCAGGCACATGAGGATGGCCAAATGCATTGCCAGCAATTTCAAATCCATTTAAATTGAACCTGGTTGTGGAATATGACTGGCCTACCCCTACCAATGTGAGTTAAAAAAAACGGGGGCGGGGGGGGGGGGAGGGGAGAAGCAAATGAAATGAAATCTATAAATGACAGACGAGCTCTAACAACATACCCTGGGCTTGTCGTTCTTGATGATCCATTGGTCGACGACGTTCTCGACCTGGTACATGTGGTCCTTGACCCGCTTCAGCCAGTACCTTCCCACCTCGTCGCCCAGCATCACCTTGCGCTCCGCCGACTCCATCATCAGCGCCACACGCTCGTAGTTCTTCTTGAGCCTGTTGACGTCGCCCTTGACGGCCCGATGCTCGCTGATCTCCGCCAACACCAAGTTGCCCACAAACATGGTAAGGCTGGAGGCCATGGAGGCTAACGCCGACTCCGGGAGGATCATCGAACTATCTCGGTCTCAGGTCCCTCCCCTCCCGGGCGATGGTTGATGGCAATCCCTGCTGCTAACCTGATCGATCACGAGAAGGCCATTTAGTTCATCAGGTTTAGTAGCTTGCACATCTCGTAGAACATGCAGAATGGCATACAGAATTGCATTGATACCTCACTGGGCGACGGTGATGTTGTCTCGACGGCGCCGCCTTGATTTTCCGGGGAAGAACTGCTATGGATGATGAGAGAGAGAGAGAGAGAGAGAGAGAGAGAGTACAACAAACGCTGGACTCAAGATGGTTTATTCTGAATTCTGACAGACGACCCCAAGCAAGACATGTGATGATTAGTTCATTCCTTGATCGGTTTTAGTTATATGATGACTTGGTCTCTGCCTCTCTGGTTCTCGTCAGAGTGGTGATGAGAGTAGGTAGATCCAATCTAGTTGACTTAGACAGATCATCCACCCTCTGCCGGTATCCCAGTTTTAATGAATTTCTTATTTTTCAATGCTGAATCAAGATGATCCAACTAGTTGAGACTTTGTGTTGTGCGTGTTTCTTAGGATATGCATATTAGGGAACAAAGCATGTTAGGGAAGGGGTTTAAGTTATCACTGATACAAAACCGATATTTCAATATTATTGATTGGTCCCCTCAAAAAAAAAAAAAAATCATGGATCATAATTCAGTCCACTACAATTTCAGCCCATGAACTTGTATGACTCGACAACGAAGTAGACAAAGAAAAAAAACACTCTTCTGTTTTTCAACTATCATCATCCTAGTCGTGCTTTCCACTCCAACGTCTTGTGGTCATGCATGCCCCAAAAGTGTCAATTTGTTATATCATCTTATTTCTACAGAGTTTTTGTGTTGTTTTTCGAAGTCAAATAGTTTGGAGTTATACTACACTAGTATATTTGCCCGGGTTCCATTATTAGTCTAAAGGTATTTGCTCTTTCAGCTCTCAGTCATTTCGTCGAGCATGCTGTACGCACTTGCGAACGGCATCACTACGCCCCCATGCCGTGCGCTCGCCGCCCCGGCCGCCGCTCAAGCAATGCAAGGAAGCAAGGTGCCCGCTCCGCACATATTTACCTCGTCTGCTTGGCCTGGTTGGCCGCCGACGCCCTGTCCTGGGAGGCTGGGATGCTGCTTCTGCTCTTCTTACCGGCCGCCTGCTCGAGCGGGGCCACTCCTCTCTGGTTCTTCGGCCCCGAGCTTGCATCGCATGCCCATGGCCGAGTTTGTCGAACTTGCTGAGGTCGCCTGCGACTCCGCCAACCTCGCAGGCCCAACTCTCCCGTTCTCTTCCCCGCATGACCGCCGCTGCAGTTGTCTATGCCAACCTCGCAGGCCCAACTGTGCCGCTTCTCTCTTCCCCTGTGCGTGCCCATTGCAGCAAGTTTCTCCTTCCTCGCGCTCCAAGAAGCGGCACGTTTTTTCCCGGAAGAAAATAAGTGCCCCTCGTTTAGTTGATACAAAAAATACTCTTTGTTGCCTCATTGTAAGGTATACTCGTTGGCAAGCATATCCCACATGTCAACATGATCCGGGCGTCAGAAGTTGTCATAGCCATGTCGTTGTGGACAGAGATGCTCGCTGGCAAGCATGTCCCACACGTCCAACATGATCCGAGCGCCAGAAGTTGTCATAGCCATGTCGTTGTGGACAGAGATGGTAGTCAGATCGGCCCAATCTAATTCATGGCAAGTTATATAATTTGATTCCTTACCATAATTTTCTCATAGTAACACGATAGTTTACATATTTTAAGACCATGATCAGCACCTTTCATAAGTCATATCATATATGGCATTAATACAACAAAATAAATCAAAGCAGCGAGCTCAATAGCCTGTATCTTGGCCTCTTGGGCCACACACTCACAACTCACGCACGCACCCAGCCAACAACCCAACACACGCATAGCCAATGAACACGAACCAAGCGTACTCACGTACTCCTCCTCAAATTTTTTTTGTCTCTGCAGAAGCGTGTTTGCCATGGGAAATACTGATTCTTCTGAGACAAACATTTATGATACGAAATGAGCACCTTATGAAGATATTTTCTATGATGAATCTAATCTAATGATACTAATTTGATAATATAAATCTTAGCGTGGTTTTTAAAAAAATCAGTTAAAGTTTAAAAAATTGAACTTAAGACAAATCTAGAAACTATTTTTTTTTAAGACGGAGGGAGTATTCTTGTAACCCTACTATACAGTACTCATGCTCGGTAACACGAACAACACACCATTAAAGTGGACGTGGGCCACGTTACCTGAACCAATTCAATTCCCGAGCTCTAGCCATCTGAAACCATACACATGGCCGGCAAATAGCGTGAACTGTGAACTGCATTGTGATATTACGAGCGTGTTTTTGCGAACTAGCAGCGTGAACTGAATTGTATGCTGATAGTGTGAACATAGTTCCAAACAGTGTGAACATGGTGCCGATAGTGTGAATAAGTAATTACGTGCACAATATAAGAAGGGGAGCGCTGCTGCCACCTAATCTAAGTACCACTATATTGCCATTTCCTCTATCTAGTCCTCATGTCGCAGCAACCAGAAGATGATGTCGATGACTTTGATCCCATGGAGGTGTACACCATGGAAGACTTTATGGAAGAAGACGCAATCTTAGAAGAAATCTTTGAAGAAATCTTGGAAGAATTTGGAAGGCAGCTACGAGAGGAGTTGAAGGCCAACATCGATGGTGAATCATCAACTGTAACTCGCCGTCGCCGTCGACATAGTAGAGCAAAGAGGTACGTACATAAGAGGTAAATGCACTGCGAGCCTAATGGACTGTCTCATTTGTGTCGGAATAGGCCGTGGACTCTCAAAATGCACATCTAGCCCCATAAACTTGTTGTTCGGTTCACCGCAGGTCCAAGTCTGCATAGTCAACAATTTTTTGCCTGCATGGGCTGGCCAGCGTGGCATAAGCACATACACATGGCATGTTAATGCATGCTACAAGGCCATGCACGCATGCATTCACTTCAACGTGCAAGCAAAGAAGCTAGCATATGCAGTTTCGAGACGTGTATATATACGTGCACTCTTATACGTGTACATTTCAGAGTACCGGCTTTAGAATTTGTAAATACGCCGGTCTACGTGGTGTATATTCCTGACATTCTAGAACTTGCGGTGTATACGGCCAGCATATGTACGGGATTTCAAGGCGACGTACATCTATCAGCTGCAAATCGTTGAGTCCACAGATGTATATGCGTGTATATATACCTTGTTCCTGGCCTTTAGATTAATCAATAGCTCTCCATCTTGTTCCTTTAGATTAATCAATAGCTCTCCATCTTGTTGGGCCCGCATGTCATGGGCTGCATGGGAGAAGTGTTGATTGATCTCGGTTGTAGATGGAACACACAAGTGTTGAGTACGTACATGCATGTACATATATACATCTACTCGGCCACACTATATATGTGTGGTGGTGCTAGTAGACATGCCCACGAAGAACAGGGAAGCCGGATCTTCGCCGTGATCGCTGGACGTGAAGACCTACGCTGCGCCGTGGTTAATTATGGCCGCGCAATGAAGGTCTCGGACACGAGGCGTACACATGACACATGGACGGATGCCAGAGGATGAGCGTGTAGCCCGACGACCTGTTGCGCGTGCTTAGCCGCCGTTCAAACTCCAACGAAGAGTACATATGCCATCGATGCACGACCTGCATGCGTCATGCGTGTGCGTGTGTACGTGTAAAGTTCCGTGGAAGAGAAAACAAGGAACATGTAGTGTGTATGCGTGTGAACATGCAGTGTGTATGTGCTTATGCCACGCTAGGCGGTCCATGCCGGCAAAAAAATCGCTGACGGGACATATTTGGACCTGCAATGAACCAGACAACTGCAATGAACCAAACAACCAGATTACGGGGCTAGATGTGCATTTTGAGAGTTCATGGACCTATTTGACACAGTGAGACAAGTCCATGGGCCTGCAGTGCATTTACCTCAGTACATAATATCGTACTAGCAGTTTGTACGTTAGATTCTAATAAAAACTATTGGTAAATAAATCTCCGTCTATCGATCTGTATACATGCCTTAATATGTATGTATATATATATATATATTTATAGAAAATATTATAAAAATCCATTGCATGAGGAAACACAAATACATAAATTTATATTATAGGAAAATAAAATAAAATGAAGCAGAGAGACACGAATTTATCAAGGGTGCAGATTAGCCTCCCCAAGTTAATCAACGTCCCAAATCTCAGGCCTGCACGAGCACGGCAAAGCCTCCCTCCCTTCCCCAACCCCAACCCTCAAACCCAGGCGAGGCGAATCGCCGCGGCCCGCATCCCAAACCCCAACAGCCCAGCACCTCCTCTCGGCGGCCACGAAACCCCAGCACCTCCTCTCGGCGGCGGCCGTGGAAAAGGAAGAAAGGCGGCCACGACGGCGGAGGCTGAGCAATCGAGGGCGACGGCACTGATGGAGTCCCTGGAGGCTCTCGTGGCGCACATCCAGGGGCTATCGGGCAGCCCCGAGGAGGTGGCGCAGCTCCACAGCCTCCTCAAGCAGGCGGACGGCGACTCCCTGCGCGCGCACGCCGCCGCGCTCGTCCCCTTCCTCGCGCACCTCAGCCCGGAGATTCACTCCCTCGGATACCTCTACCTCCTGTACGTCCGTCCCGCCCTTCCTTCCTTCTCCCCGACCTCCTAACCCTAACCCCGCACCTTGGAACTCATCGCCGCTCCCTATCCCTCGAACCCCAACCCTAATCTCCTAACTAACTTTCCCCTTGTTGTTGTTTGCTGCAGGGAGGCGTGCGCGACATCCAGTTCCAATCTGAGCGATTTCGGTGGTGGGGACTTCCTGGTCACTATCGCCGGTTTCCTCACTTCGTGCTCGGCGGACCAGATACGCCTGGCGCCTGACAAATGTGCGTGCTGTTTTTAATCTCCAGATCGATTGCTATGGCATTGCGCTGTACCCTGTCAAGATTGGTTCTGTAGCCGTTGTAATCTGACAAATTTTGACATTGTCCTGTGGTGTTGTGTAGTCCTGAATGTGTGTAGGGTGCTCAAGGATCAGGTGATGCAGCTCAACATGCCCATCAGAGGGATCGTCCCGCTGCGCGGCGGGCGGTCCGTAAGATCCAGTCCTCGCCTGAGCAGCTCACCCCGTCCACGCGGACTACCTTCTCCTGTGCCTCCTGGCGAAGCAGTACAAGGCTGGCCTCAGCGCCCTGGAAGATGACATATTCGAAGTCGATCAGCCAAAGGACCTGTTCCTCTACTGCTACTACGGGTCTGGATCGAATGTGCCCTGTGGTTCACTTATGGTTTTGGAGTCCTTGTGGCTCTTGCTTACGAGTTTGCTTTATGCTGCAGAGGGATGATTTACATTGGGCTCAAGAAATTTCCTAAAGCTTTGGAGCTTCTTCACAATGTTAGGACTTGACCTATGTTGCGTGAATGTTTTACATACTTGGATTGCATCTAGTGTTTACTGAGGTATTATTTTCAGGCTGTTACTGCCCCAATGTCAACGTTGAATGCGATTGCTGTAGAAGCTTACAAGAAGTACGTCCTAGTTTCACTCATTGTGAATGGACAGGTACACTTCCACTCTGCACTCTGTCTAATGCAGACCTACAGGAGTAGATTTTTCAGGAAACTTTACCTAATGTTTTAGTTACGGACACTTTATTCTCCACTAGCATCGTGTGGTAGCAGTGTCTTAACAGATGTAAATTTGAAACCATCACTACCTATATTTGTTGATGTAACAAGTACTTTTCCCCCATTAGAACTAAAATAACACACCAGTCTGTCTTCTTAGTTCTTTAGGTGAAAAGGATTAAGTGTATTCAATTAGCAGTCTTCATCATAGGTTTATATAGGACATACAAATATATAATTAATTAAAGTACCAACTTCTTGGCAGATTTCAATATATTGGACAACTTGAGCAATCTGAAACCAGTTCTCCATGAATTCATTGAACTTAATATTGTGTCTGTTACTACTTGCTAGATTAAGTTAGGTCTATTGTTCGGGAAAAATAAAATTGGTTCAAAAAGCAGGCAGAGTTGATAAGGGTATGGGTGATTAATAAATTTCTATTCTGATAGATTCAACGTACTACACCATTTTTACCTTCTGTTATCGTCACTCAATTTATGTCTGTTTTGCTTGGGGGGGTTTTACCACATATAGAGATTCTTGATGCGGTGAAGTTGATATTCTGAATTTTACTGTGCTGATAGCTACCTAATTTAAGTGCAGTGTAATTTTTTTTTTTCTGAACATCCCTGGGAAGTCGTTGCTTCAAGTTGAATTGGCTAACATTTTTATTTAATTTGTGTAACAGGTCCCATCATTTCCTAAGTATACATCCGTATCAGCTCAGAGGAGTATGAAAAATCATGCCCAGGTCTTATTCCACCGAAGTTTTAATTTGAAAAGCACAAAATTATAAACTATGGCTTATGATAGCTGTGAGTTGTTGGAACACTTGAATGCAATTTTTGATGGCAGCTGCTCTGCCTAGTTTTTTTTGGTATTTTTTCGTAAATTAGTTCTTATTTTGATAAATCTTAGTGACAGTTTCTTTGCCTTACACAACCTTGGAAGATGGTTACCTTTATGTTTCTAGAAACACATTTTTTATAATGAACTGTTATTTTGAAAGCTGTAGATATAACATTGTTGACATTTCTCTTAGGCTCAACCACTGGCACTATATCCGTGCTTTAACATATACTCCCTCCATTCCAAATTATAAGTCGCTTTGACTTTTCTGGTACATCTATTTTGTTATGCATCTAGATATTATAATATGTCTAGATACATAGCAAATGGATGAACTAAAAAAAGTCAAAGTGACTTATAATTGGAACAGAGGGAGTATATGATAACTATGGTAGATTTTGCTCTTATATTGGTGATAGAATCTCAACCTTCTGATTACCTGCACGCCCTTTTTTTTTTACTATAACTGTCATGATCTTATATAATTTGTCTTTGCTATCCTTTTTCAGATTTATGTTGATTTATCTACAAGCTATAGCAACGGTCGCTACACTGATTTAGAGACATTTGTCCAAGCAAATTCAGCAACATTTCAATCTGTGAGCATTGTTCTGTCTACTTAGGCTGCCATTCTCTACTGCTATCTTCTGTTTACCTGCAACAGTAGCTACTGCCTTGTTGGAAACTATCTGTTGTGTGACATGAAAAATAGCACGCTTATAGCGCGTAAATAGCGCTAATAGCAGCCAAAAGCACCTGTTGCGATGCCAAATAGCGCCGCTATTATGTTTTGGCCAAACTCCCGCTAAATTCTATAGCCCGCGATTTTTTTTTCATGGTGTCAGATTTTATATGGTTCGAAATTTGATTGGCAAAATGATGCATTGGTTAACATCCCTGATCATGAGCTGCTCTCTTTTCTGGCAGGACAACAACCTGGGGCTGGTGAAGCAAGTGCTCTCCTCGATGTACAAACGGAACATCCAAAGGCTGACCCAGACTTACTTAACTCTTTCACTTGAAGATATTGCTAGGTCTGTTCAACTTGAAACACCAAGGGATGCTGAAATGCATGTACTTCGCATGGTAGGTGTTTTTTCTACAGCCTGTTTGCATTATGTGATCAAGTCAAGTAGTCGACACTGAAAATATGTTTACAGATCGAAGATGGAGAGATCCATGCAACCATAAACCAGAAGGATGGAATGGTCAGCTTTCATGAGGATCCTGAACAATATAAAAGTGTTGAGATGGTGGAGCATATTGACTCGTCTATCCAGAGGTGTGTGAATTACTGATGCTCTTGACGCCTATAATCATTTTATAACCTCAAAATTTATGAAATCTTCCTAGCCCTAGAATTGTGGTTCCATTCTTGGCAACCATACACATTGCCATAGCCTCTCAGAGAAGTTGACACATATTGTTGATGTTGATGCCATTGAGCTATTGTTAGACATAGTGCACCCATGTAATTTAGGCTGATTCATCATTCTATATTCTGCCTCAGATTGACAGCATTGTCCAAGAAGTTGGCTTCAATTGATGAGAACATGTCATGTGATCCTGCATATTTGATGAAGGTCAGTTCAGAGTTTCATAGAGATTTTTTCCCCCTCTTGTACCTGCCTGCCTTGTGGTTTGCTAAGTTCGATTTGGTGCAGACGGGAAGGGACCGTGGAAGATTCGATACAAGATTCGACTCACGATGACTACGACTCTGTTCCACACAGATATTTCTGAGTTGATCTGAGCCTTTTGTGATCTGAAGTACGATCATCAACATAGTAGCCATTCTCTAAAGTTATCATTAGTTTGATCGATCAATGGCTTTTGAAAATTGAAATGCTGTAAATTCTGGTTTAAAGGATGGGTCTGTGAAGAAGGCAGATACTACTATTCAGTCAGTGGAATTGATCGAGGCTTTAATCTGCATCTGCTTGCCTGCTAGCATACTTCTTTCTCAATCCTGAGAAAAGATTTTGTTCTAAATCATTTTGCTCGATAGAGTTTGAGCGACATTGCAAGTAGTATCACGTAATCATTCCAGATACCAATCTGGTTCCGGTTTCATTCATCTTGAATAGTTCTTATTGTTTAGAAAAGATCTTGAATAGCTTGCGCACTAGTTCAGTATTTGTACCAACTGCAGTTAAGCATGGTTTAGCTAAACGATCACATTGGATCTTGCAGTTCACAGTGCCCAACTGAAGTTGAACATGGCTTAGCTTAACGATCGCATCTGATCTTGCAGTTCATATTTAACGAAACTCTGTACAGTACTAAATCTGTTTTATCAAATTATAGTTCATTTGATTCTGTTTCAAATTATAGTTAATTTGATTTTTGACCACTGCCTTATTCATAAATTTATATCACTTCTTTTATTGTGGTATGCTTCATTAATAAAAAACTTAAGAATGATTTAAATTTTATTATTTTATTTTATTTTTGAATAAAACAAGTGGTCAAACTTGATAAAAAGTCAAACGATCTATAATCGGGAACTGTGGAAGTACTTCTGCTGCATCTCATCGCAAATATTAGGAAATTTCTGATTTGGCGAGATTTTTTTGAATTTCATCTGTATGAAATTTATGCAAAATTGTTGCCAAATCCTTGCATTCCAATTATAGGCTCCTTAATTTAGCACATATAAGACGCCTAAACCCGCCGCCTCTGGCTGTACCCGTCGCCGCTCTCCAATGGCGATCACCGTCGGCTTAGGCCACTCGACGCCGCTCCCCTCGCGAGAACGCGCCGCGGCGCGCCGCCGCACGACCCCTGCTCATGCCTTACCGGCGAGGCACGCCGCATCCGCCTCTGCTGGCGCGCGACCTTGGCCACGCGGTCGGTTCCCGTCGACGACGACGAGCCCCGCAAGAGCCCGCTCGATCTAGCCCTGCTACTTGCTTCAATCGCCGCGGCGGCAGCGGTCGCCAACCCGCATGCCGCGCTCGCCGCGTCCGGCGGCGCCATGGGAGGGCGCTCCTACTCGTCGTCCTCGCGCTCCTCCTCCTCCCCGACATCCTCATCCTCTTCAACTTCATCCTCGTCATGGTCGGCTCCCTCATCATCATCTTCATCCTCTTCATGGTCGAGTCCCTCGTCCTCATCGTCCTCCACTTCGTCCACATCGTCCTCCACCTCGTCATCGTCGACGTCGTGGCCCTCCTCCTCGACTTCCTCCTGGCCGGAGCAGCAGACGGAGGCGACTCACGTATCCGTCGGCACGGCGCAGCCGCCTCCGGTGGTTACGACTGCCCAGTGCGACGCGGCGATACTGTTCTGGCCCGGTCTAGCTTCTGCTTCCGTCAGCGCCGTTGCCCTGTTTCTCGCCGTGCGGCACTACACCCGGCCGAGGACGACCGTCATCAAACTCCAGGTCTTGCTGATTTTTGCCGTATCCATTTTTCCCCCCTTATCAGTGATCACTAGTTAGTACAATCTGACTGCTCACTATGCAAATCGATGGAGTAATTGGGAGTTTGTTGTAATTCAGGTTGCATTGCTGGGATTGGCAAAGTCATTCCAAAAAGATCTGAACGAGATTGCTGAGACGGTGGAGGCTTCTAATCAACAATGGTATAAGTTCATATTGACAGGTAATGCAGATTCCAAACTCTTTGCTGCTCAAGTGCTCATGTACTAACGCGAAAACACTCTGCGCCTCCTTACAATATTAGTTCCATTTTTTATTAACCCTTTTGATTGATTTGTACCTTGTGAAACTTGGACAGAAGGTATATGTGACATTCTTAAATTATAACCAGGATTTTCATGTAGTTTACTTATATTCAGACTTTGCCCGATCCTTTTGTCATGTGCATGCTTTCATAACTACTGAATGCTCAAGTGCTCATACTAACGCAAAAACACTCTGCGCCTCCTTACAATATTAGTTCCATTGCTCAGCAACAGTCGAAAATTTAAGCTTGGACAGTATGTTTGGTTTCTTTAGAATATAAATTGAACTCTAGAACTGAGTTTGTTGTGGTATTTGCAAACAAACATGGATAATTATGAACAGGTAGTAGATAGTTTCTACTTTTATTTCTGTTGCAGTGAAGACTGAAGTTGACAAACTATCTATAACCCTGATATTGTAATGTATAATGCGTGAATACAACTCATTTCAGGAATAGTGGCACTTGTAGAAACTGTCATGTTTACCAATACGAGAACCGATGTAACTGTAACAGCATCTCTGCTACAGTTACAATATAGTACATGCATACAAGATGATTATGATTATCCACTCAAATGTTGTATATATATTTAATTGGATATATCCATACTTTCCCCTTAATACCTGCTCAGCTTGCACATGAATATATCCATACTTGACAGTAGCATGTTTACCATACTCTGATCTCTGATGAACCACCATTTATGCAGAGACCATATGTTCCCCAAGGCGTCGTCACAACAATTGCTGTATATCTTCAAGTTTATCAGTAAGAGAGATATATATGACATGAAAATTCTTTGGTGACAGATGGTTTTCATGCCTCTGTAGTGAAAGTCGCTGAATCATGTGTGTTTACCATGCCATTTATTTTTAGGTTGATGTGAAAGATAGAGTTGACTCTTGGGAGCAGCATTTTGACAAAATTTCTATCGAGGAACGGAGTAAATTTGATGAAGAAACTCTGTACAACTTGGAAGGAATCAAGAGAAAGAAATCTTACTCCAGAAAACCTGATGGCTTCAGGAACGAATACATTGTGGTACGTGTACTTATGCAACAAAATTGTACTAAAAACACAATTGGTATCCATGTTTCTTCACTATGAACTGGTTTAGACTATTTCTATGAACCAATGTTTTTTCCCTGTTCAAACATCAAGCATGTCAAGGTTCATACTACAAAATGACTTTTGTTTATAATTTCCAAATCTTCAGTTAACCATACTGGTTGCTGCTGATGGAGCATTAAAATTCCCCGAAGTCAGAAACTATGCAGATCTGGAAGCAGTTGTGGTAAAGCTCAACTCTATACCAGCAAGACAAATTCAGGTATGGACAGATGATTTTTTCCCTTCACTTTCACAAGTGCTTTGCTTTTTAAGATGCGTAACTGCGAGTGTGTGACATGCATTGAAATAAAAATGACAGATACTTACTGCAAAAACCTATATTTACTATATCTCAAGTGATTCATTCGGTTCCTGATGGCACCTGCTTTTTCAGGGGATTCAGGTTTTGTGGACTCCCCAAGATGAGAACGACGTTCTTTCGGAAGAGAAGCTACTAGAAGACTATCCTTATCTGAAGGCACTGTGTGATGACTAGGATAGTTTTGTTCTGTCTCCATGCTATTGTCTTTCATCGGACAAGCAAGTAATCTACGGTGGTTGATGATTGTTTTGTCCTGATCGATCATCAAATTATAAGATCATATAATCATAGGATACATATTAGGGTCTACTCTGTGTTTGCTCGATTCAATAGGAATGCGCAGGCATTCAGCACTAGCTATGTGCCACACCTTACAGCATAGCATCTTTTTTTTTTTTTAAAAAACAGATTGTCAGTTACTAGCTACTACTCGTAGTTGCTACCAACTGCTGTCTTCCTGGTTTTGGCCTTTTTGGATATGATGAGTACGAATGTACGATCAAATTGTATACTGGGAGTGAGTTCTCTGCCCTCAAAAAAAAAAATGTGGCCAAGTTTTGTATGGGGCATCGAATGGTATTTATTATTACTAGGCCGGTTTGAACAAGACGACGTGCATGCTAACAACAGCAAAATATACGTTTATTTGTAGATCTTGTGCTGAATAAATATGAACCAGAATTACTTTCAAAGAATAATATAAACCGGAAGATAGATACCCCTTCGGTCTGTAACATGATATACTGTAAAATTGAAAAAAACTAGAGCTATTCTGTATTTTAATAGTTGCACAAATTTGGTATGTATTATGATAATTTTGGTATGCATTCAATGCTTGTTATTATTAACCAACATCCATTATTCGTGCTAATAATAATGTTCGGTTAAAAATGAAGTGAGTTGCATATATATATCTATTGTATTCTCTCTTAACCTGTCTCAAGTTTTTTGAATATACATATTGCAGAATGAAGAGAGTATTCATGAGTAGCTAGGATGCTTTGAGCCTTTGGACATGGACATGGCATGATGATTAGTAGAAATAATAATTCCCTTCCCTTAGATTGATGCTAATTTATGATTTACTAGTACAACTACTACAGTCATGGAAGCAATTAAAGGAAAGTAATAAGTGGCCATGAAGGGAACCAACATTGTGTGAGTAGATTTAGAGTAGATTAGATGTAGAGGTAAATGAAGATGTGTTTGATATAGATGTGGATATATAGAGAGATGGCACTTGACATGATTATTGGAATTAGTTTCATAAACTGATGATTCTATACCTATTAATAAAGCGAGAAAATTTCAGTTCATCAAAATTTTGCTCCACCTTAATTTTTTTCACCCTTTTTCTCTCACCCTTTTTCCTTGTCCGCATCGAGTCCCAGTGCGAATACATCTTTTCTTTTCCTTGACCGAGCCAAACGAATAATCTCCTTATATAAAAGATATCATAGGACAACAAATTCATCCAACAAAAGAACCCGTACCTATTGGATTCAAGTCTTTCGTCACCGCCAACAAAAAAAAATCGCATTTTGACTGCATTGCATATTTTCTTTTTAGGAAAAAAAAACCCTTAGAAAATCCATCCAATAGAGTGGTATAAAGCTCCATGGTTACAATCTATATCTATAGCTACTAATAAAACAAAGAAAAATTTCAAAGGCCCAGCCCCTCCCTAGCAAATTCCGTGAATGTGTTTCTATTTATTGGATGAGAACCAAGAATGGTAAGCAACAAAGATAGGAATCCCATCTCTTTACGTGGGGTTATATACCTATATTAGACTTATCTTCTACTTCTATTAGAAATTGGATTCCAACTCTATCTTGGAGACTCTGTATGAAATTTGTATTGACAATGATTAATAAAGAATCTGATTACAATACGTATTGGGCATTACTGTATTCCGTACGCAACTGACTCACGATTCACAATCATAACATCTCGAAGTTTAATAACACGTGTTGACTTCCGTGGCCACTTGCCTGTACCGCCTGGGTACCCAACCCATGTTCACTGCTTATCTGACGTGGCCACTTGCCTGTACCTCTGATACACCAAGTCCATGCTTTAGGGCATGTACAGCGCGTCGTCTCGTCCCGTCTGTATGTTTGTAGTTTTGCGAAAAACACCCCGGTTTGGCTTAGAGACGGTGTCCCCGTCGTCTCGCGAGACGACGGCCAGGTCCCGTTCTCCAAGGTCGAAGCGCCGCCTGAAGCCGCGCTGTACAGGCTCGTCTTCTCATTTCGACGACGAGGACGGATCCCATGCGGCCGCGTACGGATTTGGTTTTTGGACGCGTGCCGGATGATGTTGCGCGCCAGAAATCAGAATCTTCCCTATGGCGGCGCGCCCCTACATCCTCGCACGTGCTCGGTCGGCGGGATCCAGGCCGGCGGGCTCCATCTCCGGCGCGCTCGGTCAGCGAGGTCCAGGCCGGCGGGCTCCAGCTCCGGTTGAAGATCCGGCTCGCTCGCGCTCCGAGGTGGCCTACGAGGCTCTACGGCGGCCATGGAGGCGAGCTCGCGCGGCCCTGTCCGCGACATCGGCAGGCGGGCGCGTAGCCCTCTCCTCTGTCTCCGGCGGCGCGGGCTCGGACCCGTCGTCCTTGGCTCCGGCGGCCCTCCATCGCGGGCGACCCCGCCCAGGCCCTCTCATCCCTCGTTCGGCCTGGCTCCGACGGCGCTACACCACGGGCGGGCCATGGATAATTGGCATCAGACATTCAATTCAATACGTACTAATTTTAATACTCTGTAGCTTTATATTTTTGGTGACGTTTAGCAACTGAATGGAAATTTGAGGGACTGATATGCAGGAATCTAGACTGAACGATTTTATCAAACTCTGAAAAATATAGAGAAAACTAGGCTGGCAGAGAGGTCAATTTCTTAGCTTTTGTTTAAGGTATGCTGCTATTTTTTCAACATTTTTTTTAGATCCTGAAGATTACTGCTATCTGAATGTTGGACTAGCTATCTGAATGCTTCACAATTGAATGTGAATATGATCGCACCAAAAAAAAAAAAAAATGTGAACATGTGACTGTTATCTACTAGTGCTCCATGGCACAAAAAATTATTTATAGTTCCTAAAAAAATATTGTAATCATGTTTCAATTATTTATTCTTGATATTATTTTAACAAATAGCCACATGATGGTAGATACACAAATACGTTGTATTTGATCTTAAGTTTACACATGCACAACATTAAATAGCCTTACTGGGCGGGATTTCCCCTGTCATGCGGTTGGGTTGAGCCGCCTTCATATATATATATCGTATGATAAATTGGGGTTATCTGAGGGCGACTTCGCCGTCGTGGGTTTATGCATATGCCTTAGAACCTCTGATACACGTTTTACCGTTTCACTTTATACTTGGATTTGCATGTCATTTAACTAAATTAACCGCTCAGTTACAGTAACCGAGGTTAACTGAGGCAGCATGCATTCACATGTTGCCAGTCTTCCGTGGCCTTGTTCTGCTCGTGAAGCTTTCTCGCCTCCCGAGTCCATACGCTGCCAGCCACAGCCCATGCATGCCATCTCTGGTCTCTCTCATCCATCCTTGTACAGTAATTCTTTTTTTTAACCTAGGGTACAGTACACTAGAATTGGGCAAGCATGTTGGCACACACACACATGATCCAAACATGCAAAGAATCTCTCTCTGTCTCTGAAAAGAAGTCTAAGAAAGCCAAGAAAGGAGGAACAACAAAAGGAAGGCGTTGTTCAAGAATACTCTTTCCGTCCTACCTATAATGATGTTTCCCTTCCTCAAATTGGTTTTTCTTGGCACACCATTTCAAACGCTTGATTTGAAATCAACTGTTTTTTTCCCTATCAATTCACTGCCAAAGTGCCTAGATATACAAGAACAAGATGAATGATGCGTACTGTGTGTTTCTCACCCCAAAAAAAAAAAATCACCCCTACCTAGTCTACAATTACAAGGCTGCAATTAGCAGTAGAAACAAAAGAAATCCACGCCCAAAACTTGCCTTTTTCTCTGCCGCTCGTAATTTGCAAGCCAAGCCATGCCAAGATCGGATCGTGTGGTCGTCCGGCCGGTGTCTGTTCTCGAGGACCCAAGAACGGATCTCCGCACGGGTAGCTAGAGCCGCCTCCGACGCCGACGAGACGCCGACCTCTTCTTGCGGAGGATGACCTCCGTATCAAGCCCAAACGCATCGGTTAAGAATCGGCCTATTCACGGATTACGGATCCGTTTTCCCGTTCCCGATCAAGAGAGAGCGATTAGAAGTTGTAGATAGATCCCGTTTTCCCTGCGCGATCCCAAGAAGAACACACGAGACACCGGATGCATGAGGGGGCCAGCCATCTCTTCATTAGTCATCGTAGGTATTACGCATATTCCCTTTATATAGATGTAGCCATCGGGCATATATATGGTAGCCTCCAAGGCCCATATGGTATGAGCCCATCATTCCTCTAATTGAGGAATTCTTAACACTCCCCGCGGGCGAATACCATGACAAATATATGCCTCGTTAAAACTCCAAAACCCAATGGGAAAAATGGAGAAAGAGTGCATTATTGTCGTTAAATGCATTTGCACATTGTTGCCTCATTAAAAATCTTACATGAGAAACTTCGAGGAAGACTCATCAAGGAAAAAAGAGCACAACATATGTCTTGAGGACAAATTGTGACCTTACGGATCATATCATTTTGAATTCTCTAGAATCTCGATCAAGGGTTAATACTCAAGGTGAGTTCTCCCCTGAACCTTGCGGAACTACCTGTTATGTCAAAAAATACCTTCTACGAGGAAACATATGCACATAGAAACTTAGCAAGTATATTGCATGCATAGTCGGGGATCGTTTCATATAACTTTAACTTCACGTTATTCGGAACCCATGAGATAAAATTATACATAAATAAACCCATACTTAAATGGCGTCATGATAGAGACTTCAATTTAATAAAGCTTTCAAACTCACCCTTTAGAATAACACCACCCGGGGTATATTATACGAAATCTTCAAAGTCTCATGAGTTACGATCAATATCATGTAAATACTCCCCCGATGACAACATTCATTGAGGTCATCCATTGCCACGACATTAGTCGTTATTTGCGAATAAACATAGGCATGAATAGTCAAGGGAGATTACAAGATGTGATTTTACAATAGTTAGTCTTCATGACATTTGTTTCTTTGCTCTTCAAGAACAATAAAGAATAATGCTAAGAGCATTGTCATGCATATATTAGAGTGCATATTTGTGCAGCGCAAAGTTGCAAAGACACACCTTCGAGATGTGATTAATAATCATTATTCCTTATATGATAATTTTCTCTATTCATAATAGTCGTGACTCCTTGAGGGGATTGGCTCTGATTCTTCAAGAATCTTTAATACATAATAAGACATCGGTGTCCACAAACTAGCGAATGGGGCATATTGCTAGTAGCACCAAATATATCATATAACTTTTCAGAGGATATTTCAATTCCAAATCTTCAGGTGGATAATGCTATCTATCAAACATATACATGCATAGCAAAAGCTCATGAAATGCACATGTGCTTATATGGTATACTTTTTGTTGCTTTTAGTTCCTCCTTTTATTATCTCTTTTGGGTCATATATGGGTCTTTATCCCTTTCAAGGAATTCACATATTTTGGTGCATTTGGACTTATAACCATATTCCTTGAAAAAAAAAAAAAATCCTTCAGGGAGTTGTTGTCTTTATGAAGAGGTTACTTCACATAAAGGACAATATTGGTGCGAGATTTTAATGTTGCTTTCCATGGATTTTTAGAATCCCATTACTTTGCATATTTAATTCATGCCATTAGCTTGATTCATTATATAGCGAAACATATTTTATAGAACTTATGTCGAGGCTGGTCTATTATGACCATCGAACCATCGCTTTTCACCACACATTTTTCAATGACGACCCATAATTATCCGAACATCAGGTTCTAGATATTCACTTAGCGATTTCTGGTTCAACCTCAATTGCATGTTTCATTTGACCCGATATGAGAGCTTCAAGCACTCTTGCCATGGACTTTGTTTCGGATCCGAATTCTCACAAAGAGATGCATTTAGCAATTATAGAGGTAAACAAGTGTCGACACATTTTCTGACTTTAAACATCTTAATAATGATCTTCATTATTTCCCAAAATGATAGATCTATTGTTGTTCCGTATTCCTAACATTATAGTATGCGGCGCATTGCTAGTATTTTCATCTTCAGGATGAACCTCATCGAGATGTAACTCACCAACAGGGTGATTTCTCTACAGGAGTATGAGAGGAGTTTTATCACATACAATGTGAGCTTGCTTCATGAGCATATGCTTGTGACATAGGCCACTAGATCTTATTTGTAGGCGCCCCCGCATAATTTGATCAATATGCCAATGTCAAGTGGATATGAAATTAATCCGGGTATATCCACATCTACGCCCGAGGGTAGAAGCATTAATTTTTTAACCAATTTGGTTGCTTCTCATGGATACAGTTATACGGCATAACTACGTGCTATACAACGAGAGGAGTATAACTAAACAACTAGTTTAGTTTGGATTTGTGCGTTTTAATTCATAAATATCAAGGCATTCCACAAAATGGGCATTCATCTCCCCCTAATGCCGAGATATTTAATAGCATACTCAAATCCCCAATCACCAACTTCAAGTGGTGTATGTATGCTTTTGTGGTGATTTATCTGGGAAATATTTGCATACGGGGGGTATATTACTATTTTTGTATGCAAAGTGAGCTTGGATTTTTATTAATGCGATTTGCATGAATCTTTGCGCTTCATGTAATTCCTTCTACGGGAGGAGTATAAATCCTCAACTTCTTGTTGAGACCATAACTTCTAGTGAATTATAAGTTGTTGCTCTTCAAGTTCTTGCTTTTAACAAAAAAACATATATAGTCATCTAGACTTATCACCTTATGTTCTTGGACGTAACCCATAATTTAGGCAAAAAACAACCATTAGGGTCTAATGCTCACCAATTGTTGTACAATTGACGGTCGATCATCCATTGTGTATATTGACCTTCTAGGTCATATGTATGAGAAAAGACAACTAATGGTGGCATTGCGCTTTTCGGTAGCGTTAGTTTGGTGTGCATAGAATAGCAAGAATGTGCCATTTAGCCATGGTTGTAGAGCAAGAAGCTTTTGATGCAGAGTTATTTCAGTCCGGCTCCTTTTTTTTGTTGCCCAAAAGCGACCCAATTACTCGTACCATAGAGCAAAATTGAGTCATTATATTTATTACAACATATTTGTATTCTATATAAAGCATGGCTTGAATCAATTCATTTTTCAAGCATGAGAGAAGCTTTTAATACAATAGATAAGACCAAGAATTTTTTATTTATACGGGAAATGTTATTTTGGTGCTTGGCGAGAGCAACAAAGACCGATATCCATCACGGGATAGACTCTCAAGTCTCAACTCATATGGCAAAAGATACATCAAGGGACATATGTAGTTGTCACATTCCATATCGCGCCGAGCCTAGGATAACTACTATGACTGATAATTGATTAATATCAAAATTAGCTTCCATCTTTATTGTGATGTGGGGTTCATACTTGTTGCCTGATTTCCATCTTATGGCAGTTGACAAGTCAATATTAATACATTTGTTTAGGTGTGGCATATACGGGGCTACTAGCCAACATATTATCGCATAGAGTAGTCATTCCACCGTGTCATTTGGCTTACTTTACTTGTAGACAATGTTTTTCCCTCTATGATACCCATTGTCATTTCAGCGACTACGGATACCGCTAAAACCGAGTCCCGATATGCGCGCCGGGGCTTCAATAGTCCAAGAAAGGACAAACGATTTTCTTCATCATGAAGAAGTATTATGTTTTCACACAAAATAAACTCGAGAATATTAATTCTTCGATATTATTGAAGCAACTTCATGTTGCCTAGGGAAATGTATTATCTATCTTACCTTGGTTTGAGAAAAACCTCAGTTAGGGCGACACCTCATCTTTGGTTCTGCAAGAAGACAGAGACAAGGGCATGTTGACTTCAGGTCTTTTGTTAACCCGCCTAGTGTTGTAAGCTTATATTATCATGTTTGGTAAAATATACCGACCACAACGATATAATCTCCCTCGGGGAAAGTTTCATGTGTCTCCTATATCAACAAGTCTCATGCAATGGTTTTTTTTTTTCTTGGTTACTTCGGTAAATAAACCAAAGCATTAAAGAGAACACGAGAGAGAGAAAGAGAGAGAAAATGGTCTTATATACATAGCCATACATGTTTCATTTATTTCCCGAAATTTTCCAAGCATATGTGTTGTTCCATGGTATATTTATAGTGGTCTTAGAATAATACTTCGGGATTATATAACCCATATAAAACATAATCACACAAACATGCAAGGAAAAAGAATCCCATATAAACTTCCAAGGGTTCTAACAATTTAACACAAAATTATGAAAGCTTCGTACCTCTAGAAAAAAAAATCTGCTTCTAGATTGTAAAAATATCCATATATACCACCACCAGAAAATCAAATCATGCTATTATATTTAACTTCAGGTTTTTCTTATAATAGCAAAAAAGTTGCACCATACACTCAAGCTCATGTGCCCGTAGATAGTCATAAAAAGTAAACCTTCAGGGCTTTCAAACACACACCAATTAAAAGGAAACATAGATGTGCTAGAGAATGGTGCAGAGACAAGTTTGTGTATTGACTGGTGTATGGTTTCTTCTGCTTCGACTTCTAGCGTAGAGCTGTGCGCCGCAACAGGCGACGATGAGGCCACAAAATTGCAGTGGAGATTGCTCATGCAGATTGGCCGCTTGATGGTGGTATGCGGCGAGCAATGACAACTTCAGGCGTCACACATGTTCAACTTCAAGCGACATGTCCAACAACGATAAGTTTCAGTCTTAATTAATAGAAACATCAATTGTAGACCATAAAGAAATTATTTTGCGGACAGACCACTGTATAATTGCCCAACTTGATGCTCAAGACAAATGCATTCTTCAAGAAGCGATTTGTTCATACCTTATAGAGGATGCAAATTTGATCTACATCACATACCGCGTAGGGCGTTTGGCAGTCGTAGATCTACCCGCTTGATGATGACGATACATCTTGCAATGCAAATCCGATCTTTCGCACGCCAGGTGGCTGGAATGGCCGACAAGGGCCATGAGCACATCATGCATGGCTCCAAGAGGCTCGCGTGTTGCCAGGTAACGAGAGGATGTCGGGTCACATCGAAAAAAATCAATCATGATGATTAGTAAATCAAAATAGAGATTGATTTGATTCTAGCCACAGGCAAACAACATAAAGTATTTTTCATCATGGCTTATGTTCCAATATTGAACCAACGACGTAATTGCCGAAAAACAATGGCTGGGATCTGACCTTTTTATTCCAGGCGAATCACTCGACGATGTACGGTACTTAGTAGTTTTGCATATACCCACGCATGTTCTTACTGGTGTGGTGTGTTGATTAATCAAATCGGAGTTTGATCTTTCTCCACACCCTGACAACCTCGCACCGCGGGAACAACCCCACAAGTCCTCGCACATCAAGCAGATCATTCGCCGAGTACTTATCCCCACGCCGGTGAACAGCGACGTGGAGCACAGCGACACCGCCAGGCCGCAACGTCCGCTCGACCTCACCGGCGAACCGGTCCGGGTACAGCGCGTGGTCGAACACGTTGGAGAACTCGAAGTCGAACGTGTCGTCATCGAACGGCTGCCTGTGAAAGTCCCCTTTGACGACGAGCGGCGGGGCCGGGGCCAGCTGGTAATCATACGTAAAATACTGGGAGTGAGCGAGCACTCATTCTACGGTGCAAATTGATACGAATGTACGATCAAATTGTATACTGGGAGTGAGCGAGCACTCATTCTACGGTGCACGGATCCGTGTACTGGTTGGGTCCATAACTGAGAATCGTCTTGTCCTTTTCCACGATTCTCTGCCCTCGAAGAAATGTGGCCAAGTTTAGTTAGGGCATCAAATTATACAAGTATTTAATTAATTATTACTAGGCCGGTTTGAACAAGACGACGTGAATTACAACATACACGCTTCTTGATCTTGCATTGTGCTGAAAAATTTGAACCAGAATTACTTTCAAACAATAATATGAACTGAAGATAGACACCCTTCATTCTGTAACATGACACTTGTTCCGTATCACATTTAGAAGATGTTTTGGATAAGATTTTCGTCTATAAATTATGAATAATTTTTGAGTCGTTGAGTTTGAAAATGTAAAAATTATATCAAAAGACTTGTCTTGAAAATTACTTTAATAAAAAATATATAATAACTTTCCAATAAATATTTTAATAGAAATAATTGATGTACATATAAATTTAGGAGTAGATATAAATGCAGATGTGCATTCATTTTAAAAGTATGTTTTAATAAAAATGTACTTTAATAAAAAATAACTCCCTTATAAATTGATGCTAATTTATATCTAGGATGGGAGAGAGTAATTATGAGTAGCTATGATGCTTTGAGCCTTGGACATGTTTAGTTGAAATAATTCCCTTTATAAATTGATGCTAATTTATGATTTACTAGTACAACTACTACAGTCATGGCAGCAATGAAAGGTAAGTAATATGTGGTCATGAAGGAATCGACATTTTCAACGGTCTAGATGTAAGATGTACATATGGGCGATTAGACTTGGATTCAGAGTAGATTAATGTAGATATAAATGCAGGTGTGCAGATATAGGCATAGATTTAGAGAAATTCTATTTGTGACTGCATAGATTTAGATAGACAATATGCACACGACATGATTTGTAGGATTAGTTTTCATAAATTGGTGATTTATAAACATTGGCTTTGCTATATCAGAGACAACAGTCAAGTGGCCACGTGAGATGGGGGTACAAGTGAACATGGGTTCGCTACCAGGCGGCCAGACAGGCCCACTTCCGTTCCATGTGCCGGCTGGGCGGCCTAAATTGGGTTGAGGCGGCGGCCGGGCCCACCGCATTGCTATCACGACAGCACCCGTCCACATCTCTATCTCCGCCCCGACAACAAAGAAAAGAAAGAATCCCAAAGCAAATCACGCACCCACCGCCCACCGGCACGGCACGGCACCACACACGCCATGCGGCCGCCTTGCTATTGCTAACCACGGCGCCGCGCGCATCGCCGTTGCCATGGCCGCCGCCGGGGACTCCTCCAAGCCACCACGCGCAGGCGTACTCCCCGGCCCGCCCGCTCCTCCTGGCGCTCCCCTTCCTCTCCCTCCTCCTCGTCCTCTACGTCTACTCCACCTCATCCCGCCCCATCCTCTCCACCACCACACCAACCGTCTCCACCTCCACAACCACCACCACCACGGCGACGGATGTGCCACTGACCCCATCCCGACCCTCCCCACACATCCGTATGCGTCGTTCCCGTTACGCCTCCTACGACGACTACCTCCGCCACCAGCTCAACAAGACCCTCGACCGACGCCTCCGCCGCGTGTGGGCGACGCGGGACTGGCACCGCAAGGTCTCCTTGTTCGCTTCTCTCTTCGCGGGTCTCCGTTCCGAGGGCCTCCTCACCAACGCCTCCCGCGCGCTCTGCGTCGGGGCCCGGCTGGGACAGGAGGTGGCCGCGCTGCGGCAGGTCGGCGTCGCGAACGCGCTCGGCATCGACCTGGCCCCGGCGCCGCCGCTCGTCGTCGAAGGGGATTTTCATAAGCAGCCGTTCGATGACGACACGTTCGACTTCGAGTTCTCCAACGTCTTCGACCACGCGCTGTACCCGGACCGGTTCGCCGGTGAGGTGGAACGCACGTTGCGGCCGGGAGGTGTTGCGGTGATCCATGTCGCTGTTCATCGGCGGGGGATAAGTACTCGGCGAATGATCTGCTTGATGTGCGAGGACTTGTGGGGTTGTTCCCAAGGTGCGAGGTTGTGAGGGTGTCCAAG
The DNA here is from genome assembly GCA_015847255.1 of Hyparrhenia diplandra. NCBI lineage: Eukaryota > Viridiplantae > Streptophyta > Magnoliopsida > Poales > Poaceae > Hyparrhenia > Hyparrhenia diplandra. The sequence goes on from JADLZK010000001.1 coordinate 106,353, forward strand.
GTTGATGCGTTTGGGCTTGATACGGAGGTCATCCTTCGCAAGAAGAGGTCGGCGTCTCGCCGGCGTCGGCGGCTCTAGCTACCCGTGCGGAGATCCGTTCTTGGGTCCTCGAGAACAGGCACCGGCCGGACGACCACACGATCCGATCTTGGCATGACTTGGCTTGCAAAGAGTTTACGAGCGCCAAAAAGGCAAGTTTTGGGCATGGATTGATTCTATTTCTGCTACTAATTGTGGCCTTGTAATTGTAGAAGGTAGGGGTGATTTTTTTTTTTTGGGTAACAAACACACAGTACGCATCATTCATATTGTTCTTGTATATCTAGGCTCTTTGGCAGTGAATTGGTTGGGGAAAAACAGTTGAATTTAAATCAAGCGAAATTGTGTGCCAAGAAAAACCAATTTGAGGAATGGAAAGATCATTATAGGTAGGACGGAAAGAGTATTCTTGAACAACGCCTTCCTTTTGTTGCTCCTCCTTTCTTGGCTTTTTAGACTTCTTTTCAGAGAGAGAGAGAGAGATTCTTTGCATGTTTGGATCATGTCTGTGTGCCAACATGCCTGCCCAATTCTAGTGTACTCCGTACAGGTTAAAAAGAAAAAGAAAAGAAGGACTGTGGCTGGCAGTGTATGGACTCGGGAGGCGAGAAAGCTTCACGAGCAGAACAAAGACTAGCAAGCTGTGACTGCATGCCTCAGTTAACCTCGGTTAGTGTAACTGAACGGTTAATCTAGTTAAATGACATGCAAATCCAAGGAAGTATACAGTGAGACGGTAAAACGTGCCGCTATATATGTTACCGCTTGTACTCGAATTCTAAAATAACTGTCGTTCTCACTTTTTTGAGAAATAACTTTAATTAAATATATATTTAAAAATATTAATATTTAACAAATTTATTTAGAAATATAAGTATTACACTTATTTTATATAAATTGAGTTAGAATTGTGACACATAAACCCAAAACGATTTTTAATATGGAATGGAGGGAGTATTTATGAGACTTTGAAGGGGACTGAAGTGGGCAATTATTTTAGAAGTAAGTTTTGTGGTATACATTGTACGTATTTGCCCCACCTGAATAGCGAATGCTTTGACCAAATACTCGGAATAGGAAATAACTCGCAGACATGTAGGTCCTCTTTGGACTAGAGGATAGGAAATATGCAGGGATAGGAAAACCTTAGGAATTGAGATGCCACACTTTTCTAATCCTATGGAACTCCAAAACAGAGGAAAGCTCACTTGTTAGCAGCATAGGTGAAACACAAGAAGGATGCTTCTGTTTTTATTCGAATAGCAGCCGTGTGGCCCACGTCGAGGACGGTAACCACGCGTGGTGCCTAACTGAAAGCCTGCTCCTGCTGTTTATTAGCTTTGCGTTTTGCCGCTAAAATTAAAAAAATGCCGTGAACGCAGCCACGAACCATGCGCACGACCAGAAATCTTTTCCGCCAGGAAACTTTCCGAGAATTCAGACTTCATGCTTTTTTTTTTTTTTCCTATGGAATTGAGCATAGGATTGCTATGAAATCCATCCTTTACTTTTCCTATGAACCAAAGGCCATGCATATGAAAAAATCATAGGATTGAAATCCTTTAAAATTCTTGTGTTTGTCCCCAATCAAAGGGGTTCGTAATGTTGTACTCTAGTAGTCCACAACATGCCTTTTTTTTAGCAACACCAACACTTGCCTAACCTCTTTAACGAAGACGAGTGGAAATCATCGTAACCAACGCCCCCGTAGTAGGGAGCCGAAGCCTGTACCCAACATGGCCAGCTCAGCTCAGACCATTGGCCAAAATCCAAATGTCCTGTGTGACTGTGTCCCCGCTGCTATACTTGTCTTGGGGAGAAGATGACTCGAGGGAGCCTGTTTAAGCTCCATTTTGGTGGTCAACGTCCTCATCATGCAGGGCTTTGGCGTGGTGAGGTCCTCCTCTTTATCCTTCTTATTTGTTCATTGTCTCCCTCCCTACTCTATTATTGCCGTAGTGGGAAGATGAAGGGAGAGAAAGAGGGAGAGGTGGAGGGTTGGTTGTTTTGGTGAGCCAGGAAGAGGATGAGAAGTGTGGATTCAGAGCAGTGTTTTGTGTGACATGTTATCGTAGTACTAGGATCATAGCAAATGCATGCCTGCTCCATCAGTAATTAATATGGAGATACATGAATGAGATCGAATCTGTCTAGTTCATATCCGGTTGTTTTAGGTTCCCTCAACAATCGGATTTAATCTATCTTATAGCAATATTTACATCACCCTATTTCCATTTGTTCAGTGTAATTTATTAGACAAAGTTGTGTAAGTTAGGAATTGTCATAGATTGCAGATCTCAGAAACATATATGCCAAATTGTTTGGAAATATTTACAAATTATTTATATGAATTATAGATATCAGAGAAATATATGTCAATTCAATTCATTCACGATCTAATTCATTTAGGACTCTTCGATTGAATCCGTTTAGAAGTCTGCAAACTTGAAGCCAAAAGACCAAAAAAAAAAAAAAAAAAAAAAAACCGCAAAAAAAAAAAAAATGTGCACCTGCAAGGCAAGGAGCCGAATCTCGATGGATCATTCACGCAGGCCCCGACCTCGGTGAGGCGAGCGTGTGAATTTCTCACCTCCTCACACTAGTCTTAAGAAGATGGAGATAATTCCTCAATTTAAGTATGGTTCTCCTATATTTAAGTATGGTTCGCTCCACCTTGGATAGCAAGGTGGCACTACAAGATTCCCCACAATTCCTCTTGCACACGGTTTTTTTTTTTTTTTTTTTTTTTTTTTGAGCAAAATTCCTCTTGCACACGTGAATGATCCTTTGAGATTTCCTTTGGAATTTTAAGATTTTAAGGAATTTGCTAAATGGGCCAAGCCCATATATCATATATTCCAACAGGTCTACCGGGCCATTTTCCACCACAACCGGGTAGTATGCACCCCTGCTCGACGCGCCTTGCCGTTCGCCGCCTCGTGCCAAGGCGCGCACAAAATAAATTAAAGACGACCGAGCAAGGTCATCACCAGGTTAAGACGCGTCTTTATTATTCTTCGTGTTGCTAATGCCAACAACCTTTCGCTCAATCAGCTCTGCTCATCTTTATCAAAAACAAACAAGAGAAGAAACCAGCTCTGCTCTCATTGGCCATCCATCTATCTCCTTCTCTGACGTGCAGGAAGCACGAAATTAAACACTCTGGCCGGCACGACGAGGATCCAGCCGATCTACTGCCGGCAGGACGTTGATCTTAGCGGATCCGATCTCAGCAGCCATGTCCAAGGTAGCATCTCTTCCGTGGGACGAAAACAAGGTAAGATCTAATTCTAAGATGCCCATCTTCCCTTGAATCGATCTTATGCAACAAGGATATATCTTTCTTTTTTCTTTCAGAACGCCACAAGGATACCTTCAATCTTCTTGTCTTATTATTTTGTTATCTATTTTTTGCCCCTCGGATTTTGCCTCAGGGATACCTTGAACCTTCAAATACTTATTCAATTGCCGAAAAGAGGCCCTTTCTTTAGAAAAAAAAATGCCAAAAAGAGTGTTTTATTCGCACGATCTTTGTAACTGAACTAATTTCTATGAAATTTCTATAGTATTCCTAGAAAAAATTCCTACACTCCAAACGAGCCCTTATGCTTTGGCAAGTTGTCCTGTTGCCTTGACAATAGATTTTGTCTTTTGCTACTAGCGAGCGTAGGAACAAACTGCTCCACCAACGTCACAGTCACAGCTTGAACCCCTGCTCCAAAGCTTCTCCCTTGAAACATCGAACAAAATCTTCTGCTTCCAATCCATGGTGAAGGGCAGCGCTAAGGGCGGCGCTGTTTACCAGCTGTTGGGTGGTGCGGAAACCTCAAGGAGAACCACGGCACCGCGGCGACAACAGCCTCCGCACGGCGTGGGGAGGAGATGGCGTCAGTCTCCTTCGTTGACTCGTCGGTCTCCTTCGGCTCTCGCCGGTTTCTAGCGAAGAAGGGAAACATATCCGAAGAGGCAGGCCTACCGCGCGCTCGGAGATGTAATAAGATGGGGAGGGACGTCTTAACACAAGATGAGTTAAGGCAGATCACAAAGAATTTTTCTGATGACCAACTAATCGGCCAAGGTGCTTTCGGTAAGGTGTATAAGGTAATTATTACTAAAATCGTATAATTTCCATCCTTTTAATTAATATACACGCGCACTACGCACACATACCAGCTAAGATATACTGATCAATAGGAGACCTAAATTTGAACAGGTAGTCCTCACAAATGGAGATATGATTGCTGTGAAGAGGTTTGCATCGACAATCACAGGGCTTAAGGATGCTCAGTACGAGACCGAAGCCCAGCATCTCATGAGGCTTAAACACCAAAATATAGTGCAGCTTGTAGGCTACTGTTCTGAAACAGAGATGGAACTTGTAATGCACAATGGAAAACTTGTTCATGCCGAAAAGTTAGAGAGGTTCTTGTGCTTGGAGTACATGCCAAAAAGGAAGTCTTCGTGACCATCTTTCAGGTACCACAATCCATTGTTCTATTCCTTCCCTTCATGTCTGAACTTCGAATTATATTGTGTAGTTATATTAGAGAGTAGTTCCTACTCAAATGTTATCCACAAGACATGTACTTTATTTAATTAGTCATCATTTTTCTGATGCTCTTTTACAAATGCAGATGAAACCTCTGGACTTGAATGGAACACACGCTATAAAATTATTGAGGGCATTTGCTACGGTCTACGTTATCTTCATGAGGACTGGGAAGCTACCCCTATTATTCACAGGGACCTCAAACCAAACAAACATATTGCTGGATGACAATATGGTGCCAAAAATTGCAGATTTCGGTTTATCGAGGCTCTTTTGGTGAAGACCAAACTTCGAACATGCACTATAAATTTTAAGGGAACACCGTAAGTAAAATGCTACCCAGTTTTTCATCACCAGGATGCTCTTTTCACTTTACAGTTCTCAAGCGTGGCTTGAATTGACATACTGTCGGTGCAGAGGTTACATGCCACCGAGTACTTAGAAAAAGGAGTGATCACAAAAAGTTTGACATATTCAGCTTGGGGGTAATAATCATAGAGATAATTACGGGCCTCAAGGATTACCCAACAGATGCGACCCGAAACAACATCCCAACAATATATTGATTGTGTAAGAAACTTGTGTTTCTACTTTGAAGGCAGAGGCTGTTTTTTTCATAATCTACGTGTTGTGTGTGATCTGATGTCGCAGGTGCTTAACAATTGGAGACATAGGCTCACAAAAGCATCCCAAGACATTGATTACCAACAAATACAAAAATGCATTCAGATTGGTCTACTTTGTGTGAAATTTGATCGGGACGAAAAGGCCAACAATAAACCAAATTATCAAGATGCTAGAAAGATCCGATGAAGCATACCAAAAGGAAAGAGAGGTAAAGTCACCACCATATTACTCCTTTATTAGTCCCAAATCAAATCAACATCTAGAGCTAAAAAATTCTAGAGACGTATTAAGTCAAACTTTCTTAAGCTTGACCAACCTTAATATACAAAGAGTTCCAAAATCTGTGACGCCAAAAAAAAAAAGTACACTATTGATTTTTTGTCTGGTCATAAAGGCAAAAGTTGGTAGGTTAGATATAAATTTAGAGGGTTAATCAAAATAGCAAAAGTGTTTTTTTTGAAAATAAATAGATATAGACTCATAGCTATTATTCTCTATGATGAATGCAATTGACCTAATTAAATTAATGACCATAAGTTTATGATTATTATATAATTTATAGGATTTATTCTCTCTTTTAAGAAAAACTCATCTTTTGAGGCTGGTTGCGGGTCTTCATTTAGTAATATCTGGATTTGCTATCATCTTTTGCATTGCATGTCTTTAAGTTTTCAACATGAATTTTATTGAAACTTAAGTTATATAAGAGTTGCATCCTTTTATTGTGACATCATGAATGAGTATATATCCATGAAAAATCACGAGCTATAGAATTTGGCGGGAGTTTGGCCAAAACGCTATAAGCGGCTTATTTCGGGCGCTTATAAGCGTGCTAATGAGCATTGCGATAGCTGCTTTTGGGACGCTATAGCGGGCGCTTATAGAGCGTTATTTTTTTCAGTGGTATATATACTTTGTATTTTAACTTTTAATATTGTTAGCTATTGCAATTGTCTTATCCACATATAAAGTTGAAACTTTGGTGTTTATTATACATTTATTGAAACTTTTACTATAGTGTTTGATCTACCTAAAACTTTATTTCTGCGTACCAATGCGGATCAACCGTGCGGCCACGTTGTCCCTATTTCTTTACCATTGATCCCCTGCTAGAAAAAAAAAAAAAACAAAAGGCGCAGCGTCTTCCTACCCGTCGTCCTTGGATCTTTTTTTTGTTTGACCTGAACGGCAAGGGAGTCCCCTACCTTTTTTTGTATTTTTTCCAATTAAATGAAAGAATATTACCGCTGGAATTACAAGGCAACTAGGCCCAAAAAAAAAAAGAAGAGAGTAGAAGTTACAAAATGCTCTCTCTTCAAACACTAATCAAACTACTTTTCTGGGGCTTGGCTTTGGCACATACCAGTCCAAGTTCAGTTTCGAGGTGTCTTTTTCCAGAATTCCACTTTTTATTTGCATTGTCAAATATGATTCAGTCTTAGGTTCAAAATATATATATATATATATGATTCAGTCTCTCGTACGCCTCGTGCCCGCCTCCCTCCGCAACGTCGCCTCCGTGGCCACCTCTCTCCACGCTCGCCGCAGCCCCGCTCCACGCGGCCGCTGCGCCTTACCCCACATCCAAGTCGCGGCCGTCCTGCTCGCCTCCCACATCGACGCCGCCAGCTCGCACCTTCCCGCTCGCGTCGCGCGTCGCGGCCCCCACCATCTGCAGCGTTGCCAGCCCACGGTGCATGCCCGTCTGCCGCGCCCGCGCCCGCGTCTCTGGCTCTCTGCAGCTGGGAGTCCGCCGCTGAGCGCAGCGAAGGCCTCACGGACGACCACCTCCCCGAGCGGCGCCACTGACATTGGCGCTCCTACCTCGCCTCCATGGCCACGTAGTGACGTAAGTCGCTGCTTTTCATGGGATGATGCCGTGTTTTCAATTGCCTTCGATTCCTTTCATCTTTGATCATGATCAAGCCCCCCTCTACTGTTTCCTTTACTCTTAGTGGCCGCTGCCCTTCAGATGCTCGATGAAATGCCCCCATGGCTCTGTTTGCTGATTTTCCATCGGTTCAGTGCCATCCAATCATTCGCCTATCATACTGTCATGTACTGCATCTGTGATTTATTCGTTCAGGGACCCTATCGGATTTTTAACCATACTATCGTTGGTCCTCTAGCTACCGCCGGAGCAGTTGCTTCAAGTATGGATAGTGTGCTTCCTTGAGAGTGTCTTTTTCGCAGCGGTGGATCCTGTAATGCCTTACGGTCTACGGTGCTCCTGTGCGTTACTGAGACCCTGTCCTTGTTTTGAGCTCAAGTCAATCTTTATACACTTTGTAACTGCGAACTTCTAACACACAGTACATGTCGTATATGAAACTCTGTTTGTCTAGAAGAAAGGTTAAGAGAAAGAAGATACATTAATGTTGTATACTTGACCAAATTTGGTAACAGTAGCATACTTTTTAGTCTTGAAAAATGGCATATTCAGGGTAATTGGAAGGGAGTAGCTGTAATTCTAGCCTTGTATTATGCAGTTCACCGTCTTTAGGGTAGCTCCAGCTTAAAAGGAAGTCACAAGCAAGACAGCAATTTTGGATTTAAGGCTATATACTGTATACCATACCACCAATCAATTTTGCAATAACATATGGTTTGCATGTTTCAGGACGAAAAACTTCATGATGTACTTGGCCATTTTCAGAAGGACTTCGAAGGAGGCGTGTCTGCAGAGAATCTAGGTGGGGATATGTGAAGGGTTGATGTATCAGCTTGATTTGGATTCATTATAGATGAACATTAAGAAGAAATTTAATCTTGGACAGGGTCCGTGAGGCGGCGGCAGGAGGATGCGGGCATCCGCGTAGCAGCAGCAGCGCCGGCGCAGCAGCAGCCCCATGGTGGACTCGGCATGGACGATGACGCCGAGCTCAAGGAGGGGGAGGCCTGCGGGGACGACGACGCCTTGGTCGACCCCGACGCCGCGCTCTCTTACATTGTGAGTCGCTCCCGCTGCGCCGCGCCTCCTGCAATGTCGTGTCGCGGCTCTATCCCTGCTTCCAGGGTGCTTTGCTGGCAGTGTCAGGTTCCGGTTGATGCTCTCCCGATTCAGTGCCGTTGCTTCGATTATTATAGACAATGAATTAAGTGGTCTGTTTCGGTTTCTCCCTTGCTTCATGTGACTGGAGGATTGGTACTTTACCACCACAAGCAATTGCTTAGCTGGATCACTTAGGAACCTGCTCAATCTGTGATAGGAATGGGGTACTACTGGAAGGAAGCAGGCAATTGCGTTGCTGGATCATTTACTCTCTTCTTTCCTCACTTCGTTTCGTGGGTGGAGGATAGGATGCTAAATTAGTCAAGTATAAGTACTTTGGTGATGCTGGTATGATGGAAATGGGAAGAAAAACTGCTCTCCTGGTTTGTCCCGGCGTTTGTTAGGTACCCACTATTGATTTTGCTGCACATTCTCTCTCTGTAAGATTACACCTAGGTTTTTATTTTTGGAATGCGCCAGTTTTCAGTGTGGTACGGTGGGGGATCAGTCTTATCTCTCCTCCTGCCATTCCTACTCTCTTCAACTACAATACCAGAGTCATACAGCTAGTACTGTCCTATTTGAACAAGTTTCTGCAAGTTGTGACAGTGGGATCGCGTGCTTCCTTGAGAGTGTCTTTTTCGCAGCGGCGGATCCTCTAACGCCTTACGGTCTACGATGCTCCCGTGTGTTACTGAGACTCTGTCCTTGTTTTGAGCTCAAGTCATTCTTTATACACTTTGTAGCTGCAAACTTCTAACACACAGTACATGTCGTAAATGAAACTCTGTTTAAGAGAGAGAAGATACATTAATGCTGTATACTTGACCAAATTTTGGTAACAGTAGCATACTTTTTAGTCTATTTGAAAAATGACATATTCAGGGTAATTGAAGGGATTAGCTGTAATTTTAGCCTTGTATTATGCAGTTCACCGTCTTTAGGGTGGCTGCTTAAAAGGAAGTCACAAGCAAGACAACAATTTTGGTTTTAAGATTATATACTGTACCACCAATCAATTTTGCAGTAACATTTCTTTGTATCCTATGGTTTGCATGTTTCAGGACAAAAAACTTCAAGATGTACTTGGCCATTTTCAGGAGGACTTGAAGGAGGCGTGTCTGCAGAGAATCTAGGTGGGGATATGTGAACAGTTGCTGTATCTGCTTGATTTGGATTCATTATAGATTAACATTAAGCAGAAATTTAATCTTTGACAGGGTCGAAATTTGGTGGATATGGTTCATTTTTACCTACGAGGTAAGAAGAAGTGAGAGGGTTAAGCAAGTTAGTTTGGGATTTAAATCTGCTGGTATTCCTGCTAAGAAATGTTCTTGCTGTAATCCTACCCCTCCCACCCTGTCTGCTAAAAAGTAATTAAAAATCTTGGTATGCAGTTCTGCAAAATGGAGGTGGAGCAGGAAGAAACGGAAGTTCATTGGAAAGGAGAAGGCCCAACCTCAGTAAGCTGGAGATGGGCTTATAGGGGATAGGCAGGGCAAAACAATGAGGCCTAGGAGGATGAGGAGACCCATGGAGGCAAAAACTAGTGGAAGGGAAGAAATGAAGATTCAGACTGATCTGTTGATGCAAGTCCTTGAGCGGGTTAGCACTGGCTGGGGGTCCGTTTGTCAATCTGAAGAACTCCTGTCTTTTTAAGTTGGCTGTCTTAATGGTTGGGTGTGACCCCATGACGTTGTGCTGTGAGATGTATGTTATGCATACTCTTTATGTTTGTCCCTCAGTTAAACCTTTTTAATGGATCAGTCAGTCAACAAATCCTGGAACGTGTTGAGCTGGAATGTTAGAGGTGTTAATTCCTCTTGGAAGTGGTCTTCCATTAAAAATAAAATTGTCAATGCTTGCGTGATATCGTTTGTCTGCGGGGAGACAAAGAAAGATAGCATGGATAGTGCTTTTTCGAGAAACATTTGCCCACGACATTGACAGTTTTGAAACCTTGCCATCCGTGGGGGCTTACGGTGGTATTCTCGTTGCACGGCGTAGCAGAATTTTCTCGAGCCATACTATTTTTTCAAATGAGTTTGGCTTGACAATTCAGTTTGAGTCAAGGCATGACAGTTCTAAGTGGATCTTGACAAGTGGTTTATGGTCCTTGCTCAAATGAAGGAAATAATGATTTTCTTGAATGGCTAAAGGGCTTCCAAGTCCCGCACAACTCGATTGGCTTCTCCTTGGGGATTTTAACCTGATTAGGCAACCTCATGATAGAAACAGACTGGGCGGTGATCTCATGAAGATGTTTAAATTTAATGAAGTCATTAGCTACCAGGGGACTGGAAGAAGTCAAATTACAAGGGAAAAAGTATACCCTGGTCTAACACACGAGACCCCCCCTTTGCTTGAAAAATTGGATTTTGGATCTTGTGTCTCTAGGCTCTAGCAATTTGGATTACCAACTACCCCAACACAAAAGCTTCTGCTCTTGATATGGTTCCCTCGATCACTATCCTGCTTAGTCACCATTTCCACCAGGATTCCAAAGTCCAAAGTTTTCAGGTTTGAAAACTACTGGCTTGAGTATGCTGAATTCGAGCATTACGAATAACAACCGGGCCTCACGCATGGGTAAATGTTGACAGTGCAAGAAACATCACTTCCAAGCTAAAGATCCTCGGGAAAACCTAAGGTAGTGGCAGAACTCCATGACTAACCTAAAGACAACTATAAGTAATACAAGGGCTAATCATTTTTCTCATGGAAATCTTACGGGGGAGACCGTGAGACCTTAGTTTGCATGGAGATGCGTGCACTCATCACTTTCAAAGAGCTTTTGGGGACCATCTTTTTAAGGCTTCTGGACAAACAGAAAATATACTAGAAGCAAAGAGACAAGTTCAGCTTGGAGATGCGGGCACTCATTTCTTCCATGCTAATGCAACCATCAGACATAAGAGCAAGCTGATTACTGAACTCTCCTGCAGCAATAACAGTGTGGTTGTCAGTCATTTAGAAAAGGAAATGATCCTCTAGGAAGAATATAAGAACAGACTGGGCATTTCAGAGTTTACCACATTCATTGTCCCTCTTTCTGGTCTTCTCAATCCAGAGCACAACCTGCAGGGTCTTGAAGAGCCATTTTCAGAGAATGAAATTAACAATATTGTCAGATCCTTACCTAACAACAAGTCCCATGGGCCTGATGGCTTTAATAATGAATTTATAAAAGCTTCTTGGCAGGTCATTAAGCAGGACTTCTACAAACTTTGTCGGGACTTCTATGATAATAATAATGCGCTTTGAAGAGCATCAATTCTTCCTTCATCACATTAATCCCAAAGGTGGACAATCGAGGGTGTTAATGATTTCGAGCCCATTTCCTGCTCAACTCTTCCATCAAGATGCTTACAAAATTGCTAGCTAACAGACTTCAACCTGTCATCCTCTCCTTGATACATAACAATCAGTATGGCTACATCAAGACAAGGACCATTCAAGATTGTTTAGCATGGGCCTTTGAGTACCTTCACAATTGCCATCACTCAAAAAAGAAATTGTTATTCTGAAGCTTGATTTTGAGAAGGCATTTGACAAGATTGAGCATGAGACCATTATTGCAATCATGGAAGCCAAGGGATTTGGTGAAAAGTGGATTTCATGGGTCAGAACTATCTTTTCCTCGGGCACTTCTCAAGTCTTGTTAAATGGCACCCTTGGAAAGACTATCCATTGCAAGAGAGGGGTCAGGCAAGGGGACCCCCTTTCTCCCTTGCTGTTTGTGTTAGCTGCTGACTTCCTTCAGACTCTCATCAACAACGCAAAAGAAATGGGTCTTTCGAAACTTTCAATACCATTTGTAGAGCTCAAGATTTTCCCTGTTATACAATATGCCGATGACACCCAGATCATGGAAGCTGACCCAAGGCAACTTTTCTTCCTCAAAACTCTTCTTCAAATCTCTGCAGATTCAACTGGCCTCAAAGTTAACTATGCTAAATCCATGATGTTGCCTATTAACACCTCACGAGGAAAGGTTGGATCATCTAGCCGTAACCTTTGGTCGCTCAAAAGGGACTTACCCTTTCACCTACCCGGGCCTTCCCATGGGAATTACTAAGCCTAAAGTGCAAGATTTCTTTCCCCTAGTCAACAAGTGTGAAAGGAGACTGAGAGGTATAAGCTCTTTGCTAAATCAAGCTGGCAGACTTCTGATTACAAATGCTGTTTTTTCAGCCTTGCCAACCTATTATATGTGCACTCTAGAGATCCTAAAAACTGTCATCAAACGGGTAGACAAATACAGAAAATATTGCCTTTAGAGAGGTTCTAATGTGAATGCTAATTCCCAACCAAAGGCAACCTGGGATTTAGTCAAAGCCCCAAAGAAGAAAGGGAGGTCTTGGCATTATTGAGATTGAGCTCCAGAACCAAGCTTTGTTGATGAAAAATCTTGACAAATTCTTCAATAGGAAAAACATCCCCTAGGTCAACATGATATGGGAAAAGCACTATAACAATGGTAGATTACGGGGGGTGTCGAGGAAAGGATCTTTTTCGGTGGAAAGATGTCTTGAAGTTACTGACTAAATTTAAAGCATTTGCCGGTGTCAAAATCAAAAGTGGAACTTCTTGTATGTTTTTGCGCAGACGGATGGACAGATCGGGATCTTCAATTCCAATTTGCTTTGCCTGAATGTTTCTCCTTTGCAAAGACTAAAGCTTCCTCAGTTCGGCGAGGTCTTCCAAGCCGATGAAATTCATGATGTTTTCAACCTCCATCCGCCGAGCAAGCTTTCCATCAAATGCACTATTGCTCGATAATGCAAGAGACCCTCGTCCATGAAAATGATGTGTGGGTTTATTTTGGTGGTATCCCCAAATATTCTTCTCGAAGAGCTTATAGAGAACTATTCGGGCACTATCCAACTCACCCTTGCTATCAGATGGATTTGGAAATCTTTCTTTGCGCCCAAAGCATAAAGTTTTTGCTTGGCTTCTTATTATGGATAGACTGAGCTCCAGGAACATCCTAAGGAGGAAACACATGGTCCTTCCTAGCTATAATTGTGTGCTTTGCAATCAAAAACAGAGGAGGAAACAATGGAGCACCTGTTCTTCCAAAGGTGCCCGTTTGCTCAACAAATCTTTGGGGCTTAATTAACATCCGTGTCATTGATGATGGAGTGCTCAGCAATCTTGATGCCATGAGAGCTCAACTTTAGTCCCAGTTTTTTCATGGAAGCTCTTATTCAGAACACCCGTGTTTTTGCATCATTTTAAAAATCACTAAAAATTTGAACTTTTTGAATTAAATCAAACTTGATTTCTTTTTCCCAAAAACCAAACCCTGTCTTTCGAAAAACCTTGCATTGAAACCCTACCATATAGAAGTTAGGATCCTTTGCTTGTTTGATGAACAATATGGTGGCAACAATATAAGGCATAACCTAGAGTTATACTATGGAAGTCATGCATGAGCCTCGATTTACAATTTCTCTAGGAATTAGAATTATCGGGACACGTGTACCTTGCCATATGCTTATATATATATATATATATATATATATATATATATATATATATATATATATATATATATATATATATATATATATATATATATATATATATATATATATATATATATATATATTAAAAGGGCACAAGTGGACAAATGTTCCCAAAATATAAATCAAGGGAATGTAAAATCCATGTGCTTGAATAGATGAATATATATATATAAGAATGTATATGGGAGTGTGCACATAAAATGATAAAAAAGGGAAAGAAGGGAGGATAATAAAAGGTGAGACATGTGTGTTACTATGCAAACATATAAATAAACCCATGGCAATGTATATGTTTGCATGAACACAATTGACACACATGAAATAATAAGAGAAGAGAAAATAGAAAAGGGAAAAAGGGAAAAGAGAGAGTAAAAAAAAAAGGGAGGAAGTGGAAAAGAGCCCCCCCAACCCTCTCTCCTCTCCCTTCTTTTCTCTCTCACCCTTCAGGTGGCCCGACAAGCCAAAACACGCCCGGCCCACTCTCTCCTTTCTCTTCTCCCCCACTCTCTCTCGCTGACTCGTGGGGCCCACCCGTCGGCTTCTTCTCCTCATACGGCACAGCGCTGCGGCCCGCCCCGCGGGGCCTCTTGTCCCCTCACTACAGCCGTTGAGGCCCGGGACCTGATGAAGAGGTTGGCGCCCGCACGCCCCGCCCGCCACGTCGAGCCGGCTCACCCCCTCGCCTTGAATACCCACGGCTCCAAGCGACGACCTGCTGTGATGCCGGCCGCCCGCGGCAGCGACGGGCGAGGGGGCGGCTCACTGGCCTGGCCGGGAGCGCGTGAACAAGGGCGACACATGGTGCACATACCTGCGAGGTCCCGCAGCGCCGCGGGGGCCATGGTCACCGAGCCGTGAGCACCGTGGACCCGGATTTGACGTGCGCCATGGAAATCAGCGACACGGCGGGACCGAGCATTGCGCCACCATTAACGAAACGCGAGGACACGGCCAGCTCACCGGATGGCACGCACGCACAGCGCCCGGCCAGCGGGACAGCTAAGAGGCTGAAGGAGGTTAGCGCCGTCGAGACGCTGCGGAAAATATCTACCCGGTGAGCACCTACGGCGAGGCTATAAATAGCCACCTCAGGGGACTTCGATCGACCTCGCCCCTCCATTCTTGAGCTCCGCCGTGGTCAAGGACATGCGGCTGCTCCTCCCCCATTCCCCCCACTTCCTTCCTTCCGCGATTCGAGTTTCCCCAACCTGCTCGCTCCGCCGTGAGCTAGGGTTAGCCGTTCCGCTAGATGCGGCCGTCGTCGGTCCCAACCCGGTAAGCTCTCGAGGCTTCCTCGTGTTTGTCTCGTTTGAATGCGCCCCATCTCTCCCTTTCAGCCCTCCCGTGTTGCTCCGTAAATGAGGAGGCACCGAAACTAACGCCGAGAGCCGCGTGTAAGCCCATGGTGGGTGCCGACCCGCCCGCCGCCCAGCGCAAGTGCGGGCGAGTACAAATGGGCCTAGGGTGACCTTCCGCGGCGAGCTCGACGAGGTCCGTGCCGGCCGAGGCTCGGATTCAGCGAGTCCGCCGCCGGGCGACGCGTCGACGGCGAGGACGGGAGTCCCGCTCGACGCCGTCACCGTCGTGACGCCGCCAACGCCGCAAGTAAACCAGAGGACGCCACGCCGCCGTCCGTTCCCCTCCACCAAACACGTAGCGCTGAGGTGTCGCCACCGTGGCGCTCCACTGACCCACGCGGCGCCCACGTAGAAGGGGCGCATTTGTACCGTTTTTAATTAATACAACTACCCGATAATTGTGCACGGTGGACTTATATAAACCCTATTCCCCTCGCGTCGGAAAAAATTCTTTAAAATTTGTAAATTCATCATTTGATTTATAGAATTTTATCATGTAATTAGTTCCAATATTATTACATGATAAAATTATCATATAATATTACCCTAATTAATTAATTAGGGATTAATATTGTATAATTCATATCTCATGCAAATTAACTCTGATTTGAGTGAAACGACTTCCATAATTCCTCTAAAATCTAGGACTATGCATTAAGCCTGTCACCACCATAATGTTCCATGTTTGCTATGCTTGCTTTAGTTTAAACCGGGTTTTATCGATAGACGCCGTATTAGCTCTTTCATCAACCCGATTAGGAGTTTCTTTCTCGGGCGAGCAACTTAGTTCGATCAACGTGCCGATTTGTAAGAACATACCGGGCAAGTCCTTACCCCCCTCCCTCTTAACCCGACCTTAATTAATTAATGACGTTAAAGATGATGTTAATGGATCTCGAGATCATGGCCTATTATCGTATGAGATTATGAGATAATACATACTAGGTGTATGTATAAGATGTTGTGAAGCTGAGTGCTTGAGATATAATGATCAGCTTAACTTTCGAGATTATTGAGGGGCTAGGTGCCCGATTATTGATGAGATGTTATGGACATACAATAATGGCCATGATGTTAATTAATATGGTTCAATGTTAACCCGAAGTTTAATCAACAAAAGAGGTGAGTGGTGGTAGTCCGGTAGAGCCTAAATACCACTTCGGGAATCACCGTGAGGGGTTTCGGTGAGAGATACTCGCCTCCCCTAAGGACGGTTCATAGACCGTCTACCTAGTGAGATATTTCGCATGTACCACCACGCGTCGGTATGGGGCGGCTTGATTCCACACCCCGCTAGATTGAAGTATAATCTCTAACCTAGGAGGCGGAGTAGGCAAGCGGTCTATCAGAGGGGGCTACATTTGGCGGAACGGCTCGTGGTCTGGTTGGCGTGGTTGCTAGGTGTCTTCCACGTAGGGTTGAGATTATGTGATTGGCCATGTTGTGCACAAATGATGAATAGAGAGATGATGACTACGTACAGGGACGCATCCTCCGTAGCACCGTTCGCTACGCTGAGGGATGGCGGCCTCCGTAGTGGGTTTCCTCAAGGCATGTGCAGTGCGACATCCTTCATGGAGTGGATAGTCGTGCTCCGCAGGCAGGGTTACGTCGACAGGGATGACAACCTCCGTAGGGAGTACGTCCAGGGTTGTATCCTCCGTAACAGAATCCAACCCCTGAGAAAGCCGTGGTTGAGATTATATGGATGTCTAGGTTGGCTACCAAGCAGGTACGGAATCTCGTTAGGCCTGTCTAAGCCAAGAACGCATGGTGAGGATAGTGTCTATCGTGTGGGGAAAGTGTACAACCTCTGCAGAGTGTATTGAATCTATTCGAATAGCCACGTCCTTGGAATGGGCAGATGCTAGGACCAGACCAGCAATTGTTGGCGGTCGTTATCGACCATTTTATACCGCCAACTTATGTCTTTTTCCAGGGAATCTTGCACACCAATGGCACATATACCTTTACTTCTAACCTAGTTCCACTTGTATTCCGAGAAATATGTTTTTTGGGACAAACAAAGGGAATCATGTGAGAACATGCCAAACTTCATAGAAAGCGCGCCGGAAAACATGTTTATCAAACAAGTGCAATACAAGAGGGCCAAGCACTGGAACAAATTGATTTGAAGCACCCCAAAACTACGGATCCAGGCGCCCGTAAGCCCACAGCGAAAGACGGTTGCGAGAGGGGCCACCCCCGGTCCTGGGCCGGATCGAAGTGGGTCCAGGCGGACCCACGTGCCGCCTCTCGAGCCGACCTTGCACAAGCGTTGTTGCATGCCGCCATGCATAGGCGGTATTGCTAGGTGTTTCCTTTTTGTACCTGCGCAAACCGACCACAAATCAATATAAATAAAGGGTAGAGCCTCACCTCAAAGTAGAACATCACACCAAGAGCTACTACCTCCCTCACTTGTTCATTCTTAGTCCTAGTAGTTAGATTGTGAGCAAGGCTAAGCTTCAAGGAGGGTTTGTCTCCTTAGAGATCTTCTTTGGTAATATACTATGGAGTATTCTTTCATATTCAAGTTCTTTTATTCATATTACATTGCATATGAACTAGAGTATAGTTATCTTCATGTTATATTCGTAGGATATGAACTAGACTATAGTTGATATGCTATGGAATGACATGAACTAACTATAGGTTAATTGTTCATATGTTGTTCTTGGAGGGTTGTAGTATTATGCTAGGGTGATGGTTAGGTGTACTCTCGGGTTTGCCTTTATCCTTGCTTGTCGATCCGTAGGGTCTGAGTCCCGGGGATATTGGTAGTTTCCTATATGCATAGGCGTGGTGCCTAGGTCTATAGGAGCCATCGAAGATGTCGGCATCCCACGGTAGTGAGGTAGGCGGTGGTGGTGACAGCCCCTGTCCGTCCTTTGCACTCCTCCATGTTCGGGTGTTGAGTCGGAGTTCGAAAGTGTCTATCGGCCGCACTACCCGGGGCGGGCATCTCCTCATCATCCGAACATAGTGTTATGATTGTCCATTAACATCGTATGACTACTAATGTTCGATTTGCACATGTAGTATTAGAATTGCACATTGCTCACGTAGATATTCTTTTTTATCCTTATTTTCCTTTATCCTTATAGTAGTTCGAAGTGTGTTCTCCCTATCCCGGATTATCATGTTTACCCTCGTACTAGACTAATGGTTATTCATACTTACATTGTGGAACAATAATCATCGCTATGCTAGTCTTTACATAAACTTGCATTCCTTTGGGAAAATATAAATAACGATACCCGAATACTCACGGGTGAAATGCTACAATGATTGATCCGTGTGCTTGTGGATTGAACTCGTATCCTATGAATCTATCCGAGTATTTCTAGAGTAATCATCACCGGGTAGATCAAAAGTCTACTCTCGGTGGTTGCGCTAAGAAATACCAACAAGCATTTCGCGCCGTTTTGCCGGGAAGGCATGGTTTTACGAAAAAAAAAAATAAAGCTAGCATAACATGATTATGACCACATGTATGAATGATAGCCCTAGTCTTTGCAAAAGCTAACTCGTTGTTTTCTTCTGTTGTTGTGGATGAAAACAGGATAGTGTATGACTGGTCGCAACCTACCGAACAACTTGCCGACAACCCGGAAAGCGCCTCACGAGGAAGAACCGGTCTCGCGCCACCTCTTCCTCCGCTACTCCACCAATCGTCGAACGGTCGACCCGTACCATCTTCGCCAACACCGATGGCCAAGACACTCCGCGACTACCGCCCCGGCCGTGTCCAACGCCCCCGTTGGGCGCGAGGTCAATGTCGGTGACAAGAACTTTGAGATCCGCGACCGCCTCATCACCATGGTACGTGCAAGTCCGTTTTGCGGGACTACCAAGCGAGGATGCCAATGCACATCTTGTAACTTCACGGAGCATTGCGACCACGATAGTGATCAAAAGACGCCGCGCCCGGACGCGATCAAGCTCACCGCTGTTTCCCTTCTCCCTTGTGGGGAAGGCGAAACAATGGTTTTTACAAAGACAAAAAGAAGTCGGACATGGAGCAAGTGCTCCACGGCATTCCTCGCTCGATTCTTCCCCGATGGGCAAAACAAATGCCCCGAGGGCAAGAATCTTGAATTTCGGCAAAACTCCAATGAACCCATACCCGAGCGTGGGAGAGGCCGGAAGAATACATCCTTGCCACGCCCACACCACGGCATGGAGCAATGGATTGTGCTCCAAAATTTCTACAATGGGCTCACACCCATGTCCAAGGGGCATATTGATGCCGCTGGCTGGAGGGGCCTTTCTCTCCCTCACAAGCGGTCGATGGAGCGCAAGCCCTCATCGACAAAATGATAGAGAATCAAGGGTGGGGTGAGGAGAGAGCCCCACAAAAAAACACAAAAAGGCATGCATACCGTAAAAGGAGACGGATATGCTTGCCGCCAAATTAGACCTACTCATGAAGAAGCTGGACGACAGAGCTGCAAACAATCAACCAATGAGCAGCACCGTCCAAGCCATGGACTCACACATGACGTGTGAGGTCTGTGGAGACGTCGGACACTGGGAAGGAATAAGCGCCGAGACCCGTGAGGAAGCATCCTACATCAACAACGGGTTCCGACCAGGTAATAACGGGTGGAATAATCAAAATCGCCCGCAAGGAGGTAATAACTTCAACTCGAATTACAATTGAATCAACCTTCCTTGAAAGATTTAGTGCTAGGTCAAGCTAAGATAAATGAAAACCTAACCAAAAAGCTTTTCGTTCAATGATAAAATGTTTGAAAGTATCAATGTAAAGTTAGAAAGTTTATCTTCTGCGGTTAAGAATCACAGAGTTTGAATAAAATGATAGAAACTTCAGATTACATAAAATTACTTACGCTATTTCTCCCAACTTCGGGGAAAGGATTCGGTAGAAACCGAAATCCCGATCGAGGCGGTTAACATGGTGACAACGAGGTTTGGTAACCCTGAGTCGGCCTAGTCCTAGGGTTTTTGCAGATTCACCCGCCGTCCAAAAGAAGGCGGACCGGTGCGGCCGACAATCACCTGTTCCATTGGCCCGTACACCTTCCAAAGATCTTACTGCGACCTGGGGGCAAGTGTCAACATCATGTCCAAGAAAACAAATGACACTCTGCTCTTTGCACCATTGACCCCCACAAGAATGAAGCTCCAAATGGCGGACTAATCCGTCAAGGCCTGCGCGAATGAATAGTGAAGATATACTGCATGCGAGTAAAAAGATAGCTACATCCCCACGGACTTTGTCATCATTGACATGGGGGATGATGACGACGCACCTCTCCTTCGGGGCGACCATTCCCGAATACGGCAAATGCAACAATATTTGTCACGTAAGAGGCGAATCAACTTCCAACTCCATCATCGAGGCGATTGCGATGCCATTTCAACGGCTATCACAAGATCAATCCCGTCAAGGAGAGGAACCCTAGGGAACCCACTCCCTCAAGGAGTCGGACTCGTCGATTGGGAGCTCACACTCCCACAATCCACATCAAATATGAGTCCAACAACCAGAGATGGAAAGAGATTGTGATAAACCCCCGGGAAACCAAGCGAGTCCTCTCTAAGAAGGGCAATCAAGCAAAAGCCGGAGCCAAAGAAAAAGCGGCTCCCGAGAAAAAAGAGCGACACAAAAAGAAGAGCCAAAAGTCGCCCCACACCCCCGAGAAGGAGTGTGAAGAAAGGAAGGATTCAGCTCCCCTCCGCCGGGGAAGCAAAGAAAACGGGAAGGTATGGCGGGGAAAAGAAGTCATCCACCTCTCCCGAGCTGAAAAAGCGAGAAACAAAGGGAGAAAAGTCCAGCCCACGGACTCTAACGGTGTGCCCTCCGCCGCGGGTAAGTCGGTAAGTATCTAAAAAAAAAAACAACATATACATATATATAAATATAATTTATACATACTAATAATTTTTCAAAACTCATAAAAATTTTCCAAAATAAAAGTTTTTAATAAAATAAAAATAAAATTCACTTTCCAATAGTATAGATTTTATCTTTACCATTTCTCATTTTTGAAAATTTTTACAAAAATCCATTTATAATAAAAAGAATTTTTGGGAAAATAGAAAAATGAACAACGGTTCAATTCGAGCGAAGCACCAACGAACTACTGGTCTTCATGACCGTTCTTCGGGCTATTTGCCAAAGGGGAGCAGCAGAGGGCCCACCATGGGTCGGCCGGGACCCAAGGCGGTCCGGCCGGACCGACGGTGGGGCCCCTCGCGCCCATCTTTGCCAACGGCTACTAACCGTTGCCCACGCTCCCGCCGAGGTGCTTCGGCTCTATAAATGTCAGGAGAGCCGGTTGATGCACTCCACCCTTCTCACTCTCATTTTCTCACTCTCTCACTCAAGCTTGCTCCATTTTCTTGCTCTCTCCAAGCTCTAGCAAAAGCTCAAGTACAAAGAAATCCACGCCAAAAATTCTAGTCACAACCATCCATAAAAAGCCAAGCTCGTGCAAGAAATTTTCGCCTAGTCTTTTTGCCATGGATAAAATTTTAGGTGCTTTCAAGGCCCTCGGCGGGAGCTCTCAAGAAAAACCGAAGCATGACCTCGCGCTCAACCGAGCCCGTGAGAAGCCCGATTCAAGAAGGCGAGGCGCCATCGCATGCGCAAGGAGGAGCAATGGGGAGGAACGGCGATGACCCCCTACCTCGACCTCGAAGGACCACGCGAGCTGCAGGGGTGCAGCGTCATCAGGATCGGGAGTTCGTCCATGCGTCACGCCACGACCCCAACCTCCTTCAAAAGATAGGTATGGATGTCGAATTCTCCGCATTTGGATTTGCCGTTGGGTGGAAAGGCATCGACCCCTCGGGAGGAAGGGTCTCGATTGCTTACCATCCAATTTCTTTGCTCTTTGCAATATGATGATGATGGCATTACTTTTCGTTTTTCTTGAGCATCCATATTTTCTTACATGGAAAGCACACTACGCACATAGGTTTTGATGCTAGGAAATGCTCTATCACCTTAGATTACTCCCTACAAGGTTTCAATCGCAAAGAATTTTGGAGAGTAATTTCGGTGAAAATGTGGATGGTAGGATCACCCCCTCCAAGCGTACTTCGGGTTAGAAGCAGCGTATTTGGTGGAGTGGGATGCGAAAGATAAACTCTTAAGGGTCATAGCTAAGGAACTCATCATGTAATATTTTATAATTTTCAAAGATAAAAACGGGGAATCGGTATCTCTAGGAATATGATAAATAGCAGCTCAACTTTTCATGTATCTTTATCCTCCAACGCTAAGACTCAGATTAAGCATGTGCTTCCCATGTGTTGGGTTTTAGAGCAAATTAAGCATTTAAAGCTTTGGGAGAATCTAAGTCTGAATTGTAAGTACTTTAAAAGAGGAATTTATGGCGGAGCAACTATTCATCATTTCCTTAGCATAGGGATCATCTTCAGCGTTAATTTTATTCTAGCAAGCATAAGCACACTATTTATTTATTTATTTATAAACTATATATATAACTTAAACTTTTTATTTAGTTTTCTATAGTTATGCATCTTTTTATATCTTTTTAACAAACCAAATTAGTAGTAAATAAAGTAAAGGATAAGAGTACTTACTGGATAATGGGGGTTGCACTCCCCCAATTTGGATCTTGACAGTCTTCTAAAGATGTAGAAGTGAGGTAGACTGTGGTGGTGTGGTAGGTTCATGCTAAACAATGAGCGTGCACACCGATGATTCTTTTTCTGCAAAATATTAATGGACGTATACCCCAAGGATTGCAACTAATTGAAGAACGGGTTATTGTCCAAAGGTTGATATAACCTCATCTATGCTAACAAAAGGATGGTTCATTGATTACTTTAGCACATATATTGTTTATCATTTTTTTTTTAATAAATTATGTTCTTAGCTGCATTCTAGCATGGATCAAGGCAAATGTAACTTTTAGCAAAAGACAAAATAAATGATGTGATACTTACGAGATCTTTCTTCTATGAGGAACGATCCGGGTCTTCCTTCGCCTTGCTTCATCGTGAGTTGATCTCTTGACTTACCCGAATTGGATTTGAGAATTTTTTTCTCAGGGGGTTAGTCCAACAATAGCCAATGTCTACACAAGCAATTATTAGTTCAATAATTAAACTAGACTCCATGTCTAATTTAACTAAGGAAAGCGATATAACCTAAGCACCATGCTTACGTTTAAAAGCCAATGGAAGTATGTTGAATACTTCCAAACCAAAAGCATGCATGAGCAAACAAAGATAGCATTGAAAGCACTATAGAGATTCACTTAAAAGAGATTAAAGAGCATGATCTTGGTGAGGATAATATTTTTATTTATTTATTATTTTTATATGCAAACGACATGATGGGTGATTGCAAGGAATTAAGCATGCAATGGATCTACGAAAAAAACATAAACTAAAAAGTGGAGTGAATGCATGGATTATTCAAAGTAAACATGCATGCAAGAAATTAAATGATAACTACTTAGTTAATTTATAATCAAAATTATCTCACTTTTTAATCATACTTACCATAGTGTGCAGCTTCTATGTACGTCACTTGAGATGTATGTATTGAATTCTTGTGACGGCGACTTCTTCTTCCATCGATACATGGTTAGAATAATATATATATATTTAAATACATACCTTGAGATAAAGAGGGTTCCAATGGTGATGAATCTTGATTGAGCAGCACCCTGAATTCTTCAATCTGTGGAATCTTGTCGGGAAGATACTTAGCGACATCTTTTGTCCCTGTCTATTCCACAATTCAACGTAACAAGGATAATCCTACTAAAGCTAGTTAATACACTAAATTAGCGAGATATCAAGATCATTATCAAAATCTTTACGCCAATTGCTTCCCCAAGAACGGCGCCCAAAAAAGCTTGTTGGTATTTATTAAGTGCAAAAGAATATAAAGGGTTCCGCAAGTTTAACGTAATAAATATACCATTGTAGCTTTTTACCGGGAGTATTCAGTATAGATTATTTATATTTTCCACGGGGAAGCAATGGTAAAAGACTATGATAAATTACCATCATGTATCTACTAACTTATTATATCAACTAAACTAAAGTGAGGGGGTAAATAATGTATATGATATGATTAATAATTAATAGCACTTAACCGGAGAATATTATAATATAGAATAGATAACTAGGTCGAGAGGACAACGGGAGAGATCTAGGTTCCCGAATACTTCTCTAGTACTTTGGTTCTTGAGTAACTAAGGCATGAAAAGGGTATAGCGATTATATAAGAACACACCGAGCAACGGTACCGCCCCGATCCTCGAAAAAAGACTGGGAAAAGGTGATCGGGGAAGGCCGCCAAAAGCTCTACTCTAATCACCAACCCGAACGTGGTGGAATACAAAGACCGACAGGTCGCCACCCCAGGGCTACCACAACTAACCGTGGGATTGGGCGCAATCTAAGGTAACCTCTAGTCTAGACACCATGTCCACACTATTAATTACTACTCTAATCATCATGAATAACCAGAGCACTCAATACGGCGAAGATCCCATGCAATTATATAACAACTATATTCTAATCAATAAATGAAAGGCATAAAAGTAACTAGAGAAGATAAATATATTAAAGCATAAGTCTAATAGAGTTGTGATACAAAGATATACCAGAACGCTGAAGACTTCTCCAGAACCGGAGCGTAGCTCCGCTCTCCCTAACTCTCTACTAGATCTATTCTATTACATTGTAGCCGTCTAATCTAATTCTCCAGGCGTCGTGCCTCCATCGATGTATGAGATGATCTCGAAATTGATCTTATCGATGATGATTGATGATTAGATGAGGGGTCTAGGGGTCTATATATATGGGTCTTCTCCTATCCCTTCGCCTTCAAGAAAGCGATGCGGTACTAATCCGGTGTTTGATCTTAATCCATCCGTGCTTCTACCGACGCCCTCGGATCGAACCGACATCAAACAACCGGTTTTGATTGCGTCTTGGAGGCGGTGGAGGAAGCTTCCGGAAGCGGGGCCGATATGGGAGGTAGCAGCAGTCCGATCGGCCCAATAATAGGGCCGATCGGCCCCCCGGGCGCGGGCCCACTTCGGGTCCCGCCGCAGGCGTCGTGGCTTCTCGGACCTTACGGACTCCTAATTTCGGGTGTTAAGTCTTGATCATGTCGGGATTAGTCCAGGGAGCCTTCTAGAGCCTTTCTCGGAGTTGGATTGCATTACGTCCGCGTAGTCGTATGGCTCGCGAATTACGGTGTTTTTTCTGTTTAGTCCCCTCGCAAATCATAACTTCACCAAAACTCGTGGAAATATGTTAGTAACACCCTATTCTAAGTTGGTATAATTATATATACCCCTTTCTCATGTTTATTTGATTAATAAATTTATACGATAACAGGTGTCAACAAACTCCCCAAGCTTACCCTTTGCTAGTCCCTAGCAAAGCTATATGCTATAGTAGGATCGGGGAGTTGCTACTACGCTTTCATACCTCGGAATAAGCGTGTTTATCGAAATAAATTCTCCTCTTAACTAGATTGCTCTCTCATATCTTTTACCATGGGGCGTAGCCTTTTCACGAATCATAAGCAATTAAAAGATAAAACAATCAAGTCAAGTACCATGTCTCAAGTTCTTTGATCAACTATCATCCTGGGGTTTTGCAACATTTTTCAAAAGAAACTCAGAGATCCTATGTATGACCCTCTTAAGTAGATGGTGGTAGTGGAGTTACACATGTGGTAGGACATACATAGTGGGATG
The DNA here is from genome assembly GCA_015847255.1 of Hyparrhenia diplandra. Taxonomy (NCBI): domain Eukaryota; kingdom Viridiplantae; phylum Streptophyta; class Magnoliopsida; order Poales; family Poaceae; genus Hyparrhenia; species Hyparrhenia diplandra. The sequence continues at coordinate 132,179 of JADLZK010000001.1, forward strand.
ATAGTGGTGAAGTGGATGAAGATAAAAGGTAGTAAATAGCCCTTAGCCTTTTAGTATTATTCTTCTCAAGCATCTTGGACTATATCTCTCTTTCTAAAAATTGCTAAGACCTGGGTTATCCATTCTTGGAGAGGTGGGCTTTGCCCCGAACTTGTGTCCATTTTTTCTCTCTCCTTAGAGATGTGGGCCCTACTCACCCTCGGACACGTGTCCATTATTCATCTCTAAATATATTTATTAGGGAGGTAGGCCCTTCTCGCCTAGTATGACTTTTGTCCGTTACTCTCCCTCTTTCATCTCACTTGTCTCTCTAAATATTTATTTTTTCTTTCTTTTCTTTTCTTTTTTTTTTTTTTCTTTTTTCTTATTTTTTTTTTTTTTCGAATGTAGCCCGACCTCTATTTGGCATAAAAACACCGAGAGAGTCATATCCAAAGATTGCAAGAGTTTATTTTTTTTATAACTATGGCTAGCGGTGATGGAGTATGGGGGGCGTACTTTCGGGTTAGAAGCAAAGCGTATTTGGTGGAGTGGGATGCGAAAAGATAAACTCTTAAGGGTCATAGCTAAGGAACTCATCATGTAATATTTTATAATTTTCAAAGATAAAAACCAGGAATCAGGTATCTCTAGGAATATGATAAATAGCGACTCAACTTTTCATGTATCTTTATCCTCCAACGCTAAGACTCAGATTAAGCATGTGCTTCCCACAGTGTTGGGTTTTAGAGCAAATTAAGCATTTAAAGCTTTGGGAGAATCTAAGTCTGAATTGTAAGTACTTTAAAAGAGGAATTTATGGCGGAGCAACTATTCATCATTTCCTTAGCATAGGGATCATCTTCAGCGTTAATTTTATTCTAGCAAGCATAAGCACACTATTTATTTATTTATTTATAAACTATATATATAACTTAAACTTTTTATTTAGTTTTCTATAGTTATGCATCTTTTTATATCTTTTAACAAACCAAATTAGTAGTAAATAAAGTAAAGGATAAGAGTACTTACGGATAATGGGGGTTGCACTCCCCAAAATTTGGATCTTGACAGATCTTCTAAAGATGTAGAAGTGAGGTAGACTGTGTGGTGGTGTGGTAGGTTCATGCTAAACAATGAACGTGCACACCGATGATGATTCTTTCCTGCAAAATATTAATGGACGTATACCGAAGGATTGCAACTAATTGAAGAACGGGTTATTGTCCAAAGGTTGATATAACCTCATCTATGCTAACAAAAGGATGGTTCATTGATTACTTTAGCACATATATTGTTTATCATGTTTTTTTTTTTAATAAATTATGTTCTTAGCTGCATTCTAGCATGGATCAAGGCAAATGTAACTTTTAGCAAAAGACAAAATAAATGATGTGATACTTACGGATCTTTCTTCTATGAGGACGATCCGGGTCTTCCTTCGCCTTGCTTCATCCGTGAGTTGATCTCTTGACTTACCCGAATTGGATTTGAGAATTTTTTTTTTTTCATAGGGGTTAGTCCAACAATAGCCAATGTCTACACAAGCAATTATTAGTTCAATAATTAAACTAGACTCCATGTCTAATTTAACTAAGGAAAGCGATATAACCTAAGCACCATGCTTACGTTTAAAAGCCAATGGAAGTATGTTGAATACTTCCAAACCAAAGCATGCATGAGCAAACAAAGATAGCATTGAAAGCACTATAGAGATTCACTTAAACGAGATTAAAGAGCATGATCTTGGTGAGGATAATATTTTTATTTATTTATTATTTTTATATGCAAAACGACATGATGGGTGATTGCAAGGAATTAAGCATGCAATGGATCTACTAAAAAAAAAAAACATAAACTAAGTGGAGTGAATGCATGGATTATTCAAAGTAAACATGCATGCAAGAAATTAAATGATAACTACTTAGTTAATTTATAATCAAAATTATCTCACTTTTTAATCATACTTACCATAGTGTGCAGCTTCTATGTACGTCACTTGAGATGTATGTATTGAATTCTTGTGTGGCGACTTCTTCTTCCATCGATACATGGTTAGAATAATATATATATATTTAAATACATACCTTGAGATAGCAGGGTTCCAATGGTGATGAATCTTGATTGAGCGGGCACCCTGAATTCTTCAATCTGTGGAATCTTGTGGGAAGATCGCATAGCGACATCTTTTGTCTGTCTATTCCACAATTCAACGTAACAAGGATAATCCTACTAAAGCTAGTTAATACACTAAATTAGCAGATATCAAGATCATTATCAAAATCTTTACGCCAATTGCTTCCCCGACAACGGCGCAAAAAAAAGCTTGTTGGTATTTATTAAGTGCAAAAGAATATAAAGGGTTCCGCAAGTTTACAGAATAAATATACCATTGTAGCTTTTACCAGGGAGTATTCAGTATCGTTATTTATATTTTCCACAGGGAAGCAATGGTAAAGACTATGATAAATTACCATCATGTATCTACTAACTTATTATATCAACTAAACTAAAGTGAGGGGGTAAATAATGTATATGATATGATTAATAATTAATAGCACTTAACGAGGAGAATATTATAATATAGAATAGATAACTAGGTCGAGAGGACAACGGGAGAGATCTAGGTTCCCGAATACTTCTCTAGTACTTTGGTTCTTGAGTAACTAAGGCATGAAAAGGGTATAGCGATTATATAAGAACACTTCGAACAACGGTACCGCCCCGATCCTCTAAAAAAAGATGGGGAAAAGGTGATCGGGAAGGCCGCCAAAAGCTCTACGAATCACCAACCCGAGCGTGGTGGAATACAAAGACCGACAGGAGGTCGCCACCCCGGGCTACCACAACTAACCGTGGGATTGGGCGCAATCTAAGGTAACCTCTAGTCTAGACACCATGTCCACACTATTAATTACTACTCTAATCATCATGAATAACCGTGAGCACTCAATACGGCGAAGATCCCATGCAATTATATAACAACTATATTCTAATCAATAAATGAAAGGCATAAAAGTAACTAGAGAAGATAAATATATTAAAGCATAAGTCTAATAGAGTTGAGATACAAAGATATACCGTAACGCCAAGAAGACTTCTCGTAACCGAGCGTAGCTCGCTCTCCCTAACTCTCTACTAGATCTATTCTATTACATTGTAGCCGTCTAATCTAATTCTCCAGGCGCCGTGCCTCCATCGATGTATGAGATGATCTGAAATTGATCTTATCGGATGATTGATGATTAGATGAGGGGGTCTAGGGTCTATATATATGGGTCTTCTCCTATCCCTTCCCTTCAAAGACGGCGATGCGGTACTAATCCGGTGTTTGATCTTAATCCATCCCGTGCTTCTACCGACGCCCTCGGATCGAACCGACATCAAACAACCGGTTTTGATTGCGTCTTGGAGGCGGTGGAGGAAGCTTCCGAAGCGGGGCCGATATGGCGGGGGTAGCGAGCCGATCGGCCCAATAATAGGGCCGATCGGCCCGAGCGGGCCCACTTCGGGTCCCGTCGTGCGTCGTGGCTTCTCGGACCTTACGGACTCTAATTTCGGGTGTTAAGTCTTGATCATGTCGGGATTAGTCCGGAGCCTTCTAGAGCCTTTCTCGGAGTTGGATTGCATTACGTCGGCGTAGTCGTATGGCTCGCGAATTACAGGTGTTTTCTGTTTAGTCCCTCGCAAATCATAACTTCACCAAAACTCGTGGAAATATGTTAGTAACACCCTATTCTAAGTTGGTATAATTATATATACCCCTTTCTCATGTTTATTTGATTAATAAATTTATACGATAACAGTGTCAACACTAACCCGAACTCTCCTTGTATAAGTCCGCATCACTTACCTTCGACCGAGTCGGCGCGCCGACGCTCGTCTCTCGCAGTCATACAGAGGAGGGGAGCAGACGAAGCCTGAAGCTCACAGAGCCATGGGGGGCGTCGCAAGACGTCCCATTGGGGGGTATACCCGACCATGCACACTCCTTGGAGGACACCCGAGTATGAGTACCCTTGGGGTACACTCGGCCTTCGTGAGGGGCCGAAAGCTCGGGGGACCTGTGAGATGCAGAACTGGCCATCCGACTTCCCGTGACGAGGCTACCACCATCCGTCGATCCTCGCCGGTCCACCGCGGATCAACAGACAATCGACGACCTCGCGATCGATCGGAGGACTTGAGGTTCGCACAGTGAGATTCAAAATGCAATAACTAACCATGTGCGGCCAGACTACACAATGGCAAAGGCGAAATGAGCAGCCAGATCTCGTGCATCGAAAGCAATCGCTGCATTATATGCAAGAATCACGAAGGCCTATCGAGACATATCCGGGTTCAACCCCGATGCATAGGCCATGAGCTAGCTTGGGGAGGACCCCCTTGCAGAGGTAAGTACTTTCCGGCTTTCTTTTTATTTGTTTTATTTCATATTCAAAAAAAAAAAATATTCCACTCCTATATGTGACTTTGGTATGTTTAAGTTTCCCTAAAAGTTGAAATGATGAATAGTTGCTCTGTCTATAATTCAACTTGTGCCTAGTTTATAACTTTGTATTCCCTAATATTTAAGTTTGTTGGCTAAATAATATCTCACCTTGAAATGCTTAAATAATTGTGGGTTTGCAAAAGACATGATCCTTTTTCTAAGTTGTTGCGGATTTGATATGGTGCAAAAAGAATCTGCTATGATTTCATTCTAAAGAGAAACTTGACATCCGGGAATTTTAATTCTTCAAAATAAAGAAAGAGAGATATGGGCTATGAAAAAAAAAAGAAAAAGAGATGAAAAATGGACATGTGTCCGAGGGCTTAGTAGAGCCCACATCTCAAAAAAAAAAAAAAAAGAGAGAAGAAGAAAAGAGAGGAAACAAAGGACACAAGTCCAAGGGTGAGAAGAACCCACCTCTCAAAAAAAAAAAAAAAAAAAAAAGAGAAAGAGACATAGCCCATACTTTCTCAAAAATATTTCAAAACAAATAAAAATATTCCCAGATTGAAAGATGATCGAAGGAATGAATGACTAGTGTTTGAAAGCGACCATTCTTTCTTGCAACCACCGAAGAACTTGGAAAAAGTTAAAAGCCCCGCATACTTTGAAAAAAACAAAAGGTGGATATAAGTGCCAACTTATTTAAATAGAGGAAGAATGCTTTGTTATAAACATGTTACACTTTGAATTATATCGGCATTGAAGCAACTCCCGATCAACAACCAAGTATCTAACTATTTGCTCTCGGGACGAGCAAAGGTTAAGCTTGGGGACTTGTTGGCGGTCGTTATCGACCATTTTATACCGCCAACTTATGTCTTTTTCCAGGGAATCTTGCGCACCAATGGCACATATACCTTTACTTCTAACCTAGTTCCACTTGTATTCCGAGAAATATGTTTTGCGGGACAAACAAAGGGAATCAAGTGAGAACATGCCAAACTTCATAGAAAGGGCACTTCGGAAAACATGTTTATCAAACAAGTGCAATACAAGAGGGCCAAGCTCGGAACAAATTGGACCGAAGCACCCCAAAAACTACGGATCCGTGGCGCCCGAAGCCCACGCCAAAAGATCTGGTTGCGAGAGGGGCCAACCCCGGTCCGGCCGGATTTGGAAGTGGGTCCGGCCGGACCCACGGTGCCGCCTCTCGAGCCGACCTTGCACAGGCGGTTGCATGCCGCCATGCATAGGGCGGTATTGCTAGGTGTTTCCTTTTGTACCTGCGCAAACCGACCACAAATCAATATAAATAAAGGGTAGAGCCTCACCTCAAAGTAGAACATCACACCAAGAGCTACTACCTCCCTCACTTGTTCATTCTTAGTCCTAGTAGTTAGATTGTGAGCAAGGCTAAGCTTCAAGGAGGGTTTGTCTCCTTAGAAGGATCTTCTTGGTAATATACTATGGAGTATTCTTTCATATTCAAGTTCTTTTATTCATATTACATTGCATATGAACTAGAGTATAGTTATCTTCATGTTATATTCGTAGGATATGAACTAGACTATAGTTGATATGCTATGGAATGACATGAACTAACTATAGGTTAATTGTTCATATGTTGTTCTTGGAGGGTTGTAGTATTATGCTAGGGTGATGGTTCGGTGTACTCTCGGGTTTGCCTTTATCCTTGCTTGTCGATCCGTAGGGTCGGAGTCCCGGGGGGATATTGGTAGTTTCCTATATGCATAGGCGTGGTGCCTAGGTCTATAGGAGCCATCGAAGATGCTCGGCATCCCACTGTAGTGAGGTAGGCAGTGGTGACAACCCTGTTCGTCCTTTGCACTCCTCCACGTTCGGGTGTTGAGTCGGAGTTTACGAAAGTGTCTATCGGCCGCGCACCGCACCGCGGGCATCTCCTCATCATCCGAACATAGTGTTATGATTGTCCATTAACATCGTATGACTACTAATGTTCGTTGCACATGTAGTATTAGAATTGCTCGCTCACGTAGATATTCTTTTATCCTTATTTTCCTTTATCCTTATAGTAGCTCAAGTGTGTTCTCCCTATCCTGGATTATCATGTTTACCCCTATACTAGACTAATGGTTATTCATACTTACATTGTGGAACAATAATCATCGCTATGCTAGTCTTTACATAAACCCGCCTTTCTTTGGGAAAATATAAATAACGATACCCGAATACTCACGGGTGAAATGCTACAATGATAGATCCGTGCGCTTTGCGGATTGAACTCAGTATCCTATGAATCTATCCGAGTATTTCTAGAGTAATCATCCCGGTAGATCAAAAGTCTACTCTCGGTGGTTGCGCTAAGAAATACCAACAGCTATGATTAGAATTCACCTTAATGTTTACTAACCCGTTTGTGACATGTGAAGATGAGAACAAGATCCACCCCGGGGAACTAGCGAGAGCAGTTTTTTGAGACTCGCTAGGGCCCAAACCCTTAATAATACATCCACCCCTGGTTTGGACTTGCCGAGATGCGTTTGTACTCACCCCTCCCTCTGTTTTTACGAGACATCGACACATCGGGAGGTAAGTTCGTCGTTAAGGAGAGATCCGGCGTTTTGTAGGAGTTCGCAAGGTGTTCGTTTTAGGAGAAGGGACGTTGAAGCCCCGAGTTCATCCATGCTCAAGTTTGCACGTGGAGATGCAGGCGGTGTCATGGTTAATCCACCGCTTCTCGGTTGGCTAACTCGATATCGTAACCGGTTTGGTGACCCTTCATCGCCCTTTGTAAGCCCCTTTCTATCCTATATTTATTAAGTTTGGATTATTATTATTCCCGTATACCATTATACGTGACTAACAGACGTGTTTATGGCGTGATCCCGGCGCAAACACGTGTGATTAACGACCCATTAAAAGTGGGGCGTGATGAGTGGTATCGAGCCGAGCTTGTCCATAGGATGAAATCCGGGTTAGCAGAATTTTAACTCCACATAAGGATAACTACTTTTAAACTTGTTGCAATGAGTACACCCTACCACTTTTGTCCTAATGTTGCAAGAGTAACTTTTGCAACAATGGACTAGTGAGGATGATCTCAGTCGGACTACCCGACCAATGGAGAGTTTCCACAACTCCTCTCGGAGAAGCTGAAGTGCTTAGGATACTCTGGCCTTCCTCGATATTAAAATCGAGAGTTTCGTAAAGACAGAGTATCGAAGTACGTAATAAGTCTGCATATTCCCAAAAGCCCCAACAGGAAGGATTCAATGCTATACAGTGGCCGACACTGGAAATGCATAAGATGTCCAATCACCTAAGTGGGTGCTAATGTGAGGTGCAAGTATAGCTTTAATGGAATCTCCATAAGGCATATAGTCCAAGCAACAAAGAGTTGAGTAGTACCATCCTTTTGCAAGCTTGATGTGCAAGCAATGTCTTAGCATTAGATGCTAAGCGTTAGCTAGCAGTCATAGATGCCTAGGCTTTAATGCCTTCAGTAGATGCAAAGTCGCGCAATAATCGTCATGGCAGTTGTTATGTGTGATGCGACCATGTATCATCTATATAAGCGTCCTGTGATGAGAACTATTGCCGCGCTTGATTGCTTAGTATAATGCCTTGTTCCTTTTCAATCCTATGGGAATTTTCTCCATTTTACTACCTTGTGGTAATCAATGAAAAGAAAGATCCGATAGGATCCGTGAACGTCATGAAAAACCCCCTCAGTCACGAGTAATAAGATGAGTTTCGTACAAACTTAGTCCGCCGTGACAAACCTTTTCATACGTTTCACGCCAGATAAGTTTGTATTGTACCCTAACACCTATGTTATTAAGATACCCCAGAGTCCACCCCCACCTAAATTTCTTGCTTTCCTTCTAATCCAGTGTTAGATAGATCCATATCGTACCTTGTGCTTATCCCTCCCAAACCACTTTAGTCCAAGTAGATTAGGAGTTAACCTGCAGGAGACATGACGACAACCACAGACTCCACGACTGTAGCCGTTGAACCACACCAGTGTTCTCCCCTACAGCCGTCACACGCCGTCGCCTCGGTGTTACTATCCGACGACCGTGCAACATTGCCGACATGCTGTCACCTCAATGCCGAAAGCTGCTGAGACTGCTGTTACCTTGACCCCGAACCAAGACCCGAGGAGCTGCACAAGGCACTACAGAGGAGGCAACCAGTGCCATTACGTACAAGACGAAGCTGAAGACACGGAAATCAACAGGCCCATGAAGATCATTCAAGCCAGATGAGGGTGTAATTACCTCAGAAACACGACCTAACGCTAAGGGTTAGCATGTGACCCCCGCAGGCAGCGACAGAGCCATAGGCCCACATCATGGGAAATCCCACCAGTCAAGGTCACCGGCCACACACTCTCCAATGCCACACCCCTGTCGCAAGGTCAATGCGAACAGGAGACTCTCTCCCGTTCCTTCTCCTACACACCTGAGCCACCACACCAGCCATCCAAGCTTAGCCGTTAAGCTTCCACCCTCCAACCACTATAAAAAGGACACCTCCACCACCGTTAACCTCAACCCACTCCAACCATTCCATTGCTATCCTCCAAACGCTTCTCCCTCACCACCAAACCCTTACCCTCCACCTACGAGACCTTCCACCAAACCCCACCAAGATGGCCGGCAACTGGGTTCACAACCAGTGCATCAACACCCCCGGATTTCCCCAACTCCTCTACACCACCATGCAACACCTTGGCATCTCCGAGCGTCCCGAGTATGAAGGCCGCGAAAGTACACGCGAGTATGGCACCGCTACCGCGGAAGTCACCGTCTACATCGCCAAAAGCCGAGACCACCCCGACATCACCGACGAGTGGAACTTGTCCGAGATCGGTTTCCGCTTTCCCGACACCTATCAAGCTGTCGCCCGCCAAGCCCTTCGACGCCTCTGCCACACCTACAGAGAGGCCATCATCCACACCCCCATGAAGTACTTCCCGCCCGAGAAGAAGAACGACCTCGCCTGGATCGCTCGCATGAGGGCCATAGAAGGTCTAGAGGTTGGCCCCGTCATCAGGAACCAGACGACCTACCTACTCCTCCTCGATGAGCACTACGACAAGCAAGCCGCCGTCCGCGGCTTTGAGATCCGCAAGGCTGAAAGGTGGCGAGAGCTTCATCCGAAACTCCCCGATGGGACTCGCCCACGCCCCCAGAGCAAGTCGCCATGGCGTCTTGTAGGAAATCCGCGCCGCCGAGATCTTTGAAGACTCCGGCCCGGGAGCACCACGCCCGTGAGCTGAAAGAAGCCTACCGTGTCACCCGGGCCGACGCAGAGCATTCGCCATGATGGGGACGAGAGCCCACCATCCAAGAAGGGATCCCCCTCTACCCTCCCGAGAGGCAAAGGACGGATGCCGCCGCGCCTAACGCCACGGTAACCCCAACTGCCCTTGGCCTTGATGGATCCTTCCTCTCCCTCGCCCGCCGCCGAGAAAAGACGACCTCCCTGCAGGACCGCCGACGGACCTACGGCGCCGCCCCCAAAGTCATCAACCTCGACGAAGTCGACTAGCCGCTTCTCTAGGGAGATGTATGCGTGCCCCTTTCCCCGTTGTAAAAAAAGAAGAAAAAAAGAAGAAGAATGAAAAAAAAAATGAAAAGAAAAAGATTAAAAGATTTGCTCGGAGGAAGAGGCACTAACCGAGAAATTGACGGGCACTGAAAGAAGAAACCGCAGAGCAAACCGATAGAAGAAAAACTCTTCTAAGTGGGGTAGATCCAGATCCGTGAGGAAGAAGAGAAACATAAAAACGGGCTAATACAAGCGGATAAAGATGCAACAAAAAAACTTAGGGTACCACACGAGAAGTGGTCACCAAAGTTTACGTTGATTATTGCCCGTAAAACCAAAGACGATAAAATCAACGAGAAGTGGTCACCCAAGTTCACGTTGATTGTTGCAATGTAAGAACAGGGCAACAATCTCGACCACGGGGCCACAAGCATGACGGCAACCCAACGACCGTAGAAGATCAAAATTTCCCTAACCTTAGAGGAATAAATTCTCTAAGTGGGGTAGTCGAGAAAGAAGATTTGAAGATTCAAGACCGCTAAGACCGGGACACAAGACCGAGAAGAATGGGGTAAAAAAGCAGCTAGTAATCATCGGCTAAAAGGCATACCCTCCACAATATCGTGTTGCCCTAGGAATAGAGTAGCGCGATAATAGTAGAGGCTCTGTAAAGACAAAGACTGTAAGCAATGGAAAGTTTTCCCTCTCTCTCTATATCTCTCTCCGTTAGGCCTTAATTAGGACCTTCTCTCTGTAGACTAGGAATCTCGGGGATGAGATTCATCTAAGTGGGGTAGATTTGTAACACCCGTGTTTTTGCATCATTTTAAAAAATCACTAAAAATTTAAACTTTTGAATTAAACCGAAACTTGATTTCTTTTTCCGCAAAAACCAAACCTCGTCTTTCTAAAAACCTTGCATTGAAACCCTACCATATAGAAGTTAGGATCCTTTTGCTTGTTTGATGAACAATATGGTGGCAACAATATAAGGCATAACCTAGAGTTATACTATGGAAGTCATGCATGAGCCTCGATTTACAATTTCTCGGGAATTAGAATTATCGGGACACGTGTACCTTGTCAGTATGCTAATATATATATATATATATATATGTATATATATATATATATATATGTATATATATATATATATGTATATATATATATATGTATATATATATATATATATATACATATATATATATATATATATATATATATATATATATATATATATATATATATATATATATATATATATATATATATATATATATATACGTGGCGCTGAGGTGTCCGCCACCGTGTTGTCCACCTGCACCCACGTGGTGCCCACGTGTAGAAGGGGCGACACTGTGTACACGTTTTTTAATTACTACAACTACCCGATAATTGTGCACGTCTTATAGAAACCCTATTTCCTCGTGTCGAGGAAAAATTTTTAAAATTTGTAAATTCATCATTTGATTTATAGAATTTTATCATGTAATTAGTTCCAATATTATTACATGATAAAATTATCATATAATATTACCCTAATGAATTAATTAGGGATTAATATTGTATAATTCATATCTCATGCAAATTAACTCGATTTGAGTGAAACGACTTCCATAATTCCTCTAAAATCTAGGACTATGCATTAAGCCTGTCACCACCATAATGTTCCATGTTTGCTATGCTTGCTTTAGTTTAAACCAGGTTTATCGATAGACGCGTATTAGCTCTTCATCGACCGGATTAGGAGTTTCTTTCTCGAGCGAGCTTTTAGTTCGTCATCGTGACGATTTGTAAGAACATACTAGGCAAGTCCTTACCCCCCTCCCTCTTAACCTGACCTTAATTAATTAATGACGTTAAAGATGATGTTAATGGATCTCGAGATCATGGCCTATTATCGTATGAGATTATGAGATAATACATACTAGGTGTATGTATAAGATGTTGTGAAGCCGAGTGCTTGAGATATAATGATGAGCTTAACGCCGAGATTATTGAGGGGCTAGGTGCCCGATTATTGATGAGATGTTATGGACATACGATAATGGCCATGATGTTAATTAATATGGTTCAATGTTAACCTGAGTTTAATCAACAAAAGAGGTGAGTGGTGGTAGTCTGGTAGAGCCTAAATACCACTTCGGGAATCACCGTGAGGGGTTCCTGCGGAGAGATACTCGCCTCCCCTAAGGACCGGTTCATAGACCGTCTACCTAGTGAGATATTTCGCATACGCCTACATCGGTATGGGACGGCTTGATTCCACACCCCGCTAGATTGAAGTATAATCTCTAACCTAGGAGGCCGGAGTAGGCAGAGCGGTCTATCAGTCTTGAGCAGAGAGGAACGGCTCGTGGTCTCGTTGGCGTGGTTGCTAGGTGTCTTCCACGTAGGGTTGAGATTATGTGATTGGCCATGTTGTGCACAAATGATGAATAGAGAGATGATGACTACGCATGGGGATGCATCCTCCGTAGCACCGTTCGCTACGTACAGGGATGGCGGCCTCCATACTGTGTTTCCTCTGCGTACAGGTACGACATCCTTCGTGGAGTGGATGGTCGTGCTCCGCAGGGCAGGTTACGTACAGGGATGACAACCTCCGTAGGGAGTACGCCCGAGGGGTTGTATCCTCCGTAAGCGTAATCCAACCCCGAGAAAGCCGTGGTTGAGATTATATGGATGTCTAGGTTGGCTACAAGCGGGTACGAAATCTCGTTAGGGCCTGTCTAAGCCAAGAGCGCATGGTGAGGGCGGTGTCTATCGTGTGGGGAAAGTGTACAACCTCTGCAGAGTGTATTGAATCTATTCGAATTGCCACGTCCTTGGAATGGGCAGATGCTAGGACCAGACCAGCTATGATTAGAATTCACCTTAATGTTTACTAACCTGTTTGTGACATGTGAAGATGAGAACAAGATCCACCCCGGGAACTAGCGAGAGCAGTTTTTTGAGACTCGCTAGGGCCCAAACCCTTAATAATACATCCACCCCGGTTTGGATTTCCGAGAATGCGTTTGTACTCACCCCTCCTCTGTTTTTCTGAGACATTGGCACATCAGGAGGTAAGTTCGTCGTTAAGGAGAGATCCAGCGTTTCGTAGGAGTTCGCAAGGTGTTCGTTTAGGAGAAGGACGTTGAATCCCGAGTTCATCCATGCTCAAGTTTGCTTGTGGAGTACGGGGCAGTGTCATGGTTAATCCACCGCTTCTCGGTTGGCTAACTCTGATATCGTAACCCGGTTTGGTGACCCTTCGTCGCCACTGTAAGCCCCTTTCTATCCTATATTTATTAAGCTCGGATTATTATTATTCCCGTATACCATTATCCGTGACTAATGAGGCGTGTTTGTGGCGTGATCCCTGGCGCAAACACGTGTGATTAACGACCCATTAAAAGTGGGGCGTGACATATTCTGATGAGCTGGACCATTTGGAATGCCCGTAGTGCTATCGTTTTCCAAGGTCTCCAGTCTTCCATTCAAGATTGCAAGAGGAATTTTTTCTAGGAGCTGAGGCTGGTTGCCCTCAGAGTCAAAGTCAGCTCGGCCTCTATCTTTGATCAATGGGTCAACTCACTCCCGTCTTGATAAGAGTCTTTTTTTTATTTTATTTTATTTATTTTTTTTTGTTTCTTAAATTAGATTTAGCCCTTGTAGCTTGTAGCCTGTAACTAGGTTTGTTTTTGCTTTTTTCTCCCTTTTGTACTGTGCTTTGAACTTTCACTTTTTAATAAAGTTTGCCTGTGGGGGCTTCGGCCCCTCCAGTTTCGTCAAAAACGTACCAGCGCTCTCCTCTTCCTCAAACTAGAAGTCCACCTATAAGGTAGCAAATGTTGCCTCAAAATCTCCTTTTTGCCTACAATATTTTTAGGCTCAAACTCACTAATAATGTACTATGAATACCCAGGTTGAGAAATCAACCGCGATGACATGACTCCAGGCCTAAGCAACCCACGCCAGGAAGCAACCAGCACTGCCAAGCATGTGCCTACGCACGGTGCCTTGCATTCTCTGTATAAAGCTACCTTCCATGTGCCACTATGCTAGCAATGTAATCTACTTCTATTTAGCCACTCTGTGTTCAGGCTCCGTCTTCCTGTGATGCAACCTGGATTATCAGTGTGTAGTTACTCTATGTTCAGACTCTGTTAAACCTGGATTATCTTTCCTTATATTAAAACAATGCCTTATTATAACGTGGATGCTACCCAAAATATACATACACGGGTGCGCAGAGGCGCGCGCCTTTCTCGGCGATGCGGCCGGCCTGGGGCAACCCGGTGGGTCTGAAATTCCGAGCGATCAGGGAGAAGGGTGATAACATGTTCATTGCTGAGTTTGGCTGTGCCAAGGATCTGGATCGGGTAATGTCAGGCTCTCCATGGCTGTTTGGCAAATACGCGGTCCCGATCATGGAGTATGATGCGAGCCTAAGGGTGTCGGAGATCGTCTTCGATCGTCTGGAATTGTGGGCTCGGATCCTCAACCTCCCATTGGGATGGATGAACCAAGCCAAGGGATCTAAGGCGATGCACCTAGTTGGGGAGGTGTTGAAAATGGATGTTGATAGCGACGGGAAAGCGAGTGGTGCCTTTCTTCGGGCTCGTGTAGCTCTTGATATCAATAAACCGATCAGGAGGGGGGTCCTCTTGCGCATGAAGAGGGATGAGGAGCCAAGATGGTTTCAGGTGCAATACGACAAGCTGCCATTCATTTGCTTTTCGTGTGGGAAACTTGGGCACTCAGAGTTGGATTGCCCTACACGGCTAAACGAGATGATGCTGGTAAGCTGCCGTATGATACTCGGTGAGGGCACCGGATGAGCGCAGGAAGCGTATTCAATCATTTGCTAGTGCTGTGGCAAACTCGGTGGGAAGTGGATCCTCCTCGGCGTCTAGGCCTCCTAAACAGTACAACCAGATGTCTGAAAAGGGCTCGAGATCGGGCTCTGTCAGGTCTGATGGAGCAGCGGGGTCTGAAGAGCAGGAGGTACCACTGAAGAAGAAAGAAGATGAGGACCTGGGCAAAGGTGAGAGAGATATGGGGGGGCCTCGAGGCGCCTAGACCTGGTGATCAAGGATGATGGCCAGAAGAAGGCTAGGAAGAGGAAGTCAAAGGTGACTGAACCGGTGGCGCAAACTCCGGACCTGAACATCCCACTTGGTGCAACGGGTGTAATTGTACCGGTGGGGCTGGTGAGCTCTATGGTGAATCGATGGATGTTGAGGGTGAGGGCTCCGGAGCAAGTATGATTGAGCAGTTGAAGAAGCAAAGACGTGGCAATGTTTCCACATTGAGATCGGCGGCGGCTGCGGATGGCAGTCCCGCACGGGAGCCATGAATCTACTCGGTGTGAGCTCTTGCAGGGGCTGCGGGCAGTCGAGGCGGTTCAGAGCTCCTCCATGTGGTTGAGGAGCCCGCGGTGGTGTTCTTGATGGAGACACGGATGGGAGAGGAACGCGCCCTTGGTCTCCAACGCAGCTTGGCTTTCCTAATGCTTTGCGTGGTGGAGGCAGAGGGGCTAAGTGGAGGTTTAATGCTTTTGTGGCGACATGACGTGGTGGTGGCCGAGTTGAGCAAGTCAAAGTCTCACATTGATGTGCTATTATCGTGTGAGAATTTGAAAGTCTCACAATGGCGTTTCACAGGCTTCTATGGGGAGCCTAGGAGGGAAAGAAGGAAGGAGAGTTGGTTTCTTTTGAGATTTCTCAGGGCGCAGGCTGCCGATCCATGGCTGTGCGTGGGAGATTTCAACGAGGTTCTTGCTGGAGAAGAGCATCTAGGGGTTAATGAGAGAGAACAGTGGCGGATAGCAAAGCATTTCAAGATGCCGTTAACGATTGTCGCTTCTCGGACTTGGGCTATCATGGCCTTCCCTTCACTTGGGATAACATACAAGAGGAGGGCAGAAATGTGAAAGCGCGCTTGGACGGGGCGCTGGGGGATGTAAAGTTTATGGAGACCTTCAATGCTTCGGAGGTTTATCATATTCCCCTTGCGAAATGGGATCATTGCGGGATTCTAGTGGAGGTGCGGCAAAGAAATTCTGGTGGCTGTAGTGGCCGGAAAAAGCCCAAACCCTTCCGCTATGAAAATATGTGGCAAAGGCATGGTGAGTATAATGACTTTGCAAACCGGGTCTGGGATCCTGGACGGAATCCACCGGATTTGGCAACTGCAGCTGATGCACTCTCAGCCCTTCAAACTTCTCTGAAATCATGGGACCGAGAAGTTTTCGGTTCAGTTAAAAAGAAAGTTAAAGAGCTAAGAGAGGCTTTGGAGAAGGAGAGAAGCAATACCTTGTACTGGGGTCCGATCGCTAGGGAGCATGAAATCATGGATTCCCTGTCTGAAGTGTTGGCTAGAGAGGAAGTTATGGAGAAACAACGCTCAAGAATCGCTTGGCTGACAGAAGGTGACCGTAATACGGGCGTTCTTTCAGGCCAAGGCGTGCAAGGAGTAGAGCCAATAGAATTAAATTTCTAAAGGATGAGAATGGTCGGGAATTTACCGAGCGGGGAGGACTTGAACGGGTCGCATGTGATTTCTACAAAAATCTATTTTCAGCCCAGGAGCAGCTGGACCCGGACCTGGTCTGCAAATTTGTGCCAAGAAAATTGAATTCGGCCATGTGTGAGGTGCTGGAGAAAACGTTCACAGAAGCGGAGGTTGAGACGGCATTTGTTCCAAATGGCGCCTAATAAATCCCGGGAGTGGGACGGTTTCAACACCGGTTTCTTCCGTGCTCATTGGCAACTTGTTAAATCCTCGTGTGGTACCGGCGGCTCGATTTCTTGAATGGTGGTCGCCTTCCCGAGGAGGTGAACAAAACTTTACTGGTCCTTATTCCGAAGGTTAGTAATCCTCAAGAGCTGTCACAATACCGCCCTATATCATTGTGTAATGTGCTTTATAAAATTTGTTCGAAAGCTATGGCAATTAGAATGCGGGGTTTGCTTGATGAGGTGGTGTCAGAGGAATAGAGTGCTTTTGTACCAGGCCGGCTGATTACTGACAACATTCTTATCGCATATGAAAGTGTGCATTACTTGAGGAAAAAGAAGGGCAAGGTGAACTGGACATGGCAAAGGCCTATGACCGGGTGGAATGGCGTTACCTTGAGGCGATTATGAAGGCGCTTGGGTTTCCAGAAGCGTGGTGTAACCTGGTCATGAGGTGTGTCACGCCGGTTTCCTTCTCTCGCTCGTGTCAATGGAGTTTTTTCTGGACAGCTTCAAACCGACAAGAGGGATTCGATGGGGTGACCCCATATCACCCCTATCTTTTCTTGTTGTGTGCCGAGGGTTTATCAAGCATGATCAAGAACATTGGCCCGCAATATATTTAAAGGGGTATTCGAAAGTGAGTAGACATGCACCGTGGGTGTCTCATCTCCTCTTTGCGGACGACCGCATAATTTTTTACTGAAGCTTCGCAGAGGGAAGCGATCGGGTGGCGAAGATTCTTGATGATTATCACAGAGGTTCCGGGACAGCTTGTGAATAAGAATAAGTCACTGTTTTTTCAAATCCCAACCGCGGATCAAGAGAACAAGGATATGATTATGACGAGCCCGCAGATTACCACGAAGCATTGGGTGAAAGATACTTGGGGCTACCCACTGCTGCCGAGCGTGAAGCGGAGATGTCTTTAACTATGTCCCGGCGAGGATCAGGGGCTTCGTCTCGGGCTGGGCAGAGAAACAACTCAGCTGTGCGGCTCGAGAGGTGTTGATCAAAGCGAATGCACAATCGGTTCCTACATATCCGTGGCATGCTTCAAATTGTCACCGGTGGTATGTAAAAAGATGACGTCCATGATCTCAAATTATTGGTGGGGGAGTTCAGTGGACAATCACAAAATACATTGATGCGGTGGGAAAAACTTACACGGTCCAACTGTCAAGGAGGGATGGGGTTCAGGGATTTCGAGTTGTTTAACCAAGCTATGTTGGGGAAACAAGGATGGAGGCTGTTGATGAGGCCGGATTCGCTATGTGCTAGGGTCTTGAAGGGGAAGTATTATCCACACTGTGATTTCCTTTCTGCGACCAAGAAAAAGCGGAGTTCGGCCACCTGGAAAGCTATTCTTCATGGGAGAGAAGTGCTGAAGCGAGGCCTGATCAAAAGAGTTGGGCCGGGTGATATTGATATTTGGAATGAAAACTGGATCCCCGGCTTGAAATCACTTAAACCCTTGGTACGTAGCCCATTGGCAACGGCAAATAGGGTGTATGAGCTGTTTGTTCCGGGTATGAGAATATGGGATGAGGATGCTGTTCGCGATTCCTTCTTGGCTTTGGAAGCGGCCGAGGTCCTCAAGGTCGACCGAGCAATCGCCTAGAGGAAGATATACTTGCTTGGTCCCCGGAAAAAGTGGTAATTACTCGGTGCGTTCAGCTTACAGACTACTTAAGGAAGATCAACAGGCAGCAGCTATGGCAGCCAAAGATGAACAAATGACATCCTCTCAGCTGGGTCATTGGTCGGCTGTTTGGCGGCTGCAAGTTCAACCGAAAATCAAGGTGTTTTGGTGGAGAGTTCTGCATAACTCGCTCCCCTTCAAATCGGAGATGAAAAAGAAGACATGTTGAAAAGGAAAGTTTTTTGCGAAGTTTGTGGTGATCCTGATGAATCTTTGTATCATATTATCTTCATGTGCCCATTGGCAAAGAGGTTGTGGAAGGCGGTAAAGGAATTGACGGGTGTTCGGGTTCAGACCTTGCATCCTAGTTCATGGACTACTGATGTTTTCAGATCGGAGGTATGTCCATCCTCTACTGCAACTTGGCTGGTCTGTGGAGCATGGGCCCTTTGGAATGGCGGAACAATCGCCGCCACGGGTCAAAGTTTGGGAGCCGGGCGCGACGACAAGGTTTCGCCTAATCTGGCCGGAAGAGTTGGCCTCACTCAAGATGCCGGCTCGGGCTGCTGCTGTGATGCGGAAGATGAAGTGGCAGGCACCGGAGTTGGACTGGATCAAGGTTAACACCGATGCTTCCTTTGATGCGGGACTTTCTCTGGATGTTCGGAGCTGTGGTGCTAAATGCTGGTGGCCAAGTATATGCGCGGGTGCGGCTCGCCGGTTCGACGACGCGCGGGATGCCCTGATGGCTGAAGCCCTTGCGGCCAAAGAGGGGTTGGAACTCGCCATAGAGCTTGGCTTTGATCGTGTGATCCTAGAGGTCGATTGTAAAAAATTTGAAGTCACTTTTGGAGGATACCTCTGGTGTTAGATCATCAATAGGTGGTCTTTGTTTTGATATTACAGAGTTAGGCAAGAGTTTTAGAGATTTTAAAGTTTCTTGGGTCGGTAGAGAGGCTTAATTCAGTGGCTCATTGCTGTGCATGTACAGTTACGGCCACTGATCGTACTCATTTTTGGTTCGACGAGTTCCCGGTGTGGTTGACCGAGCTCGCGGCCAATGATTGTAAACTTGCCATGAATTAATGAAGCTCTGTGATACCCAAAAAAAAAAAAAAAAAAAAGAGAGGCGCGCGCCTTTTCACTAGTACCTATATATAGTCCATACCACCGATGCAAGCTCGTACCCTGGTTTCACTTGCAGATTTTGCAGTCTTTTTACACTCACATCAGTCATACCCAGGCCTTGTTTAGATGGTCTTGTGATGTGAGTGTCGTTTTGTACCGATTATGAGCCCTGTTCTACCGGGTGTCCGGCCGGGATCTTGCCGGAGAAAAAGTACTACTTGGCTGGTGTTGGCGGGCCGATCTTTGGAGAGAAAATATCGGCCGACCGGGTCGGGCTGATAAGCCAAGTGAACAGGGCCATATATGCTCATCCTCAGTGTGCCCGGCAACCCGCTCTCTGTTGTACTACTTGTCAAATATAATTGTGACAATTGGGTTACAATGGGGGCAGAGCGCTCCATACCTTGTCCTTTTTCCTCACCATTTCCCTCCCTCATCCTTCCAACGAACATGTCTTTTCATAATTGCGGCATAGTTGATGAAATTTCCCGGTAAAGAGCATATCAAATATCATGGTGTGCCTTCATTATGCAAAATATTGCTTATATATATTTGGACACGGCCGAACCAACCGGCGCAAAGAGCCGTTGCTTTTTTACTGTCCTGAGAGCAACTCCAAGAGGCTAGTTAAAAATAGATTGCTCATCCACATAATTTATCCATCTTCTAAAATACAATCTTCTAAAAATAACATATGTACTCCAACACTCCAACAGCCTTTGTAAGAGCATCTCCAACAGATTAGCTAAAATTCCTAGCTAAAAATGACTAGGTAAAAGACTAGGTAAAATAATAAATAGCTAGCCAAAGGGTGTGAGATCCAACAGCCTCTCCATCCATCCCTCCTCCACTCTAAAAAAACTACTCTGCTAGGTGAACCCCACACGTCATCCATGTAAAGAATGAGATAGCTAGCGCGGACGACTAGCTAAATATAGCTAGCAGCGTCACCCATATGGCTAGCGGGATAGCTAGCGGAAGGAGATAGCTAGTCTCTTGGAATACAATTTTGTGGTGTTTTGAAAAAATATACCTATCCAATCACATTTAGCTAGGGTCTTGGACATGCTCTAAAGGTACATGCACGGTATTTTCAGATAGCTAGCGAGACTGCTTATCCATTTTTAGCCAGCGATTACGGAATGGCCAGCCAGGAATTTTGCAAACGGGCTTAGAGAGTCTGTTGAAGATGATTTTAGGCTCATATTAGCTATATATAGCTTCTTGGATCTTTTTAACTAGTCTGTTGGAGTTGCTCTGATAGTTCCTTTTTTTAGAGAGGTCCTGAGAGTTCATCTCTGAGCAGAGCCAGAATGAGCTACTGGACTTCGCTTGTCGAGCTTGGCCCACTCTGGTGCCGCACACCGACTGGGTGGCGCGACTCGTGCGCGGCCCATCTTGAGTACAAGTAGCAACTTTCCAGGCGGTGGCTACTGTCCTTTCTTCAGCATTCTCCTGCAATCTGCGACTCAGTGTCAGCACTATAGTAACACAGGTCTTTTATGGAACTTGTCAATTCCGCTGTAATCTTGTAGTGATTTTAGACGAACTAGCTCAGTTCTTAGATGTGTTAGACGAAATTCACAGGTTAAATTAAATAGGACCTGAATTCGAGTACCTTTTACAGTGCAAGAATGTAAAATGTAATGGTGTTAAAATCTTGGTGCGACGGCTGGCACATCTGCACATGCTTATCCATTGACCATCCGCCGCCGGTGGTCCAAGACGCTCTCCGAGCCGTCGCCGACAGCGTGCTCCGGGCCGCCCAGGTGGCAGCCACCACCACAAGGAACAAGACAAATCTCTAGTCCAAGACAACGCTGGTTGACAGAATGACAGTGACAGATGGGCCTCTATGCCCTAGAACGGCTCACATGCATATGGCTGGCTGATACTACCAAAGTCCAGCAGCAGAACGGCACGACGGAATGGAGGAGCGATCCTCCATCTCCGTCAGGTCCACCCTGAATTCACATGCCCTTGCTATCTGAGAAACTCAATCAGACAGCTGTTGTGACTTTTCGTTTGTATTTGATAATTATTGTCCCTATCTTGACTAATTAGGCTCAAAAAGATTCGGCCTGCACTTTTCAGAAAAACTATGCAATTTTTTTTTGTTTACCTATATTTAATGCCCCATGTATGTGATAAAAGATTCAATGTGACAAGATCAGAAGCACTTTTTGGGATCACTTTTCAGGAAGTGAACACCCCCATATGAGAAATATGTAGCAGACAAGTCAAAACTCAGATGCTTCAGTCCTTGATCAAGAGGCAAGTTGACGTGTTATTACCAACAGAACACTGCCATTTTCGACAAACCAGAACTGATCATCCCAAAATACAAAATACACTATGCACCAGTGAACAGAATCACCATGCATCTCACCAGAAGTGAACTCTAGAAAAACAACAAGCAGTGCCAGCTACTGCAACGATTGTGAATTTCACCAGCTACTGAGTTTACTTACAACATCCAAGCCATGATCCAAGGTTACAAAGAGAGAGAGGTGTTCTCTGCGCTTAGAATTGCATCTGTGGGGTAAAGGAATGTCTCTAAGCATATTGATATGACATATGAGAAATACATGTCATTTTTGTGCTACTCCAGATGGCTCAGTTATCAAATTGACAAATTCTCAAGGCCAGACTGAGTCAAATTGTTGCTAACTGAACACTGCCTGCATAATTTGCAAACTAGTAAATCCGAACCAATGGATCTTGAAATGAGAACAATTCATCATCAGTCGTTTTCTTTTTTCACTCTAAGTTCTGTTATTTTTCTTTCATCCTACGAAACATAACTTTGCAACTACTGATTCTACAACTGAAGCTTGGCATTTGGCCCGGGTAGATGGTACAACGACTGAACTGGGATGAGACACGACTAACCATATATATATACACGGGCTATCCTTGTAGCGACGGAAAGAACAAAGAAGGCTATGAGTTCAGTTTCCTCGTGCTCCTTTATGAAACGGCCCTGCATTCATGTAAACCACGATCAGAAAATATTTTACTTTGCTTTTCAAAGTTGCTGAACCCACATGCAATTAACTCAGGGCTGGTTCTCTGCACTTCAATCTTACTATTACTAATTGGAACGTTAATTCTCACAGCACGCTAAAAAAAAGATAAATACTAGAAATTCTCATATTAATCGTAAAACATCGGCCATCAATCCACAATCCTCCAACAATAATAGCCATTCGATCTATTTTTATTTTCTAAAAAATTACCCACTTTTTTGCTATTATAAAAACACCATAAAAAAATAACCCCCTATACATACATATAAATTACCCACCAATGCCATTATAAAACTTTTATTATTAAAAAATTAGTAAAACTAATGCCTTACGGTAATTAGAAACCTATTGTAGTCTAATTTATTTTCTAAAAAATTACCCACCTTTGCCATTTATTATTATTTGTAGAAAAAAAAAAGGTAAATCTATCATTTTTCCCTATCATGATTTCCACGGAGGAGGACTAAGATGTACGGCGCCGCCTCAAGGTGCCTCCAAAATAAATCTATTATATTTACCATGTTCTCACGGAGGAGAAAAATAAGAGAGCTGCGCGGCACCATGGATTCACGCGGCACCAGGCATGGCTTGACGTTGTATTTCCCTACCATCTTCACGCGGCACCGGCCGCCGGCGCCAACGGATAGCTAATTTGCGTGGTCGGCCAGCCAAGCAAGCAAGGATGAAGCCAATACAACGCAAGCAGGCGTACATCTACAACGGCGCCCGAACGCCGACTCCTTCGACGTTGAGGTGCTCGATGCCTCCGGCGTGTACCGGCACAAGGTCTGCGCTCTACCACCCCCAGTTTCTTTGTCGAACTACTTGCGGCTTTCAGTGACGGGGATGCCTTCCTGGTGTTAGACTGTGTCGTGCGGTAACGAGGTTGTATTGTGGTGATGAATGGACAACATGAATGAATGTTTGAGGGTGCTTATGGTGGCATCTACGTAGGATGGTAGTGCACCATGAATGAATATTTGGAGCTGATTACTATGGTGTGGACATGTAAATTTGTTTGCATTATTAGCCTCAAGGTAGTGTCGCATTACGACTGCTACAGGCTTCTGTTGTTTATTTTGATCACTTTTTCATGAATGAATATTTGGAGCTGATTATTTTGGTGTGTACATGTAAATTTATTTGCATTATTAGCCTCAAGGTTGTGTCGCATTACCTTTGCTAAAGGCTTACGTTGTTTATTTTGATCACTATTGTCTCCTACGACGCACGGCTTTAATGATTTTCTTCTTGGATTACTACTTGAAATAAATAGATTTTGAAATAATCCTTATTGAGCATCTGGTATAAGTTATTTTACTAACATAATAACAATGTTTTTTGTTTGAATAGATGCAAGAGGAAATGACTGCGTCATCGGACGTTGATGCACAAAAGGGCTCCCCTTGATCGCCACAGGTGCACAAGCCGGCTACACAGGGGGACACCAGCCCCATGCCTCAACTCTTCATCAACAGGATAAGAGCTTCTTGGTCGGTACGGAAGACTAAAGCGTATGCATTTATCGCCAAACACCAATTAAAGCACGACGAGCAAATCGCGGCGCGAAGCCCGCCGGCGACGCGTCCAACAACTTTCTTCATGATCAACACATCCTTCATCTATCAATGTTCAAGCTCCCGCAGATCATTACATGGTTTGTGCCATCAAACAGAGATCAAAGACAGTGTATTCCGTAAGTCGGGGAGGATGAAGGCGTGCATATCATCCTTGGTAGGTGAAAAATTATTACGATGTTCCCCTATTCTTGCATAACTCCATAAATGTTGGTTGGTATTGTCGGAACTCGGATGCATACAGTTAGGATGGACGCCATATAGAAACTAGCCCCACATCATCAAGGAAACTGGACATTCGATCGAGCCACCTGTAAGCTAAGGGTATGGCCATCTTATTAGATTCCATAATTACAATTTAATTTCTCTCCTATGACCTACATGATATGATATTTATTGACCATTAGTCATAATTTTGATTTAAATTTTAGTGCCCTTGGATTTGTTCACAAAAATAAATGTTGATATAATCCTTATTTAGCATTAGTTATAATTATTGTATTAACTAAATAAGAATTATTTTTATCCATAGAAGGGTAGCCCCTATCTATTTTTATGTTTTCTAAAACAGCCCAGGAACGCATCCCCATAGGGGTTTGAACCTATGCTGTTGGGGTGCTATTGAGTCCATGATCCGTGAAGTCAGCAACAAAGCCTATATGCAAAATTCAAGCCTGCACAATTATAAAAGATAATTAAACTAATCCAATAGTGCTTTGTATAAGTTATCCATCTATATCGTTATGAAAGATATTGCTTGATGCTTAAATTTGCATTCACAAATTCTGCATAACGGCATTATGACGAGATAATGTAAAAATAATTTATACCTATATAATTTGTACCTAAATTGTCCACCTCTCTACCATTATAAAAAATTAACAAAAGTCTCTAAATGTAAATGCTAATATAAGCAATTATGAATAATAATTAATCATCTGTAAGTTCAAACTTGCATTAGTATAAATAATTATTTTTATAAGCTTATCAAGCATGTAAATATATCCTTAGCAAACCTCATAATAATGATATTTACAACTCACTTTAAGTTATATTAACACTTTTTGACGATAATATTTGTAAGTCATTGTCTAGAGAAGGTTTTAAAACATTTTGATGAAAACATTATGTTGTAGTATGAATATTAATAACTTAGTTTTTTTAAAAAAGTTGTTCAAAAAATAATATTAATACAATATAATAATCTAAAAATCATGGGTGACATGGTGCATGTTGAAACAACTATTTATGACATTGTCAAAACTAAGAGGGTAGACTAGGACCTAGAATATTCTTTCATTAGAATAGAACATGAAATTTTTGAATAAATGATAGAACAACCCTTAAAATTTTAAATCAATACATGTAAAAAAATATTACAATAACTAGATCAAAAGATAAATGCTAAAATATAGATCTTTAAGATATCACTAAATGGATGAAATAAGAGTTTATATAGTTTATGTTTATTTATGTTTCAGCTAAATACATATGGTGCTAAAAATATTAATCATACAAATTGTTGCAAAAAGCGGTCATAGATAAAAAAAACGTACATCCTTAAATTCTTATAAAAAACTAAAAAAAAAAATTGCCAAAAATCGGTTGACTATACTCAAAGCATTGTAAATAATAGCTATTGCATATGAGGAATTAATAAGCTTAAAATTTGAGGGAAAGAATCAAAATTTAGGTTTATGCCCTCAAAATAGAAGATGTCTACTAAAACTATCATAGTTTAAGCAAATGTTTCAACTAAATAACTACCGGAGATACACACCCAAGGTGTGCTACGCAAGAAAAAAACATATGAATATGGATGAGAAAAACAATTAAATCAATATAATATTTGATAGATTATCATAATTGAATATAGACTATAGAGTACCTATTATAGGTATTATATTATAATATTAATGAAGAGAACAAGATATTTCATATAAGTAATCCTTATTAGTTAATGTCTACTGATAAGATTTTGACCCATGCGAGAGCACGGGTTGGTGAACTAGTTGATCTCAATCCGCATCAATTGTTGAAAATTAACTATATTTCCACCTCAACACATGTGGATTGGGGTGGATTAGAGAGTAACCAAACAAGGCCTCACGCGGGGAATATCCCCCAATCCCCAGGTGGACCCTAAAAACACCGCTGCATTTATGGTAAAGTGATCCATAGTTTGATCACAATATAATTTAGCAACAGAAAGTAACTAGATTTTTAACTAGATTAACTAGATTTTTACCTCAAAACATGTGGAATGGGGTGGATTAGAGAGTAAACAAAAAAGGCCTCAGGTGGGGAATATCCCCCCAATCCCCAGGTGGACCCTAAAAACACCGCTGCATTTGTGGTAAAGTGATCCATGGTTTATGGACCTTGCTCAGAACCTGCTAGAACAAATTTTATTAATTGGTTTCGGGGCCATGAGATAGATGACACAACCAACTGGATTTTCTTGGGAGATTTCAATTTCTACAGGTCACTGAATAACAGAAATAGACCAGGTGGAAACCTTGATGACACTCTTATCTTTAATGATGCAATTGGCCATCTAGGCCTGATTGAACTTCCTCTCAAAGGCAGAGCTTTCACATGGTCTAATATATGCAAACTGAACCACTACTTGAGCAAACTAGATTGGTTCTTCACATCTCCCAACTGGACTATTGATTTCCCAAACACAGAGGTCCTGCCCCTAGCCAGAATCACCTCAGATCATTTGCCTTGTCAGATTGTCATAAGCACCAGTATCCCTCAAGCAAATATCTTCATATTTGAAAATTACTGGGCTGAAATGGAAGATTTTACTAGCACTGTTCAAGAATCTTGGACCTCAACTAGACAATGCACAGATGCAGCTCGAAATATCTCAGTTAAATTCAAGGCTACGATATAGTTTAAAAGCTTGGAGCAAGAACATATCCAATCTGAGGCTATGCATTAGCAATTGCAATACAGTCATTAGCTTCCTAAATGAATTAGAAGATAGAAGAGGCCTCTTCAATACTGAAGCTAATCTCAGATCTATAGTAAAGCAACAGCTACAGACTTTGCTTCATTTCAGAAATCTATATTGGAGGAATAGATATACAGATCCAACGAGAATCAAATATGGAGATGAATGTACTAAATTCTTCCATGCCATGGCCACTATTTCTTACAGAAGAAATTATATAACTCAACTCAAGAACGAACAAGAAGAATGGATTCAGGACCATGCAAGGAAAGCAGGTATGCTATGGACCTCCTTCAAAAACGAGAATGGGTATGATATCATCTCCAATTATGCAATTTGACTTGGCAAGCCTTATAAACCCCGTGGATGATCTAGAAAGCTTGGCCAACCTTTTTACCACTGATGAAGTGGACATAATTGTGAGGCATATGCCAAATGATAAGGCACCTGGCCCCTGATGGGTTCAATGGACTATTCCTCAAGAAATGCTGGCAACTAATAAAGGGGATTTCTATAGACTGTGTTCTGATTTCTACCAAGGGTAGGCCAACCTTGAATGTATAAACACCTCATACATAACTCGGTTCCTAAAAAAGACTCACCTGAGACAATCAATGACTTCAGGACAATATCCCTCATGAATATATCTCTCAAGCTTATAACAAAAGTACTTGGCATTGGGCTTCAACTTGTCATCTTAAGGTTGGTTCATAAAACCAATATGGTTTCATTAGATCCGAACAATACAAGATTGTCGGCTTGGAGCTATGAGTACATACATTAGTGCCATCAATCTAAAAGAGAAATTGTCATACTCAAACTTGACTTTGAGAAGGCTTTCGACACGAAGAGAGCATTCTACCATAATTGAGATGATGTCACATCTAGGCCTTCCGAACAGATGGATTGGTTGGGTCAAATCAATTTTGTCATTAGGTTCATCAGCAGTCCTTCTTAATGGGATACCAGGGGAAATTCTTCAAATGCGAAGGGGGTGCGTCGGGGAGATCCACTCTCCCCACTCCTCTTTGTTCTAGCTGCCGAACTATTGCATGTCATCATAAATAATCTTTGCCAATATGAATCGGTTGATAAAGCCTATCCCACAACCCACAGATGACTTCCCTATCATACAATATGCCGACGACACATTGTTCTTTGCTACAAGATGATATATGAGATACTGGTTTTCTTAAAAAATCTACTACACAATTTTCTTTGACTCCACAGGGCTTAGAGTGAATTTCACCAAGTCACGAGATGTACCCCATCAATGTTGATCATGCCAAGATGCGGACCCTAGCAGCTGCCTTTGGTTGTGACATAGGCTCCATGCCTTTTACATATTTGGGCTTACCCATGGGTACTACAAAGCCTACAATAGAGGATTTTACTCCTATGATGGACATAATTGAAAGAAGATTATCAGCATGTTCAAGTATGGTTATCTTACGGTGGAATTTTGGAAATGATCAACTCAACAATAACACCAATCACTACCTATGCTATGTGTACGGTTAAACTACCTAAGGGTGTAATAGAAAACATTTATAGAGCCATGAAACAATGTCTATGGCATGGGAATTCAACAGCTAGAAGAGGTGGAAATCTTGTTGCATGGCCCGTAGTAATGCAAAATTAGAAAGAAAAAGGGGGACTAGGAATCTTGAACCTCAGATTGCAAAATGATGCATTGCTCATGAAACAATTGAATAAATTCTATAACCATGAAGATGTTCCATGGGTACAACTGATATGGGATAAATATTATGGTAATAAAGTACCCCATGCAAACGAGGGAAGTCGGGTCATTCCGGTGGAAGGATATCCTCGGACTCAATGTTCTCTACGCAGACAAGTTACAAAGTGTATGATTGGTGATGGCTCTACGGTAAGCTTCTAGAATGATAACTAGCTAGGGGAGAATCTATCCCATTAATACCCAAGGCTTGCATCCTTTGCCACTAATGATGATATCTTAGTCAAGTTAGTCATGCAAGCTGATGACTGGACACATTATTCTTCCCGCCCCTCTCAGCCCAAGCACTAGAAGAAATGGAAGCATTACAGAGCAGCTAATGAATACAACTTATGGTCATGATGTTTTTGTGGACGATGGACTCCAACCTGGGGTAATAAATACTCCTCACAAAGGTTTTATAAATTTGCTTTTCAATCTGTGGAAGCCCATCCTATCTTTAAGATTGTTTGGGAGTCAAGATGTATCCCACGATCAGAACTTTTGCATGGCTAATACTTGTTGATCGGCGGAATACAAAGACAATGCTACAAAGAAGACACTTCAATGTTCGAGAGGGCACTACATGCATCATGTGTACCACGGTGAGCAAGAAACCATAGAGCACCTTTGTTCTTTGATTGCTTTCGTTTGCTCTGCTGATCTTTGGAACAGAATTGGCATCTCACGGGATTCCACTCGACATCAGTTCGACCATCTCACGGAAGCTAGAACCAGCCACAACATACCTTGTTTCACGAGGTGGCTCTCACAGCAGTTTGGGAGCTGTGGAAAGTTCGCAATGACAAAGTCTTCCAAAGACACGATCCAACGATGCAGCAGTGGTTTTTAAATTTTAAAAAGTTAATGTCTACTCAGTCTGTTTGATTAAAAGTTGACCTTCGGTCAGCATTTTGCGTTTGGTCGATGCCTTCATTTAATTTCGTATGTAAGACTTCTTGCTCATTTTAAAAATAAATGAAAATGGCCGCCCTTTGTGGGGTTCTCCCCACAGTTTTTGTTGTAAAAAAACATAGTAGAGTATCTTGCGCTGCAATGAGTTCTCTATTTTCACTCAGACAAGCACGGGTACAATGTATGGGATGGCAAGTTGTATATAGCCATTAAAAAGCTAGGATATTAATAATATTCCCTTTTCTAAAAAACATTACAAAGTTGTTTTATATCTCAAACGGTAGACATCTTCGGGTTACAAGTAATGGATCACCTCATTACATTACATTACATTACATTACATTACAAATACAATACAATATTGACGCCCAAAACACGGAGACCACACTAGGTACCTTACATCACCGTAGGAGAACCTTTGAGCCTCGGCTGCATGGCAACTAGCTAACCCTCATTCTCGCTTCTCCTTGCACTTGCTCGGGTAGTACTAGCTCGCTCGGCTTCCGTTGACACAAAAAGTGCCTCTTGTGCCGCACACACCGACAAGCCGAAGTAGCCCGACTTAACTTGGGTGCCGGGCGTCTTGAGCGGTGCGTGCGATCAATTTGACCTGTAAATTGACAAGGAAACGAAGTGTAAGATCGAGGAACGTGCACCGGTGAGACCAAGACAGTTCGCATGTATGGCTTTTGAAGCTTGGGTTGTAATGACATATAGCTATAGAAGCTATCCGTCCCACGAGGTTTATGCATGCATTCGCAAGTATGTATGAAATATGCAAAGGAAAACAGTTACCGAATGAACATAAGAAGACATGTTTGAACAAGTAAATCGATCATGAAGATATGATATCATAAAACTCATTGCATGGATCGAATCAATTGACAACATGAAAGATTAAAGAAGGTAAATTATAAATATAAATCTAATCTAAATATAACACATGCATAGGTTTCATCCAACTAGTCCGCCGCACGTCTAGCCTTCCTAAACCCGTCTAGCTTAAACCCTTAACAAGCTAATCCACCGCATAATACAACTTGTACAGATCTAAACCACTTCTCACAACTAGATTAATCCACCGGATGATACAATCTAATCATGGTAAGTCGAAAGCATGCATATATCTAAAAGAATCTATAGATACTCATTACAAGTAAGCTTGATAAGATGAACATTGAAAGCATTGAAGCAACTAGATCTATAATAAGATAAAGCCGAGCCTTATCAATCTAAATTGGGCAATAAGAGTGTGCAAACATAATTAAACAATAAATAAAGAGCATGCAACTCGTGGTAACTTAATGAATTCATTAGATCTTGCCAGAATCTAATGAAGCCGATAACTAGCTCCAAGCCAGACCTTAGCCCACCGGATGACTCATGATCAACAAGGAACCTTCTTGTTCCAATAGCTTTAATCCGCCGGACGATACTAAGCGTAAACAAGACTACTTGCAATAATCTAAATCCGCCGGACGATACTAGACATGGTGTAAGGTTGCCGGTACTTACGGAGGTCGACGGGTCGATGGTTCCTCTCGCAGTAGATCGACGACACGATTTGGACTCGAAGGGTGGCGCGGAGCCGGGTTTGTTGTATTGATTGGGTAGATTTATTACAGTTGCCATGGGTCTTATATTTATACCCTAGACTTGATATGAGTCCCGACCGACTACGATTACAATAATGGAAAATCTAGCTAAGATAGTTTGTCCTCCAAGTCTTCTGAGTCGTAGATGTCGTACATGGCACGGGCTTCTTTCTGGACAATTTTGTTTCAACGTCCTTCAGCTTGTCGAACCATTTATGGTAGCCAAAATACTCGAACTTTCCCCTGAACTCATGACTTGGCCGAATAACGGTGGCCTCCGAATGCTACGGATGTTGCCGATCATTACGCTTTTCGCATGAGTTGCTTGCGAATGGTTCCTTGCCGAATCGCCCGCGTCTTGGTCTACCGTCATCCGGGCTCTACCAAATTTTGGTGTTAACACATGCCCCCTCAATTTTGGGATAAAAGTATTTTTATTCCAAAATTGACCACGCCTTTTCCTCGTTTACTCAGGTCGGCCTTGTTCATCGGTTCATCGCCCGAACCGCTCCGTAGGAAAAATTCAAAACCCTAGAGCGTCACCGGATTCCAATTCGAGTCCTTCATGGAGACCTTCAATCGATTCAGAGGTAATCTCAATCTTTCTTGTACATTCGGCAACATTTGAATCTAAATTTCCCCTTTTCATCTCGTACCGCTTCTTTCTTGAAGGAATATGAGGACCAAATTTTAGTCTCCACGGAGACAAACCAAGATATTTACTTCTTGGGTCCTAGAGGCGATCTTTGACCCAACCGAATTCATCGCAAAAGAGAGCCAAAGAGTTCCATTTAAATTCGGCGTCTTCCCGAAGAAACAATGGAAGAAGACATTCAAGACCTGGCCGTTTCCCCCAATTGCGGGGTGGCGTAACTGGTATAGGAGAATGCTGTCGGCCAAATCTAGGAGTAGAAACTGGGATGCTCAGGATATTTCTCATTGCTTGGAGTTATCTCTGTCAAATACTCCCAAGAATGAAGACCTGCTGATGGCGACAGCTCACTTCCGGTCAAATGCCACCAATTCTTTTATTTTTAGCCATGGTCCAATGACTGTCACCTTGGCTGATATGTTTATGATGACTGCTCTAAATATTACTGAGGAAGTACATCCTTGGAAATACCAGTATGGCAGTAATCAAATAGCCATCAAGACTGATGATCCCTGGACAAGGCACATCGAGTCATATATGTAGGAAGGCCCTGTTGCTGATAAGGAGTACAAGGCTTTTCTGAATTTTTGGTTGTGCAGATTTGTATTCTGTGGCAAATCCAATGAACCTGTGCTGAATCATATAGTCATGGCCGAAGGTTTGGCTGCCAACAAAACAATCCCACTTGGCAAGTACCTCTTAGGAGCAGCTTATCACATGATGCATCAGACCACCACCCAGATGTTTGAACATAAAGGTATCTCTTGTGTGAATGGTCTATGGTGGTTAATCGGATGTGGTTGCAAATCGTATATGCACAAGTTGGTCGAGTGGATTTGCGTACCACGGCTTTTCCCTCGGTTTACTATCTTTCGAAGATGAGGAAGCAAACAACCAAAGCTTGCCGGACTTATGGAGATTTTGCATCCGCTATTATCATCAATAAGAATATTGGCCATTTCTTCAAAATCTTCTATAAAGGCTTTGACGAGGTACTCTCGGCTTCCTTATAGAGAAAATAAAGATTTCATCTTTCCTTGCAAATTCAATTATGAGCAAGGTCGTTGTGAAGACAATCTCGGCGGAGATTTTTAATGCAGATCATCAAGCCATGCACCGCCTGCTGCGAGAATTTCACCATGGGAGGCAAGTAAAGCCCACTTATGAATTTTACTATCCAAATATGGCAGCAAGACAACTGGGATGTGGTCAATTGCCCCCAAGACTATTCTTTTCCAAAGTCATAAAACCAAGGGAGACCGTGAATGAATCAATGCAAGCTGAAAAAGTTTTCAATTTGGGAAAAGATGCGCGGAGTATAGGCCTAATCTTTTTTTATCGATCGATCTTTGCCCATCCTTCCTTCCAATCTTGGTGGGGTGAACTACGTGCTCATATTTTTAATGCACTGATTCATCCCTTCTGCCAAGCACTCTTGCCAGAGTTTGCTACTGACAGTGAGGTAATTATCTCCTCCACTCGTTTTACTGTCCTTCCTTTTCCCTTTTTGATCATAATCTGCTATTCACTGCAGGACGTTGAACCAATTCCTCCTCCTAGGGTAATTCAGCACTACAATGCTGGTCCTCGTCCTGCCTTAGGAGATGAAGGAATGGCCATGAAAACTTTCATGAATACTCATATGGCCTTTATTGAAGCAAAATTGGCAAACTTCGAGGAAAAGGAATGCTTCAATTAAGTCGATCAAACCTCCTCAAGTGTTTAAAAAGCGAGAGATCTAAAAAAGGATCAAGAAGATCTCCAAGGTATTAATGCCATCAATCTTGCCAAAGAAGATTTCTTTCACCTCACTTCACTTTGTAATTGCAGATTGGTTCTTTCACGAATCACGCCCGGTACAAGGTGAAGGCTCTTCTTATCTCTTCGTTGAAAATCCGAGGGGACTCGGAGGACCAACGAAAAAATTGGTAATTGTGTAATTGTTCACATTTCCCTTTATTTCTCTGGCCAAATGTACTAGCAATACTCACATTCTGGCCTTTTCCGTTTTTGAAAACAGATGAAATTATTGATAATATGACAACAGAATCCTCGAAGGTGAACTTCATTGCGAGAAGATACCCATAGGAGAAAGAGGATGTGAAGATGATGAAACGCCAACAACGATCATGAGGATTCGAGTCGGTGCTAATGATAATGCTTCGATCCGGGGATCAGGCCAATCCTGCTCAAAAACCTCTTATCACTGTAGATTTATCTTCTGAGAGCAGCTATCTCAAAAATGATAAATCCCCTTCTGCCTCTAATGTAGTTGAACCTCTTCAACAACCTTCCAATCGGCGACACATAGAGCGGGTAACATTTTCCCCCGGTTTGTGATTTACGAAATAAATATTCTTTTGATTTTTGCCCGACACATCTTCTCTCGGGATAAAGATGAGCCGGCAACCAAAGCATGTCTTTTCTCCTTAAAGATATTCTTGACAAAGGAGAAGAGGTTATGTCTCTCGAGAGTCTCTACGAGAAGAAAACCGAGGCTAGGCTTAAAGAAATTGTTCTCTGCTAGGTGATGATGTGAGTACATTGATTCAGAATGCCCCTAGGATAAAGGAATTAGCTGAGCTCATTGATCAGGAAATTGCAGCTTCTTTACAATCTGCAATGAACCATGTACTTCACCTTGATCATCAAGTCATTGCGATCAAACTAGCCAAACGAGCATTCCACCTCCAAATCATCATGGCCGGGCTGCCATGGAGTCAAAGAAGAAGGAAAGTTTGTAGAGCTGCACTCCAAGTTCAAGGCGATAAAAGCCTCTGGACCAATTGAAGCCTTTGAATTGGACGAAGCCGAGAAGCAAAAAACCCCGCTTGAAGGCCAATTGGCAAAGTTGAACCGAACAATTGAGGAGAAAAAGAGACAAATATCCGCCTTCCCGAGACTCGAGCTCGCTAAGATGACAATGACAGAAAATCGCAAAGAGCACCAAAAACTCAAGGCCAAGGTTTCCAATCTGTCAATCTTGGAGGAAGAAGATAATAAGGCCCTAGCCGAGGCGAACATGATCCAAGGCTAAAATTGTTTTCGATATGAAGGCCTTTTCGAACATATAATCCGTTGAAAACAATCTGTTTGTATTTTGTTTGTAACCACGATCTTGAATCGGTACTCAGTAGTTGATTTTTTGGTTGTAGTTATGCTTCCTCCGTCCTCTTGTTGTGTTTTGCTGAGTTATCTGTTGTGCCAAATGGTAGTATTACCGAACAAGGCGTAGCCGAATAGATCTAGAGCATCCCTTAGGGATTATTCGGCCCATCTATCAGTCGGCCCAATACGCTTCATGCTTAAAGCCCATCCTATGATTCGTTGCGGTTATCTAGCTAGCTTATAAAATAAAGATATCTTCCACTATAATCGCCATCCAAAAACCGCTCCTGCTTCCTGACCTCTTCATCTTCTCCACTGCCGAATAGAGAAAAACCCTCATCTCGACGAGCACTCATGGCGAGTGGCGGCGATGATCATGGCAAGCGTCCCATCGGAGATGAGGCGGAAGGGAGTCAGGCTCTGCAGCGCCGGCGTCTTGAATAAGAATCTTCTTCCTTTTGCCCCCTGGCGACTTCTGGTCTTACTTTTCATCTTCTTGATTTTCAATCGGACCGATCTCTTTCAACCAATCATTGTTCTGGTCAGGCCGGCTCTTGCTCCCGCTCCTCCAATGGTGGTTCCGGGCTCTTCCTCCTACCCGTCGGAGTCTTCATCTTCCTCCTCCGGCCACTCTTCGGTCTACGGCGTCGGAGTACTACTCGACCCTCGAGGAGGACTTGTGGTACCAGCAGGAGAAAAAGAAGAAGGAAGAAATCATAGAGGAGTTTGGCGAGTACTCCAAGGATGCCTGCATCCGGAACATCAACCAGGAGGACTCCATCAGGCAGCTCTACGACGCTCACGCCGGTTAGTCCAAGATCTTGCTCTCTCTGCCGTCTTGCATCTTTTCTTCGTTTGACGAACTTGTTTTGTTTGACACGGCTTTGTCGATGACAATCGGCGGCCGACGGAGAGGTTGCTCGGGCGAAAGGCGAGAACGCACACTTGACGGCGGCGGCTACCCGTCGCTGCCGACAAGGTGAAGGCACGGGGCGAGACGGTGGCGGAGCATCTCAGCGATGTGGCGGACAATCGCATCGGACGAAATCGCCGTCCGGGGCATGCATCTCGGCGCGGCCATGAGTTTGGCAAAGACTTGTCAACTCGGGTGGTGAGGACTACAACGTTCACCCAGCTGGCTTCCGTGAAACCCCAGAAGACATCGAGAATATCGATGAACTCATGGACGCGTATGAGGACCACGCCACCACCATAGCTTTATCCAACGATCCAGCAGTCTGTCTTCAATCTTCACGAGGATTAGTTTGTACCTAGGGACGGATGAGCAATAAAATCCTTTTACGTTTATGTTGATTGTTCGCATTTCCATTTTTTGCTTCGTGATTGTTGAATGTTTCTCCTTAAATCTTCGCGGCGAGAACAACCGAACGAGATCTTGCCGAACAGCTAACGTCATCATAGCCGAATTCCTTAATAATATATAAAATCCAGCTTCGGATAACCCATGATACTTGTTCATCGTGCCATTGAATGCATCCCTGCTTTTTCTCTTCCCAATAAACCAACCAGGGGTAAAAATGTCAGTCCGTTGGAAGACGAAGCGCACATCGTTAGCTTCATCAATAAGCAATCTGAAAAATATCTTTCACTTTGGCCAATTAATTCATAATTTTGCGAACGTTTGGCCTCCTCCCTCAACACTTGGATTTATATACCTAAGGTTACTCGGGGATCGCCCTTTGTAATCTTGCCAACCATCTCACTCTTCCATTGTTCACCCGCCACTTTCATTTGGTTGGAGAGTTTTCATGGCGGACAAGGGAAAGAACTGCGCGAGGAGTCGTCGTCCATGGTCCCTCACCGGCAACTCCACACTCGCTTGGGTAAGATTGATTTACGTAGATCTCGTCTACCATTCTCCTCTCTTCTTCATTATACTTGAGTTCTTTATTCTTCAACGGCTCGCCAATGCTTCAGATTTCATGTTTGGAACTAGATGCATCCCAATCCCAATCCCTTGGACTCTTCGATGAGGATTCTCCCGCGGATCTTGAAACTCTTTCGCGGCCGGCTGCGCAAGAGAAGCGTCATCGCGAGAGAACACAAAGTAGATCTGGATGTGGTGGCGTCTTATCTTGATCTGATGCGCGCGAACGCCGCATGTCCCTTGAAGCTCACATTGGCGGTAAGTTGAATTTTGAACTTATTCCCTCCTATTTATTTCTGCTCCCTTAGTAGACTGAACGCCATTGCATCTCGAGCTTTGACGGCGCCGCGGCTGTCTCCGCGGGCTGTAGCGGGTTTAGTGCGGGCACTTTCGACATGCCGGTGAATCCACCCGATTACAGCGTGTGCAGGCGATCGTCGACCGGATCAAAGAAGCCATGAAGAAGAAGTGAAGGATCGCAGACAGAACCTTGCCGAATAGTACTTAGGATTTAGAATCAAGTAGAAATCCTCTGTAATGTATTCGGCAATGCTTTTGTAAAAGATTTTGAATAAAATCTTCTTTTACTCTGTATTGGTGTTTTTATATTTTTGCACTAAAGGCGACATAACACATTTATGCCGGCTATTCTCCAACCTTTGTGGAGTATTTTTTCTGCTAAAGGCGATGACTTGCTCATCGGCTATTCTTAATGAAAAAGTTTTCTACAAAGTATTGAATCCCAATATGTCGGCCCGACTTTACACTTACATTAATCTTTCGGCCGACATGAGTTTCCTTTAAAAATCTAAAAATTACTATGAGAGCCAACTACCTCGATCATTTGTTGATCCTTGTAGCGAATCTTGACAGGACCTTCACTCCATTCCCTTTCTGAGAAGCACTCCACGCTATCATATTCCCAGAACGATGGTTCGGTAGCAGCGACACTCACTGAGTCATCGGCTTGGATTACCTCGACGTCGTCACCGTTCCATTGAATAAGAACTTGATGCATAGTAGAGAGAACACAACAATTGGCATGGATCCAATCCCTTCCAAGAAGCAAGGCTGTAGGATCCCTTACTATCGACCACAAAGAAGGTAGTGATCAAAATCTTCGAGCCGATCATCAACTCAACGTGAGCGGCTCCGTGGGTATCCGAAGGATTGCCCGACAAAGTCTCTAAGCATAATGTCTGTCTTCAGCAAATCCTCCTTGGTCATCCCGGCTTTACGAAAGTTGTATAGGGCATAATATTGATGGCAGCTCCTCCATCAACAAACATGTGAGTCAGGGGCTTTCCATTGACGTATCCCTTCAGGTATAGAGGCTTCAGATGGTTGTGCTTCCTGGGTCTGTCGAATACAGCTTGTCTTGACAGAGCCAACTATCCTAGGAGATCAATCATCTCTTTGCTATCAAAATCGAGTAAGCCTCCTCATCGAATAAGCATCTTCTTCCCGATCCACGGTGGCGTCTGCGGGAGCGGCAAACTCTATTGGGATGTAGAAGACCATGCCAACATGCGCCGAACGCCCGCTTGCGAATGCTCTTCCGCCGAATGGTCGATTTCTGAGCTTTCTTCTTTGGGCGCCATACTTTCTTGCATTAATTTTGTTGCTTCCTTGAGCTCCTTATTCACGAGGCATTGAACCCTTCTCTTCTGACTCTTCCTCAATCCCGGAGGGCACCATTGCCCCTTCTGCCATATGTACTCCTGAGGAGAATCCAGATCATCTAGGTCTTCATAGTCTTCAACATCAGCCAATGCTTGGTCGGCAACTCTCTTGCTGCTATGAGACCTGTTACTTTCTATTTTTAGACGCCGATCATCCTCTGGGAAACGTGCCCCCAGTCTTTCTTGGATGGGACGGCGGTTGACTCGTGCACAATCGTATCCATGATATTGCTCACTTTGCATTGAGGCGATTATTCCTAGCGAGCAACTTCAAGCCTTCATTCCGGCAATGTCGAGAAGAAAGGACAATCCCAATGAGACTCCTCTCGTTCTCTCATGTAGTCCTCCTGTTCCAGGTGATACATCTTTTCCTCATATCTTTGCTGTTCCTCTGCAAGTTGCTGATCTCTGCGATATTGCCTTTCCTGCTGCCTTTGCCACTTGTTCAGCAGTATACGAGAGGTCACCCTGGGTTTGGATGTCTCTCCTCTTTCTGTTCGGCTCTTCAAGAACCGAACACTACGCTCTTGGAGCTCTATACCAGTTACCTGCCGACTAGGGTCAACGAACCACTTTGTTTTGCCCTATCAGAAGTCAGCACTTTCATTGGGCCCTTGCCCTTGGGGTCACTTGCAGATACCATGTTAGCGAGAGAAGGAGACCATGCTGGCTGGGAAAGGATGATCATCAACCTTCATATTATTGTTGAACTCTTGGAGACCAATTTGTATAGCCCTCTGGATCTCTTTGCTGAATATTCGGCAGTCATTGATAGAGTGAGAGGTTGTGTCATGGAGACTGGTATCTTCCACTCTTTACTCGTCGGGGACGCCGCATGGAGTGATTTTTACGGTAGCTTGATCGTCCTTCCTTGACCAAGAACTCAAGCGGCTTATCAGATTTAGAGACATCGAAGTCATATGCCCCCTTGTTACGCTTCATCGATTGACCTAGGCGGTTCTTTTCCCGAGCAAACTCGGCGGCTGACTACTTCATCTTGGCCATAGTCATCTTCTTCTCCATCTTCGAGAAATCCGACACGCTTCATAAGCTCACGTTGCCCCTTTACGGTAGCGGGTATCCTTCTTGATGCTTTGGGCGATTGGCCATAAGCGCCAAACGTCGTGAGAGCTGACCAAGGTCTTCAAACTCCATGCCGACCGGCTTCTCCACGATGGCCGGGTGCATACCGCGTATAGCTACGGCCGGCAAACCCGATGATCTGGCGGTCGGAGAATAGCGGGAATTTTAGTCTCCCCGAACCTCGCGTAAGAACTCTTGAGGCGACTCATTGTATCTCTGGTTCAATGCCATCAGGTCAACAAACTCCTTCTCATTAGTACCGTTGAAGAAGTATGAGTGGAATTTATGCTCCAATTCAGCCCAGGTTCCAATGGAATTGGCCGACAATGTAGTAAACCGGGCGAAGGCCGGCCCCTGTGAGAGATGTAGGGAAGTAGCGAATCCTCCATGCTTCATCATTGGCAAGTTCTCCCAGCTGGATCAAGTACCGACTGATGTGTTCGGTAGTGGTGGTGTCATCTTGCCCAGAGAACTTGGTCAGGTCAGTTGGAGGCTTCAATCTTGAAGGAAGCGCTACCTTGTTGTACCAGTCTGGGTATGGTGACTGATACATATAGGGCCAATTTTTAGGCTTTATCCCAAACTGATTCTGCATCATATCGGCCATCCTCGCCAAGAGCATATCCATGTTTGAATTCTGGGGTCCATATGATGGTCCTGATTGTCCAGCAGGTGCGTACCCGAGATTCGGCGAGGCGTTCATAGTAGAGTAATCAGAGTAATCAGTGTAGCCAGGTCCAAACGGATTCCTCTGTAATCCACTAGCCATTGGAGCAATTGTATAAGTGTTGTATGCTGGTGGATTCCCAGATGTACCGAATGCCATGTCTCCATATGTGGCATGTGATTTTCCAGCTTCTTTGGCCTTGGAACTCTCTGGCTTTTGCGGTGTTCTATTCTCTCCTTCTTCCTCTGGAGCCCCTCCATCACCAGTTGCACCTTTCTTTGGCTGAGGCTTCGGCGGGTTGAAGTATGTTGGTCCTGAGATCTCTCCCATCCGTTCCTCAAAGTATTTGTCAACTTCAGGCCCATAAGTGCTTCTCATGATGTGGCGGAAAGTGTTGAGGAAGACGGTGTTATGATTTGCAATTGTTTTCCCCAAAGTCGATTGCATGATCTCCTCCATCGATTGATTTCTTCCGGGTAGGCTTACGAGGTTTCACCCGGCTTGCAGGACCTTTGGTAGATCCCTTTTCTGGAGGATTGCACCGCTTACGTTCTTGGAGAAACAATCCGGGCACTTACGCATGAAGGCATCACATTCATCACGTACTTTTATGTTCCACTCCCCTGGCAGGTCATCTATGGTGACCTTGAGGGGTTGCTCCTTGCTTTCGTGTCTTGAGGGCATCTTGATTCGGATCTTGATGTGTCCCACCGGGCGTGCCAAAAAGTGTGTTGACACAAAAAGTGCCTCTTGTGCGCACACACCGACAAGTCGAAGTAGATGACTTAACTTGGGTGCCGGGCGTCTTGGCGGTGCGTGCCGATCAATTTGACTGTAAATTGACAAGGAAACAGTGTAAGATCGAGGAACGTGCACGGTGAGACCAAGGCAGTTCGCATGTATGGCTTTGAAGCGGTTGTAATGACATATAGCTATAGAAGCTATCTGTCCACGAGGTTTATGCATTCATTCGGCAAGTATGTATGAAATATGCAAAAGAAAAACGATTGCGAATGAACATAAGAAGACATGTTTGAACAAGTAAATCGATCATGAAGATATGATATCATAAAACTCATTGCATGGATCGAATCAATTGACAACATGATAGATTAAAGAAGGTAAATTATAAATATAAATCTAATCTAAATATAACACATGCATAGGTTTCATCCAACTAGTCCGCCGCACGTCTAGCCTTCCTAAACCCGTCTAGCTTAAATCCTTAACAAGCTAATCCACCGCATGATACAACTTGTACAGATCTAAACCACTTCTCACAACTAGATTAATCCACCGGATGATACAATCTAATCATGGTAAGCTAAAAGCATGCATATATCTAAACGAGAATCTATAGATACTCATTACACGTGAAAGCGTACCCGTATTCGGCAAGCTTGCGGGTGGGGTCCATGAAGAAGGAACTCACACGAAAAAACCTATCAGATTAAACTGATCTCTAGTCCACCGGATGACTAGCTCTAGAGTAACCCAAAAAGATGCGTATTCACCGGATGATACAGTCTGTCAAGATCTAAACGTATACGAACCCACAACATGTAACAATTTAGATTGATCTAAGCTCGGCTACGACGAGATAGAACTATTGGCTTGATAAGATGAACATTGAAAGCATTGAAGCAACTAGATCTATAATAAAATAAAAGCCGAGCCTTATCAATCTAAATTGGGCAATAAGAGTGTGCAAACATAATTAAACAATAAATAAAGAGCATGCAACTCGTGGTAACTTAATGAATTCATTAGATCTTGCGAGAATCTAATGAAGCCGATAACTAGCTCCAAGCGGACCTTAGCCCACCGGATGACTCATGATCAACAAGGAACCTTCTTGTTCCAATAGCTTAAATCCGCCGGACGATACTAAGCGTAAACAAGACTACTTGCAATAATCTAAATCCGCCGGACGATACTAGACATGGTGTAAGGTTGCGGGTACTACGGAGGTCGGCGGGTCGATGGTTCCTCTCTTGATAGATCGGCGACACGATTTGGACTCGAAGGGTGGCGCGGAGCGGGTTTGTTGTATTGATTGGGTAGATTTATTACAGTTTCTATGGGTCTTATATTTATACCCTGGACTTGATACGAGTCGACCGACTACAATTACAATAATGGAAAATCTAGCTAAGATAGTTTGTCCTCCAAGTCTTCTCGAGTCGTAGATGTCGTACATGGCACGGGCTTCTTTCTGGACAATTTTGTTTCAACGTCCTTCAGCTTGTCGAACCATTTATGG
This sequence comes from Hyparrhenia diplandra, assembly GCA_015847255.1. NCBI lineage: Eukaryota > Viridiplantae > Streptophyta > Magnoliopsida > Poales > Poaceae > Hyparrhenia > Hyparrhenia diplandra. The sequence continues at coordinate 174,788 of JADLZK010000001.1, forward strand.
TAGCCAAAATACTCGAACTTTCCCTGAACTCATGACTTGGCCGAATAACGGTGGCCTCCCGAATGCTACAGTGTTGCCGATCATTCTGTTTCGCATGAGTTGCTTGCCGAATGGTTCCTTGCCGAATCGCCCGCGTACTGGTCTACCTGTCATCCGGGCTCTACCAAATTTTGGTGTTAACAGCTTCCCTTTTTCTGCGGTGGCTGTGGGCTGCATATTTTTGTCTCTCCAGCCATTATAGCTATCGAAGACTTCGTCGATGGAGCAGCAGTCACAGCTCTGCAACAAGTTGGGCAAGTCAAGTGCTCTTTCAGAGCTTGACTTTTCCACCTCAAACCATGCATAACCATGTTTACCGAACCAACGCGTTTCATATTTCGCCATCTCTGGCTGACGCGAAAAACAATTGATCGCGCCTGATTGTATTGTCTCCGCCACTTGTTGTATGCTACTATCATTTATATATACTCTGTAGCGTCTCCGATGATTTCGAGTGCATATCTATCTTCAGTCTGAGTCACAACATGAGGCGTGAAGGCAGCTGTTAGCACCAGAGGTGGCTTCCAACCTCTGTTTTTGCTTCTTCTTCTGATGAGATGAGCTACGTGTTTTGGACTCGAGAGCTGATATATAGCACTGGAAAGCCAAAACAATAATTTGCTCTGGGAATATATCTGCTAACTCTGATGAGACGTGGTTGTTGTTAGCACAAAGTCCGTGCCTGCTTCCTTTGCAGCATGCTGGGTCTGGGCGAAAAGCTTGTGTGTTCATGATTAGCCATTCTTGCATGCCCACCAACAGAGGCGCGCATGCAAATGGGTAATGTCCTGTAAATTAGACAGTAGGGTAAGTTCTCCCATTGCATATTCAACAGAAACTTTGAACTGAGATGCTAGTAATTGCAAGCCTTTTATAGCAATCTCGACTAAGTCCGTGCTTTCAGACAGTCGTAGGATCAGCGACAAAAAGAAACATTTCTCAGCCACGGTGCTATCCTCATAACGGTACCCTAGCAACGCCTCCACACCACGCTCATCAGAGTACATGGGCCTGATATAGAGATGTCGTAGAAGGTTTCCTTGCTCTGAAAAATAGGTGAGAGTTTTCCCTTCAAGGAGATGCCTAACTGTAGGGTTGCAAAAGGTGTAGTGATGAAGTGAACAACCAGATTCCAAGTCCCTCACAAACCTTCTGGCACAATCTGCATACCATTCAAATCTTCCAACAACATGTGTGCTCAAGCCAGCAAAAGAAGGTTCCATGGACGACATGTTCTTCTCAGCACAATTAAACCATCGCTTGCGCTTATTTACCACTTGCGGGAGCTCTTCCTGGGTAGGAGGCATCGCTTGCTGCTTGTGCCTGTCGAGCAGCTCCATGGCCTCCACGCAGGCACGCTTGATCATCTTCCTGCGCTGGAGCAAGGAGAGGTGTCTGATGGGCAGCTCCATGGCCCTCTCAAATGCAAACTCCAGCTGGCTCACGGCCATCTCGAGCCTCTCCGCCAAATGCCCTTGGGACGCCTTCTCCTCGCGTCTGCCCAACGCAAACGAGACGCCTCTGCTCACGGTGTCCTGAACAAGTGCTGAACACACCATCTCTGCCATGAAGTCGTTACTCGATCGCTACCTGTAGGGATATGTTTCAACCAACCTGCTGATCAGGACACAAAATGACAGCAGGGTTTATACTTCAATTTGACACACACTAGTACCGATACAATAGTGTCGAAAAATGGATGGCTCACGACGTCCGATTCGGCGGCTAAAAAGATAGTGGAAGTAAGAGGACTAATTTTAGAGGTAAGGGAGGGCACTAAGCGCGTATTAAATAGATAAAAATATATATATATATACTAGCTGTAAATCTGTAATATGGAGGAATACATATTTTTCATGGTCGATGCATATGCATGGAATATAATCTTATTACCCTAGCACTCCTCTAGATCATCGTCGACCTCCCTCACTACCGGATTCTGGCTGATTTCCCGTGGGGAAAAACGTTTCCCATCAGCCGCTCACGGGAAAGGCGCCTCTTTCCGTGAGCAAGGCGAAGATCACGGGAAAGGAAAAACTCACGGGAAGCTGCCCTTTCCCGTGAGGTCCGGCTCACGGGAAAGCCCCCTTTCCGTGAGGCGGGGGCTCACGGGAAAGGGCGCCAAATGAGCCGTTTCTCGCTCCGTCCCCTCGATCCCCCCTTTCCGTGAGTCGCCGTGTAGCTCACGGGAACCCCGTGCTGAGCTTTCCGTGAGCTATATTGAGGCCTCGGCAAAGGGATCCCCTTTCCCGTGAGTTTGGGGTTCTTTGCTCACGGGAGAGGCCCCACCTTTTTATTATTATTTTTTGGTTTTTCAGCTCTAAACTTTTTCTACACTTCTTGCACATCATATGGCACTCCATGTTAAATTTTGGTGAATTATTGACTTTATTTCATATATTTAGGTAATTATTCTCTTTTATTGGAATTTTGAAATGAGGCCAAATTTGAACTACAAGTGCTTGAAATTTTTGAAAAAAATTTAGTAGAAAATTTATATTCCTCATACTCAACACAAAGTAAGGCCTTGCATTAAAAAACCAACCAAATGGAACATCTTAATACGAAATCATGAGCGCTAATCCTGTTCGAAAGTGGTTTAAAAATTCTAGAAAATAAACCGATGTGCAAAAAATCATGAAATTTGATAATATCTCATGATATCTTATGCCGAGGCTATGATAAAAATTGGGAGCGTTTCACACAAGGTGGCACATACGATGTTCACAAGCTCCAACATCTCTCGTAGAAGTTTCGGGTTTGTTGAGAATGATCTAGTGTGATTTCATGTGGATGTGGCGGTCAAGTTGTGGTTTGGCTATGAAACTTTTTCTATATGCAACAGACATCGGATATTATGTCATGTCTATTTTCGGGAATTTTTGGATTATTTTGGTAATCATTATAATTTTATGTTGTAATTAAGTAAATACAAATAGAGATAAAACCACATGAAATAATGGCCAATTTTTTCGCGCAAGGATCAATTATGTATGGGTGAGTGTATGTGACAAGGTATTTTTGAAGTAATCTTGATCAAAATTTGAAAATATATATGCTAGAAAAAAAAGAAAGAGAGAGCAATAAATATTATTTACGAAAAACCCCTTTCCGTGAGCTTAGGGTTAGCTCACGGGAAAGGAAAACTCTCACGTGATCTACTCACGGGAAGGGGGATGGCGGGACCCACCTCGATTAAGCGTATTTGTGGATATTTTGTTTTTATTCTTTCCGTGAGCCGGATGCGGACGGCTCATGGGAAGTGGCCCCTTTCCGTGAGCCGCCCGGATCGGCTCATGGGAAGGAGGATTCTTTTTTAACAAAGTCAACGGATCGAGAGCTCAACACTCACACTCGAGAACACTCGGACTCGCACACACTTTCGCGCCCACACTCGCCCCGGCTGCGACGCCCCAATCGGCCCCTTGCCGCGCTCGCGCCGCCCCGCCGCCGCCACGCCCGCTCGCCGCCGGCCAGCGCCCGCCGCGCTTCGCCCCCTCCGTCACCGCCGGCGCCGCCCGCGCGCCGCCCGGCCCGCCCTCCGCGCTGGCCCCGTGCCCCACCGCGCCCGCCCGGGCCGCCGCGCCCGGCCGCGCCGCCAGCCATTGCGCGCCCGCCCGCAACCCGCGCCGTCGGCGCCGCGCCCGCCCTGCCCTCTTCTCCACCCGGAAGAAGGGACGTGGGCGTGGGAGGAGGAGGAAGGAGGGAGGAAGGAGTTGGGGGGAGGGGAGGGGGGAGGCGGAGGAGGAGGAGGAGGGGAGGAAGGATAGGGTGAAGAGGAGGCCCGAGGCGCCGTCGCCAGGGACCCTATCGGGCTCAGGGACGGCGGGGGGGCTGGTGATACGCGCGGCGGCCAACCACTTACGGGCTACGGCCGGTCTCGGGACTCGAGGTAATTTATTTATTTTTTTATTTAAGGTTCATTTATCTTTACATCTTGTTTCTATGTGTTCTAACTTTGTGTTGAAATAGGCCCGGATAGAGGAAGAGAGGAAGACGGGGAGGAGGCTGAGGAGAGGGAGCGGTTAAGGGCTCGGGCGGGCGGAGGGAGGGCTGGCACACCGAGGAAGGCATGGAAGCTCTCCTAGGGTATCTCCAGCGTGTTGGAGGCGGGATTAGTGAAGAGCTGCCGCGGAGATCGTCTTCCCTCCACCGCAGGTCTTCCCTCCACCACCACCACCGCCCTACTACGGTCCACGGCCCGTCTACGGTCAACCGTCAATCTTCCCTCCACCGGCTGGAGCTTCTCCCGTGAGTTTGTCTACCTTAACTCCAAATATGCATATATGAATGTGAATGGAAATGATATGGAGTTTTGAATGCACCATGAGTTGTTGGCGTGGACATGTGGTTGTCGGCCATCGAGCCGTTGTTTTGTTGCAGGTTTTGGAAACCCCTCCATGCGGGGAGGTGCTTTTGCGAAATTTCTAACAATTTATCTTGCTTTTTCGAGGTCAATAGAATCTACCTTGAATTTTGTCTCACAAATGCAATATCTTTGCCTACGTGCGGGATCTATCTCACGCCTCGAACCCATCTCGAACCAATCTCAACCGGACGCTTGGGAACGAGCTGCGGATGGTTGGCCGCAATGGCCGTGAAGTTGTGATGATTTAGGTTCGGAACTTGTGTACTTGAACTTGTGGTTGCACTCATGGTTGAACTTGTGAACTTGGGTTTTATGTAATATAAGTGCTATTCGTGACTTGTTGGATTTTATATAATATATGTGGTATTATGGATTATTGAGCTATATATGTGATATGTGAGAAATCTGTGGTATATATATTTATATATGTCAATTATGTCTTTGGAACAAAAGAAAAGAAAAGAAAATAATTCTTTCCGTGAGCAAAATGCCGGCTCACGGGGAAAGAGACCAAACCTTTCCCGTGAGCACAGCGGCTCACGGGAAAGAGACCAAAACTTTCCGTGAGCGCGGTGGCTCACGGGGAAGGGTCCTTCTTTCCGTGAGGCGGCGCCGTTACGACTCACGGGAAGCGGCTGAAACACTACCGTTCTCTTCCACGGCTCCCCGTCCCCCCCACGGGAAAGCGGCTGAAACACCCTCTTTCCGTGAGCTAGGGGTGCTCACGGGGAAAGGATATCCCGTGAGCATCAGCGCTGCTCACGGGGAAAGAATTCTTTCCGTCCGCGGATATCCCGTGAGTTACTCACGGGAAAGCCTTCCGTGGGGAAAAGGGTCTTTCCGTGAGTAACACACTCACGGGAAAGCGCGCGAATCCGGTAGGCCTGCAGGCTGCTGGAAGGAGGAGGGATCACCAACAGATATCAAAAAAGCCGCATACACTGCTGTGTTCCTTATTACTGTTAGTCGACGAAAGTGCTGAGGATGATTCTTCCTACTTGGCACTGATGATATATAGCGCATCTCAAGTGCACTTCTAGAAGAGTAGATGATAGAATCATGAACCTTTGGCAAGAGGTCCTTCAGCTGGCTTCTACCATAGACTTGTCTGATGAAGAAGATTCTTTAATTTGGACTTTTGGACATATGACAACCAAAGAAAAGTGTATTTCATATTTGATCAGAGTTAAACTATTTGAAATTTGACTAAATTTATGTAAACAGTATCGGTAATTGCGGTTTGATGCTATAAAGACGTGTTTAGTGATAAATCTAATAATACTTATTTGATATTGTCATTGTTATTTGATTTAGCGCTATAGTTAAGAGTTAAAACTTTTGGACAGAGGTTGTCTTTTTTCCATCCAGTTTTATACTTGTTCGGCTCACTGAGCTGTCCCCAGCCATGGACGAACTCGAAAGCTCAAGGAAATGCAGAGACGGCTTCCCGTTCCTTGCTAGGATGCTACATGATGTCAGTTACACTATCTGGAAGCAATGACTTGCGAGGCCGGTCAAGTCTTTGTTTAGTAGTATCAGAGAACAAGGTAATTTCTTCCACTGAAGTACTTCCAGAGAATGATCCTCCAAATCAGTTTTGCTAAGAAGCAGTCAAAAAAGATACGATATATATAGTTTCTGGTTTGCCACAAAGGCAGCAATTGCCACGTACTCCCTTTCCAACCCCTCTTGGGTAAAGAATTGTACAACCTGAGTTTATTATTGAAAACCTGCCACAGAAAGAACAATCTAGAAAAGAATTTTGCATTTCCAAATGATTCCTGTAACTCTACTTGTCATACCTCTGTTCGTCAAGAACCTATATAAAGGCCTATATCCGAGGTCTCCTCATGCAGAGATACACCCATAAGCTTCTCAAGGAGTTCCTGCCAGCTGTTTACTTCCAGAAATCAACAAACCAGCCTCCTTCCTCCTAGCAATAAAAACAGTACAATCAGGCACCCTAACCATTTTGTACATATTTTCATAATGGATCATCACAGGGACATCTTGGATCCAGCAATCATGCCAGAATTTGCAGGTCCTGCCATTCACGACATGCAGCAAATTCTCGGGTGCCAAATCTCTGAACTTCCCATCCGTTTCCTTTACCTCGGTCTGCCGCTGAGCACGACAAAGATAACAAAGGCTCATATCATATGGATCGAGTCCGTCCTATCCACCGTGCCTATCTATTGCATGATCACGGACGGTGACAGAGGCACTTTCAATGGGATCGAACTAGACCCGCCAAATTAAATCACCAGTGGACTAGACGTTCCGACAATTGCATGCGGAGTACCTGAATGTTTGGAGGGCAGTCCGGGACGTGCACCTCAGTGATGACGCAGATCGACTGGCGTGAAAGTGGACTCCCGACGGCGCGTTCACGGCCAAATCAGCGTATAGGGCGCTGCACATGCCTTCCTACCCAACCGATTGCCGGGGAGCTAGCCAACATGTGGGCTCGGAGCAAGTTTCAGAGATCATACTTATGTTTTTTCTAATTTTTAAATTGTGTTTTGCCAATCGGTCTTGTAATCGTGTTCCCATACATTTTCAAAGCAGGTCACGGATGAGAAAAGGTTGCGGAACTGGCATGTAGCCCCAACCTATATCGAAAATCTCTTGACTAAAGAATGTAACAATGCTCAAATGAGAGTCTGAATAGGAAATGTCTTCCTACCCGCTGCCCAAATTCAGCTAGGTATGGGACACCTGGGCTCCCCTCTAAATCAAGTTGTTCCTATGGCTGGCGACCTAGAAGACACTGGACGGCTGATCGAAGACGATGGCACGGATTGGAGGCAAGCCCAATGCTCGAATGAGTTGGGAAGAATGGGCCGAATACAACACACAACTAGTACATGGAGTTGTGCGGCCTGCGTAGCCCAGGAATATTTTGACAAACATAAGACATTTCAGTCCGAGTGTTACATATAGACCATAACTTTTTAAGAGGGGGAGAGTACACTGATGGTGAGCATATATCGCCCCAGGAACCACTAGGAGACCAAATACCAGCACCGAGTCCACAGCAGCAGCAACAGGCCCATCTTCACATATACGAACCGTAATACCCATTTTTGTTAAACAAATAAAAAAAAGTCATGGGCCATACTTTTCTTGTCTTACTACTACTAGTAGCACTTTTTTTTTTCAAAATAAAAAATAATAATAAACAACTACAAACATGTACCAACCACGGCCAAATTGCCGGCCCATCGGGTGTGCAGGCCAGGCCAGAATCGAGACTCATACCAGAGACGGGGCCAGGCCTAGCTACAACTGAACGAAACAAAAACCTTAAACCCTCAGGCCGGCCCAAAGAGCCAGCACAACGGCGAGCGGCACCAGCGAAATGGAGAGCAAGACCTTGGCGGTGAGGCCCCACCGTTCCAGGTCGCGCGGCACGACCCAGAACCCGAACAAGGCTTCCGCGAAGCCTAGCGCCACCGTGCCGACCAGGACGGTGTAGTAGGTGTAGGCGGCGGCGCTGCCGTGCCAGGTGACGAGGACATCGCCTGGGCTCTTGGAGATGATGAGCGCGAGCGCTGACGCGATCAGGAAGAGGCCGCAGGACACCACCGCGGCCGGCAGCTTGGAGGCGTCGTGGATGGCGCCGGTGATCGGGGATCAGATCATCATCCGGGAACGACTCCATTGTTGTTTGCTGCTGCTCTACTTGTGACCAGCTAGCTACTAGTGAGAGTGAGACTGTGATGGAAACCAGGTACGAACTCTTGGTGTGGTAGAGGCAGTGAGGTGGGAGAGCTATGTATATATGTATGTATAGCGCGCGACAGGTGACGCTAAGCCAACGTGAAAATAAGCGAAAGAGGAGATCAGATATGGAGCTTAACGTACCCGACGAGAAGATGGCCGACGAACCGAACTCCGCCATCTTGATCTCCGCCAAAGCACTGCCGTACTGTGCCGCACGTGATGCCTCGCTCGAGCTGGATCTCTTCGTCGTTCTTTGCTTGCTAACTGCGGCCGCGCGTTGATCGGCGCAGTGGAGGATGGGGGTGCAATGCATGCAAGAGCATCCGCCATTGCTTATAAGGAGGAGTACGGCAGGGCTGGGGATTAGGCACGGCACGGGGCCTGGATTAAACAAATCCGGCGTTTCTCGCAGATTGACAACCGGCTCCATTATTTTGAGCTTCAATCGCCCTCGCCCCTTGCCGCTAAATTTTATGGTGACGCCCCTCCCTAAGTGGGGTACACTACAAAACAAACCTAGCAGGAGCACTGGTAGAAGTACTTGTGTGCAAGCGAGGACAGTGGGGACTGCAGACGCTTTACTGATCTTTTTTGCTCAGGAGACACTAGATTTCATCACTATTTGAAGGAGCTCATAGGTATTTCTAGATAGCTAGATGACCAGTGCCAAATATGGTTTTATGCAAACATAAAGTTATGTGTCCACTTTGTAGTTGAAGCCAACACGCTTCGCGTCGCTCCCATGCGGGGCGACGGTGGTGACTCAACCCTAGCCGCCGCCACCCCTCAAGCCCGGCTCCTCCGTCGCGCGCCGCCACGGAGCGGACCGCCGGGGCTCGTGCGGTCCGTGGGGAAGGTGGCGGCGTGGCATCCCTCTCTCTTCTCCGGCGGTCTGGGCGGGCACGGCCGCCATGGCCCCTTGGGGATCCTCACCGGTGTGGGGCGTCCCTGCGGCGGTGGGGGGCTTCTGCCATCCCGGATCGGCGGCGCCCCCGGCCGGATCACGGTGGTAGTGCGTCGGGGTGGGGGGTTGTGCTGGGAATCGGCCCCACCGGAGGCGGGTGGCGCGGCGGCGGCCATGGCGGCACGGTTCTCGGCGGTATTTGGTGTCTTTGGGGTGTAGGCTGCTTGGCCCGGCCGGTGGGCGTCAACGGCGGCCTGGCCCCGGCGGCGCCGGTCTGCCTACTCCGGCAGTAGTAATGGTAGGGCGGAGGGTCTCTGCGCGACCGGTAATTTGGATTGAGAGTATGATGGCTCTTTGCTCCTCCTCCCCTCGGCGTCTATCGGTGCGGCGTCCCCTTGGTGGGTGGGGGCTGGGGGGCCTCTGGTGCTTCCTCGTGGTGCCGTGGTGGTGCCTTGGGTGGTGTCGGGCTTTATCGGTAGCGGCGAAGTGTGGTGGGGAGTGTCCTCCTGGTATGGCTGGGCGTGTGCGGCGGGGCATGGTTCGGCGGCGAAAGCCTTCACTACGCTCTGTCGGTGGCAATGGTGGCGGTGGCCTTGGGGCGTCACTCTCCGTGGGGGGCACCATTGAGGGCATCCATGTCCCTTGCGGCTTGGGATTCTTAGGGTGAAAACCCGTCCCTTTGTGGACGTCTTGACGGTGGCGCTTGGCGTCATTCCCTCCTTGGGCGCCGCATCTTGAGACCCGGCTCGGCTTGTGGCAGGGGTGGTGGTCGGTGGTGGTGTAAAATACGTGCGTCGCGCCTAGGTGGTGCACACGGTCCGTGTTAATTTGGGAGGTCTGTGAGAGGGCCCAAGGGTGCTGGAGGTCCTGAGTTGGCGCGCATGGTGGTGGTGATCTCGGTGCGGTTGAGCGGAAGAGGTGCTCTCCCGAGTGGTTTCGGATATCCCGAGTCCCGGGTAGTGGGTGAGGCGGTGGGTGCTCCCCCCACGCAAAGTTGCGGGATCGGTGCTTTCCCTTGTTCCGCGACGGGACTTTTCGACGCGAGGCTGGAGCTGGGGGATCGGCGATTGTGGGTGTGCAGCTTGGGGGCGATAGTCCGTGGTGGAGGAGTTTTAGTTGGATGCTTGAACTTGCGGCGGGCTTTGGCTCATCGTTGGCGGCGGCGGCGCAATTTGACGGATGGTTGTCGGCTTCTCTCCCGGTGGTGGTGGTGTCACTTTGTGTGTGTTTTGTTTTATTTTCTTGGAGCCTTTCGAGTGGTGGCTCGTGTCGACGTCCCAATCCGACCGAAAGTGGCGGTGTTTGGAGCCTCGTGTTGATGACCCAATCCAACCGAGATGTCTTTTTCTTTGTATATCTTTGCTCCCTTCCGTGTCGTGCTAGTTGAGTTGTTTAAGTGGATCCCGATAGTAGGTGGAGTGAAACACTCCCTAAGGTTGAGATTGAGTGGGCGCTAATTGTGGCGCGAGTTGAGTTGTTTTGGTACCTAGGTGTGCTTGGAGAGTAGGATACCCTCCTCATTTGTATGATTTTTTCGGCCCGTTTCGGTCAAAAAACTGATTTGGCACTTGCCTTTTCTTTTTTCCGTCCCAATAGAAATCGCGGCAAAGCTTTTGCCACCTTCTAAAAATAAAGTTATGTGACGTCCATATGTAGTGTTTGGATTTTTTCGAATATGATCAAGTCTTTGGTTGAGTTTGAGGACTACTAACCATGACATGAATTTGTGTGTGCAATGTCTCTTGGTTGTGTTGGTGTGCAAAGTGTCGAGCATAGAGATGGTCCACGACATGGTGAATGTCAAGTAGAGGCAAGTTGTGTCGATTGACTGGGACCAATGAAGGACCAGTGAGAGGCTTTGATCGAGGACCAAGATGCCGAGAATAGGAGAAGTCGTGAAAAGCCCATGGCCATCAAATGCTTAGATCTCAAGTTGGACCGTAATGCCCCTAAGATTAAGTGGATCAGTAAAATATCATTGTTCGAAGTGTCTAATAGCTTTGTAAATAAGATGATGGTTGCTCCTAACCATCCCATCTCTCCAGTTATCGGTCTCTAGGTTTGCCCGTCTCTAGTTTACTGCTCTTGAAATCCACTACAATATCACAATCAGTTTCCAAATTCTTCCCTTCATCATTAATTGCCACAAAAGGGTTCCACCCAAAGCTTCGGGAAGTGACACCACTTGAAGGTACTCAGAGTTGCATGTTTTATGGACGCCATATAACAATATGGACACCACTCAGGGACGGGTGGAGCTTAACCTGGCCGACGTGTGAAGGATTGCTTAATCAGCTAAACCACACTTGATCAGCTAAACCCGACGCGGGTGTAGAAGTTCTAGTAATTATTAATCTGATGATTAGAAATGGAAGTAAATAATTTGATTAGCTAGTACAACATGGCATCCAACAACTCGGTTGACCATCACGAAACTGCCTTTTATCATTACAGTATTTTATAGCACAAAGGGCGGGTGCATGCATCATCATGTAATCATTCACCTAACACAATTGTATCATCATGTAATCATTGTCGTGCTTTAAGTTCGGTTTCGGTCCAGGCACCTCGCCTTTGGGCGTCCTTGTATTGCTACTTGCATTTTCTCCTATTAATATAAAATACACGTGAAGTAGTGTTCTAGAAAAAAAAAAGACTAAAGACAGGCGAGGGAAAGTAGGGGCAACGGGTGTAAATACTACTAGTAATTATTAATCTAATTGTAAATAGGAATATTTTGATTACCTAGTACGTACACCATGGCATCAACAACGACCCGGTTAACCACTATGAAAGTGTTTTTTAACATATCTGATCGTGGCCATGTTCTCATTACCAGGTTGGTAAAGTACAGAATTCTCGCTTGACCAGCTATTCATCACATCATCATGGGCATAACGTCACCGGGGATGAGAACATGGGCAAGAGAGGATTGACCGGCTACTATTGACCAGCTGCAGCTGGGCAGATTTTATATGGCGTTGCATTAAATCAATCGTGACGTTAGAAAGAAAAGTAATTTCCAATGAATTCCAATAGGATCCTGCTCCGCTATATAAACATGGCAGCGTTGCATCCCAAGAGATTTTAGCTTCCCTTAGTTTTGATTCTCTTTTTATACTGCTGTTACATACCATATGTTCCCTTGTCCAATTCCTAGATACTACACCACAGCCCTCCTGCTATCGGAAATTAAACACCTGATTACCCGCGTCGCCTTTTCTCGCTCGTCTTCATATGCAGGTCGATCGGGTTGAGCTGAACCCGCTGTTTAATTAGCTCCAGACTGTCGTCACGTCGGGTTTTAGCTGAACCCGCCCCCTTCCGTTCGACCATCGTCACGTACGTCGGGTCAAGCTCCACCCGCGTCCTGCTACACACACATATGCTCAGCTCGAACATCACAGCCTCTTTACCACCAAGCTCCTCGTAGCCTCGTACGGTCGTACCTCGATCGCTTCCTTTAGTAGGAGTACTGTTCACAATCTCACACCCACACCCTTTTACTAGCTGGTCACAACGTGTAGAGCAGCCAGCTGAGAAACAAAATGGCGTGGTTCCCGGTTAATCTGATCCACCTAATTACGGCCGCCATCCACGACGACACATCGAAGCTGCCGGCCGCGCTCGTGTCCAGCGGCATCTTCCGGATCGTGTCAGCGCTCGCGCTGATAGTCTCCAAGACCCCGGGCGCTGTCCTGATCACCTGGCACGGAAACGTGGCCGCCTACACCTACTACGCCGTCCTGGGCGGCACGGTGGCGTTCGGTGTCGCCGAAGTCTTGTTCGGGCTTTGGGTCGACCTGCGACGGTGGAGTCTGACCGTCGGTTTCGCTGGTGCCTCTCGTTGTTGTGCTGGCTCTTTGGGCCGGCCTAAAACTTTAGGTCTGAACCCTATCTCCTTTGAATTTTGGTTATGGCCTGGCCTGCATGACGGATGGGCCGGCAATTCCACCGTGGTTGGTCTGTTTTGAGTTGTTTTTTGTTTTTTATTTGAAAAAATACTTGTGTATATTACTTACTAGTAGTAGGAGAAAGTATGGTTCGTATGAGCTGTTTTCAAAAAAGGGTTTTATTATTATGGTGGCCTCCTGCTGCTGCTGCTGCCGTGGACTCAGTGCTGGTGTGTGTATACTGCTAATATACCTGTGTTGTATGGTCTTCAGTGTACCGATTATCCACACCTTTAGTGTGCTAAAAAAAATGTATTGTATGTATGTGAGCATTCGGATTGAAATTTGTTATGTCTGTCAAAAAAGAAAAAAAATCCTGGGATTGGCAAAAATTCTTCAGATTAAAAAATACTTTTAAAATTACCATTACCATTTTGTTTGAGTAAAAATTATTTTCTTGTACCTTTCATTTGTACTCTCGCCTACTGTTGCTACAAGTTAGGCCAAGCCTCCCGGTGGCATCCCCATCACCGAGTTTGAATCTTGGTTAGGAGCATTTTGAGTCGGCGGTGTGGTCTCTCATGCGTTCCCAAAGTACAGGTATAACGGACCGCTTACGCGCCCTATGTGCGGGCAGGGCATGATATGAGGTTCAGTGGTTGCTTAAGTTGGGTGAGAAGTCCTCTAGCTTAAGCTAAAATAGCTCTGGAAGGGGGTGTTTTTTTTTCATTTGTAGTCTCCCACAACTTTTATATACAGCCTTCCTCGAGGAAAATTTGGTTGTATGCATTCTAGAGAGTCATATATCTTTGTTCTTCATCTTTGGTTGGTGAGAAATTTGGTTCACATTTAAAGATCCATAACTTATATTTTTATAAAAGTTAAGAAAGTTGGAAAGAGTCCCTTGAAGTTGGTTTTTCATTTTCGCAAAAAAAAAAAAAAAAACATTAATACATGTTATGCAACTCTTTTCATGTTGAGGTACCAAAATGCACGTGCAAAGTTAATATTTCCTACTACTACTTTGTTGGAGGTGATCTTTTTCTCTTTTGGTAAACTTGAACTTTGCGATGGATAACAAAAAGTGAGTTTTACTATGGTTTTACAATATTCACCAGGAAATATTAGTTGATTTGTGGGTAATTAAGCCAAAGATAGTCATTGAGCTCCCCTCACCCGGATGAATTAGCGTGACAGCGACAGCTTCCCCGGGTTCGCTCCTCACCCGGCGGGTGGTATACTTACGAGTCATCGATCGCAAAAGTTTTTCTATAGTCAAAGATCACATCGCCACGCGGTTAGTACCTTTCTTCCAGCGTCCTATTAAACATATCTTCAACGCCCCTCCATACAATATGGTTGTCGAGTCTTCTGAACGACTCTAATAACTCGCTGGCATCAGTATAAAATATTCCCTCTATATCACAATTAGATGATATTTTAAAAAAAATATTAGAATATAAATCATGAATAACTTTTAAGTCGTTGAGTTTGAAAATGTGAAAATCATATCAATAGATTTGTCTTGAAAAATTACTTGCATAAAAATATACATATATATAACTTTTTAATAATTATTTTTATAGAAAAGGGAAATCAAAATCGTGCTTTGGAGATCATGTCATTGTCCAAAACATCATCTAATTGTGATACGGAGGGAGTAGAATAGAGCTCCTAAAAGAGTTCTATTAAACAACCTTTCGCTACATAACAATAAAATAATAAGTAAAGAAAAAAGTAATAATAAGAAATAAGTCATAATACGGTATAAGTTGGTAGCGTTTCATAAATGAGTTCTAATATACAGGATACAAATGCATTTACTATTGCTCGTAATACATTTTACGAGAACCTAGGTATAGCGTCCTACAGATGGTTGCTATAAGTTGGTAACGTTTGACTCTGTGTGTCGTAGATAGTGGTGTCGCTATAACTTATGGTGTCCGACCTTACTTATAGCGATCATGTGACTCCCACTAGCTAGGACATCATTGATGTGCGGTATATAAGTTATTCTCTACAACTTGGGTGTATAAGTTATTCTTTACAACTTGTGTATATAAGTGACGCTATACAACTTAAATACACAAAAATAATATCATAACATATTGGCAGATATGGTGGTAGCATGCATAAAAGGAATTGGTAGACTACTATAAAAAGTAAAAGAGGTAAAAGTAAAACATATGGAGATATGCAGGTGGATCTAGTTTTGTTTGCCTCATCACAAGAACAGTGTAGACGCAATTAAAAATTGATACACTATTCAAAAGTTGTAGCATTTAAAGTAATTGCATTTACCTTTTTTTTTTTTTGTGTTCTAGTCTGCATCAGCAGTGACGTCACAACAGTGTAAAAGGAGTCCACCTGTTCCGTCGATCGCTGGTGCCCAATCGGATGAATTACCGTGAGAATGTCCGACTACACCCGGCGCCGGCGCCCAGCTCCACCGCTTCCCCGGGTCTGGTACAGTCACCCGGGCGCTAGCTGCTCGCATTTTGTAAAGGGAGCGACTAGCGCTAGGGACGCCCCTATGCTAATCAGGCCCATCGGACGCTCCCACCTAAAAGCCCACTAACGAACCTTTCCAGCGCACTGCTCCGCTCCGCTCCCTTTCTTCCCGTCGGCATGCTGCTCCGCTCGATCCGGCTTCTTCCCCACCGCTCGCCGCTCGAACCTGGCTTCCTCCGCGGGCCGCTCAAGCGCGATTTCTTCCTCCGCTGAGAAGAGGTTCTCAGCGCTCGCTCGCACTCCGCGAGCACACCAGCCAGCCATGGCGTCTGATTCGAGCCCTGCCTCCTCGGACCCGCTCCTCCCCGGCCGCCGCGCGCCGTCCATGGGCGGCTGGCTTCGGCTCTCTTCATAATCGTAAGCCACGCACTGCCCCCCCCCCACACACACACGAAGTCAAATATCTCGCATACTGCAACAGAGCAAATTTCCCCAAAAAAATCATCCCTATGCCCATCACCTACCCCCCAATCGTTGAAAAGCGATTCAGCGGGTTTGCTCAAGCACACTCATGGAGGCCGTGCTTTTGAGCAGCAAATTTCCAGTGCGTCGATTAGATGGAGACCTTGCAGCAGCCAAATCCAGGAGCATTCCCATATCTGTTCATGGCATGGCTGAGGTAAGATCTGCAATTTCTATCTTCTTCTTCCAACCTATATGCTTGTTGCAACAAGTGGATAGTTCTTTGTTCTTGTCCCAAGCAGACTGTATCACGAATTACAGATTACCATTTATTTCAAATAGTGGATAGTTTCTTGTTCTTGTTATGCAACATTGTATTATAGACCGTGAAACATTTAGTTATGCAGTTTTAGAAAATCTACGAACAGATTAGTGCTCTGTTTTACCATGAAACATTTGCTACGATATTCGAAACATGAACCGTAATGAATTGCAACAATAATTCTGGATGCCTGTGTATACAATGACTAGATGCTCTATTTTTTTTTTCCTAAAATAAATGGATTCATTTTACATGAATTCATGGGATGGGAAGACGATGTATTGTTTCCTTTCTTAATTTTTCTTGCTTAGTTCTGATTTCCATTCTTTTTTTCCTCTCTAAGGGGATGGCTAGACTACATAAAACATGCCATTGCACTGCTTCTATCAGCATGGAATAAGATTGATTTAGAAGAGTTTGTGAAGTTTTGTGCCAAGGAGACCTAAGCAAGTTTTTTTTTTTTTTTTTTTTTTTTTTTTTTTTTTTGTGAGAGGGGAGACCTGATAGTGTAATTGGTAGGAGAGATATGCATCGAAACATCGAATCCGTGTAAATATGTGGTGGAGTTATGTTATGTGATGTGGCAATTTGGGAATGTTTGTGATCTTAGGTCATCTAAACATGCAGAAGTTGTTTTTGGTGCTAGCAACAGTGTTGCCTCCAATGTAAACAAAAAACATTTCAATGGTTGTGCCCCTAAGGCCTTGGCAAACAACTCAACTCTATGGAAATTACTATGGGCCTTAATTGATAATATTTTTTTTTGCGTGTTTTAGAAAATATTCTTGTATCTCAATACGTTTAGTATTTATAGTTCTTATGTTTGATATAGTGGACCCTATGGAAATAACATGTATTCGGGATCTATGGAGGTTGAATGAGTATGCTTTGGTTTATTTCTTTTTTCCCTTTTCAAGCGCAGGAGTAATGTCGGGGCACTATAAATGCATGGCACACCTCTTTGGAAATGTGTGAATATTTTTTTTTTCTAAATATAGTTTATCTCATTTATATGTGATGTTTAATATGGATTTTTTAGGATGGGATGAAGAAGACCATATATTAAATTTGGCGGTTGGTGTTTTCCAATATCCATTTCTCTTTTTTTTTCATTTCACTCATTCACATTTGGCATCACTTTTAGTTTTTGGCCTAATGTTTTTGTTCGGGTGATGGTCGACTTTCGAAGCATGTGGCTAGCCTCCTTCTATCGCGAATGAGCGAGATCTCAATGGATGACTTCATCAAGGAGAATCATTTGAATTTGCCAAGGAGATCTCATTACTCCATGCGTAGTTAATCTAGTGATACTAGAGTTCATTGTAGTTGGGTTTCTCATCTACGGATCATGATTTGGGTACTACACAATTGGCATGTGAAGTATGGCGAAGCACATGAGTTTTTGTTATGCCATTTTCTAAGACTGTAATCGACCATGTTGAAATGGTATTAGTGGTCTGTTGCAATTACTTAAATCATATGTTGCAATGCTGAGAATCCAAATTAATATGTTTTCTGCCGTTACTTCTATCGGTCGTTTCCGTGGTTTTCAGAATAATATGTTGCAAGTACTTCCATCTTATGCTTGCTATGCTTCAAAATAATAATAAGTTGCAATGCTCCTTATTATATCTTGAGTGTACGATGGACCATGTTGAACTAGTATTATTTCACCGTTGCAAGTACTTCCCTATGATGTTGCAATGCTCCTTAAACATGAGAGTGTCCGATGGACAATGTTCAACTAGTATTAGTGGCCTGTTGCAAGTAATACATTGTGATGTTGCAATGCTCCAAAAGTGGGGAGGGACTTGGGTGGTTTGGCCGCACCTAGCTCAATGCAAGTGTTGCTCATACATCTTCTAAGGGATGTGGCGTGGGGAGATTTGAGTGCGGGAGAGAAGCGGTGCAATTGCACTAGGGAAGGAACACCAACACAATGGAGTGAATTAAAACTATTGTCCCCCATGGGGGAGACAATAACAATAAACCGATAAGGAGTGGATTGCAAGGGCCACTAGAAAATCCAACCATGCCAAAGTTGTTGTTTTGTGAATGGCGAGTGTAGACGAGGTAGTCTACACGGTACTAAAGGACCCAACCCATGCCGAACTCGACCGCTCGCTTTGCACATTGCAACCCCTATCCTTTCGTCGACCATTGACTCGGTCGCGACATTCTCATTCTAGTGCCGCTTTGCCCGCTCGCTGAGAGGCGGAGCCCCCTACACCGCCGCAATCCGGTTGCAGATCCCGGCCGGGTGAGGGATCGGGTGCGTGGGGTAATGGGGATAGTGCCGCGGTGGGGAACGAGGATCGCGGAGCGGTGGAGCGAATCTATCTTGATCCCATTCTATTCGTGTTCACGGGGTGGGCGGGTTTCAAAACTAAAGCGGCGTCCTATGTATCTCACTTGTCGGACGTCCGGGGGCGCTAGGGATTCCACAGATGACCTAAAGGAGGCAAAGTGGCACCCGAGTAGTATGGTCAAGGAGTACTAGAGAGGAGACACAAACACACCCAAGAAGCCCCTCAAATGTCATACACATGGCGGACTACCTTTGCCTTAATCACCCGAACTCTTCTTGAAACCACTTTTGGAGCATTGCAACATCACAATGTATTACTTGCAACAAGGCCACTAATACTAGTTGAACATTGTCCATCGGACACTCTCATGTTTAAGGAGCATTGCAACATCATAGGGAAGTACTTGCAACGGTGAAATAATACTAGTTCAACATGGTCCATCGGACACTCAAGATATAATAAGGAGCATTGCAACTTATTATTATTTTGAAGCATAGCAAGCATAAGATGGAAGTACTTGCAACATATTATTCTGAAAACCACGGAAACGACCGATAGAAGTAACGGCAGAAAACATATTAATTTGGATTTCTCAGCATTGCAACATATGATTTAAGTAATTGCAAATGGACCACTAATACCATTTCAACGTGGTCGACATGGTCTTAGAAAATGGCATAACAAAAACTCATGTGCTTTACGCCATACTTCACATGCCAATTGTGTAGTACCCAAATCATGATCCGAGATGAGAAACCCAACTACAATGAACTCTAGTATCACTAGATTAACTACGCATGGAGTAATGAGATCTCCTTGGCAAATTCAGCGATTCTCCTTGATGAAGTCATCCATTGAGATCTCGTTCATTCGCGATAGAAGGAGGCTAGCCACATGCCCCGTAAAAGTCGACCATCACCTGAACAAAAAATATTAGGCCAAAACTAAAAGTGATGCCAAATGTGAATGAGTGAAATGAAAAAAAGAGAAATGGATATTGGAAAACACCAACCGACCAAATTTAATATATGGTCTTCTTCATCCCATCCTAAAAATCCATATTAAACATCACATATAAATGAGATAAACTATATTTAGAAAAAAAAAATATTCACACATTTCCAAAGAGGTGTGCATCTATGATAATGTTGAAACGATGAAACATTTGAAAACATACGCTTGCAACATGGCACATGGCACGACTCTCGAATAGCACGGAATGCGTACAAACATGAAACATAATCAACACACGTTCAAAATCGATGCAACATCGGTATATATTTTTGCAACACATGTAGATAGTCTTACAACTTGCAACATGAAAACACTTGCCGCAACAAAATGCCGAGAACACATGAAACATTTGAAACATACCCTTTCAACACCAAGTGTGAAACAAATGCGGTACCCAAATCAAAACGTTTGCAACATACTAGGACTCAAGCGGATGAAACATTTTGATGAATCACGTGCAACATTTATTTGAAACACTTGTAAAAAACTTTTGCAAAAATATCCCGTGAAGCATTTATGGAATTGAAGAAGACTTTATGCAACAAGCACATATAAGAGAAGAAACTATATAGTAACAGCCATTGCAACATGACAAGAACGATTATACTATAGGTACAAGTAATGAACAAGAGAACTACCATGTGGCATTAGAAACCCTAGAATGTAGCATTAGAAACTCTAGCAATTGCATAATCGCCATGGAAAAAATTGTAGCTAACAATCAATCACATCTAAAACTACCGATACCTTGCATATTGAAGTGCTTCTTCTATGGAGACCGCATCACACCCCCTTGTAGTGCGGATTTCTTGACATCACCTTGCGGCGTGCCTCCCCTAGAAGATAGATGAGCTGCCTTGCTTTGGGCCACCTTCCTGATTGCGGAGCGATGACGACTCCGGCCAGAAACCACAACCTCTCCACCTGCATCACAACTAACAATCAATGCACTTCTGAATGGGACCCCGCATCCGGACATAAACGGCTGACGTATCTTCAAAAAATTCTCAAAATCATCTGGAGAGCAACAAAGCTTCACGGGCTCTGATCCGCTAAGCACCCCAACAATGTTGCAAATCAGCTGGTTGTCAAACACAATTACCTTTTTCTTAAACCTAAACTCTCTCAACTCAGTATCTATGTGGTTGATGGTCCAATGGATAAGCTATATAGGAACAGGAAGCTCGACATGGAAAGTAGGGCACCAAAACCAGCATCAACTATCCATTTAGTCCGTTTAGCAATGATCTTGCCCTCACGCACCAAATCATGTATCCTACGTGAGACTGAAAACCTTGTCTTGAATAGTTCATTTGATGACTGCTTGGGCTTGGGAATAGCAGTTCCTGCATATAAAAAAAAAAAAAAAAACAGATCACTTTGAAATAATAGACATATCGTGGTGAAACATCACAAGGCAACAGTAATGAAACATGGTCAATAAAAATGTTAACAATCTCATAGAACATAAAAACTAGGATATATGTGCAGGGGATAACTAGGATCAAGGTGGAACAAGAACCTCCTACAGTCATACACATATGTCCATATTAAAAAAAAATAACATCTACATAATGAAACATGCACACACCAGTTTTGATTATTTGGAACAGAGCACTAATGTCGTTATGTGAAACAAATGCTAGCTGTATAGGGGCAACACATTCACACAGCAACATAGCAATGTAGTATATGGAACAGTGAGAAATTAATAGTGAATCATGCAGGAATGCAGCCATAAAGATGTGATTCCTTGAACGTATTAACACTACAACATGGTTGCACAGTATTTGACATGTGCTGCAACTCATACCGAGTGCTCTAGAAATCTGCATGTATGGTTGAACCTATTACTATGTTATTTCTGTAATGATATGCAGTATGAACGATATAGTTGAATTTCTGCCTACATGTGCACGCGAGTTGGCGCACGCCCCTTCGTTCAATAGTTTATGTGCAAAACAAATACAACAATGGCTTGCAATTGTCGAACTGCACTCATCAAGGTACATGAATGTATCTGTCTCATGTCATTGTATATTAAATTGGGTGGGTGTTTGTTATCGAACTGCACTCATGGAGACGAGCAGGGAGGGGAGTGGCGGCTACCACCGGCAGCACACGGTCGCACCCTAGCTCCACCACTTAAAAGGGCTAACATCTAAACAAAGTAATGTGACCAATGCGAGGGCGTAGCCTCCCCGCCCCCGCATCCATCTGCTTGGGAATCGAATCGGCGGGAATCGGCGGCGCCGCGTGCAGCCCGCGGACGGCAGGCAACACCAACACGCGACAGCGGGGGAGGTGGTGTCACCTCCGTGGTAAGGGGCATGCGACGAGGCAGGCACCGGCTCTAGGAATAGGAGGGAGCGGGCACGCATGCGTGAGTGGCCGGCCGGCGACGAGCGGCGTGCGACGGATGTGTTGAGCCGAGCGCAAGCACGGTATACGCCCGAGCAGTAGGGGCATAGGGTGGGGAGGGAGGAGGAGGAGGAGGCGGCGACTCAACCCGACACCGGCGAGGGGAGACGACGGGCGGAGCGCAACCCAGCGGCGACGCGAAGACGGCGAAGGAGGAACACACCTGCGAATCAACGGGGAATGTCGACGCCTGCAGGTGTAGGGACGACGGCGCCCGGTGTAGGGCGCCGGCGGTGAACAGGTGACCCCGCATCTTGTCGCCGGCGGCTGAGTCGCCTTCACACACCCCAGCGAGATGAAGCCGGCGAAACCCCGCTGAGTTGGGGTGGATGCCGATTCGGTGCGGATGGAAGGGTGTCTGCCAGCAAGCGCCGCGGGGTTGTGCAGGTTTCAGCGCCGCGACGGTGGATGCCCGCCCGACGAGATCGAGTGCCGCATTTGAGACGACCCGCCTCCCCAGCGCAGCGGCGGTTGGTTCCCGGTGAGGTGGGGCGCCCACGGCGCATTCGCCTATTTGTCGCCCGGCGTGTAGCGGGCGTAGGTGCGGCGGCGGATGCCCGCCGACGGCCGGGTGGCGGAGGAGCCGGCACCCCTCCCCCAGCGGCGCGGTTGGCGAAGCTGGAAGTACCAGCGGCGGCGGTTCCCGATTTGGCGAGGCAACGAGATGCGAAATGAGGCGGGCTTGCCTGCCAAGAGCAGCTGGTGGAGGAAGATAGGCGGGGAGCTGGGCCGTCTGGGTGAAAAGCCCACCGAGTTTCACCGTCCGATCGGTCGGACGCTTTCGAACCAGAGCATTACCGTTTTGTAAAGTACGTGTCATAGTGGCGGGCCCCGCCGACACTCCCGACGTCGGGTGTGAAGAAGCACCCGGCCAAAATCTGCTTTAAAGGTCAACCACCCGGCCCCCGCTGCAAGCTTCCATGTTCAGTTGTCTTCTCTCCAGTCCACATCAACCTTGCCCATTGAGCTTGAGATTGAGGCCTAGTTCATCGGTTCCTCTTCCACCCAGAAGCTAGAGCTGATCATCGTATCGTAATCAGCCGCGCGCCTCACCGCCCTGACTCAAGATGCCTCCCCATGGAGACGAACTTGCTTCCTTTCCCCAATCGATTCCCCGCTCCACCCAGCTCGATTTTCCCGATACTCCAGCAGATGATACACACCAAATACCACCAAATTCCATGTTTGCTGCTGATATTAGTGATTTCTCGTCGCCGCTTCCGGATTTACTCCAAAGCTACGCGTGGGGGCCGACGACAATGCCGCGCTGATGGAGGCTCTCCGAGATGCCGATATGGTCGGGGTCAACGACGACGCAGCCCCACAGGCAGGCCTCCCGGTCCCTGTCGGCGGAGGCGGACACGCTGCCCTTGCGGTTGTACTGGAACGGCGGAGATCCAGTCCCTTGAGGACGAGGATGCAGATCGGCGGCGGCTCGATTCGTTCTGGAGCGCCATCGAGCAGGACCTACCATTGACGTGGAACCGACGTGGCGGCTTCGAGGCCATGGCCGCCGAGTACATAAGGTCTCTGAAAGCGGCGGTAAAGCCGCAATTTGACGTCTCAACACACAAACGTGTGTCCATCGTGCCATTCACGGGGCCAAGGTATCTGAAAGACAGAAAACCTCACCAGGCACAGGCAGGCTGGAAGGAGACGAGCACCAAGGGTCTGCGTGCAGTTGTAGATCCATCGTCGCCCCAGCCGCCGGGACAAGAACAACAACGCTACGTGGGCCTGAAGAAGACGCTGGAGCTGGACGACGACGGCAAGGGCAACAAGTGGCGCGCCCACGAGTACACCCCGCTCTTACCCTCCGACGATGGTACCAATAAGCTCGTACCCGCGGTAACAAACGATCACTCAGCTATTACACATGTTATACTACTAAAAGATACCTCATGATCATCAATCATATCAAACTTTTTTTTTTCCTGATACCTTCATCGATCGCATCGCAGGAGATCTCACTGCGCGTTGAATTCAAAGAAGACGAGCCACCAACGGCGGCAGCGATGTCTACGAAACGCAAAGAAGATGAACCACCGCAGGAGGCGACGGCGGCGTTTATAAAACGCCCCAAGATTGCACCAAAGAAATCACCGGTTTGGGAACACATGACCAAAGTACATGTCCAAGTCGCTGCTACTACTAACAAGGACGGGACCCAAAGGAAGAAGAATCCTCACTACAAAGTCATGTATGCCATTTGTCACCACTGTGACCAAGTGTTCAACGCTGATTCCAAAAATGGCACACACAACCTGTCAAACCACTTGGATACCTGCGACGACTGCAAATGCACTATTGAATTGAAGGTAGATTAGATAGTCCCTTTTTCCACTAGATTGAGTGTTTACATCTTTTTTGGCCTGGCCCAGCGATCCGCTTGTGTTGTAATACGTGCCAGATATATTGTGTGTATACAAACTTGGTATGTCTTGTCCCTTTCCTCACCATTTCCCTCCCTCGTCCTTCCAAGTTCCAACGAATATGTTCTCTATAATTCCGACAACAGGTGATGAAATTTCCTGGTGTCCAGCAGGGTGGTTCTCTCGACCTTGTCTTCCGTTTTCTAGATCTTAAACTGCTGTGTATTTTCATCAACATAATGGAATTTTTTTTTTTTGAGTAAATCAACATAATGGAAATGGATTTGTCCGTGTGGAAATGGATCCTATTATTAACACTATTTCATTATGCAAAATTTGCCAGAATGAGGTACTGGACTTCGCTTGTTGGGCTTGGCCCACTCTGGCCCCGGGACAAGCTGGGTTGTGCCACTAGTGCGCGGTCCATCTTGAGTACAAGTAGCAACTTTCAGGCTGCGGCTATACCATCTTGAGTTTGGGCGTCCACAGGAAGTTTGGAAGTCGGAGTTGGACTTGGAAACTAACTCGCTTTCTTGGTAATTAAGTTTTCTTCATGTGAGATGGACTTGGACTCTGCCCCACCAGATTCCTGAAGATATTTTTCCTTCAGGCTTGTTACCAATTCTAATCAGTATATGACTCCCAGCAGATCTATATTTAGCCCTACCAGGAAAAGATCTAGAGGTGGTTTCCTCCTAGTAGCCTATAAATATGCAACTTGGATTCCTGGTGCCCTTCCTTAGAGAATTATTACCAGGTGGTAGGGTTTTGTTTTGTCATTGCCATCAACCAAAAGAAAATTGGCATTGAAGGATTGAACATATCAAGAGCCCTTAAATACCTTGGGGTTGTTTGATCAGATCCATATCAAGATTGCAGTTGGAAGGCAAAAGAAAAAGGATCTGGTCATACCAAGACCATTCAAAGCCTTGGAGCCTTTTCTTTTATCTGATCTATCAATCTATACCAAACTACAGCGGGGAGGCAACTAGGAAAAGATCAAGATTGAACTGCATTCTAGAGGTAAGATTTTTTTTAGAGTGTGTTTGCCTTTTTATCTCCTTCTTGAAAGACTTGATTTGGCTGTGTTCCTTCTTCATATTTGCTTCTCTTCTGTCTTCCATCCTCAAGTTAAACATGATCTGGCTGTGTTCCTTCTTCAGATTTGCTTTTCGCTGTCTTCCATTCTCAAGTACGGTTGCTCCTCAATCTATATTTAGAACCATTCTGATTCTCTAGGACCTCTCTATTTTCAATTGTTCTTTGTGCATGGACGCTTGCTTTATTGTTTGTTCGCTTGCCACGGTGAGGCCATCGCAGGTTGCACGGCGTCGGAGTCGTCTTTCTATTTTTAAAATTTAAAAATAGAAAACTTCTCAAAAAAATAAGAGGTCCACATTAGCCTTGTTATTTTAGAAAATTAAATAGCAAATGACTATGACGGGCTATATATGACCCTCGAGATTTCAGCGATAACATGTTTGCTATTTTACAAAATCATATAACATATTTGTTGGAGTTCATTTTTTCATCTAAAAATCCATAAATAGGATACCCAACAATGATAACATGTCTGTTAGAGTTGCTCTAATTTGTCTTCTCGATTTAAGAGCAACTCCAACAGTTTGGCAAATGAGTTTGACATTCTTGTTTTTGCCAAAAGCTCTAAAATGATGCTCCAACAGTTTGGCAACTACGTTTGGCATTATAGTGAGTTTGGCAATTGCAGGCGCATATTTGAGCCCGTTAGGAGCTTTGACATTTGGCATGTATGGCGCTTGTTGAACACTATATTTAGCCAGAGTTTCACGAGTGGTGTCCGTGCACACAACCCAACTACCGATCTCTTCCCGGGTCCACTTTTCTCATTTGCCAAACCAAAATTGCCAAACTATTGGAGAAGACTTTCTTTTTACTTGGCATCAAGATTTGAAAGTTGGCAAACAAGAGCAATTGTCAAACCATAAATGCTAAACCGTTGAAGTTCTCTAATTGGTAAATTTGATCTAATTATTCATAAAGGATGGTCTCTAAATAAATAGCACTTAATAATAAATTGCAGGGGTTTGAGTTTCTTCCCTTTCTCAGTTTTTCAGTTTCTCTATCTCGTCCTGCAGCACCCTGCCATTACATGATGAAGATACTTCTTAAGTGGCTAGGAATAGTTGTTTCCAATGGAGTTTGTGACTCTTATTTAAATGACCAAAGATGCAACATTCATTCTCACTCTCTTCAAGAGGCCACTTAAAAGTTTATAAAATTATATATATGTCTTAGCTAATAAATAAATTAAATTATTACAATATTAGCTTTATCTCTATTTATTCCTTGGATGTTCTAGGTCACGTACACATAGGGGGTGTTTGGGACCTCTGCTCCATGTTTTTCATCTCCTCTCCATATTTTGTAGCCAAATGTTTTAGCTCCACACACTCGGTTTGAGAAAAAAAAAAGGTGGATTGTGAGAGCACATAAAGAGGTGCTCCACAAACCCCAGGTTTTTGTGGAGCTGCTCCACGATGGAGTTTGTGGAGTAGTCTCAAACAGCTCCTTAGGTTGCACTCGATTTATAGATGGGCAAAGTTTAGCTTTTATCAGACCGAACCACACCACCGGGGCAAAAAGGGAAAGCTATATTTTAACCTAGTGCTCCTTCCTTGAGACTATTTCTTTCTTCTCCTCTCTCTTTCCCTTTTCTCCAACTCTAGCGAGATCGGATCTCGCCGTCTTCACCTTCGATTGTTTTCCGCCCTCTTATCCAACTCAGATGATATTCGATACCGTCTTCTCCATCTTCGGTGACTACATCTTCGTCTACGACAAGGTTAGTGTTTTAATTTCAGGTTTGGTGTTAGGGTTAGGGTTAATGTTAGGGATTAGGTTGACAATACCGAGGCTCAAGGACATGGAAAGAGAAGTTCCACCTAGTTGTGATGGAGATTGAGGGCGAGGCGGCAAGGCTAGGTGTGCCGCAATCTAGGCTGCAAGAGAATGTCCATGGGGCACAATCAAGTGTGTGGTAGCCGAGCTATGTCTCATCAAGTGAAGGGGTAAATCAGTTGTTAGCGGTGGTTACAAATTAGGCAGATTAATCAAACATCTAATGGAGAATTTGGTGATGGGAGTTTAGAGATTGCGGGAGGAGGAGAGGAACAAGAAGGATATTTGTTGTAGATCCTAATCTCTTGTGTAAGAGTTTGCCATGGTTATCCATCGGCCAAAGAAGAAATTATTTCTCTTTAGTAGTCTATATGGTTAGAAGCTCGATTGTATTCTTTCTCACTTTCTTTCTTTGTTTTTCCTTAGCTTCATTTGTTGCTTTGTTTTTAATAAAAAATTTAGTAGGGGTGCTTTTTATTCTCTTGTTTGCCTAGAAAAGTTTAATCTAAAGGACTAAATAGTGTTGAGAAATAATGAATGACTTATTTGGTTTGTGACAATTTAATCTTTGCTGGAATTTGGCAAGCTCTAAAAAGGCTTATTTGAGTTGCTGAGATTGTTTTGATTTGGTTTTCCGGATATTTCTTCACCTTTTGCAAATCTTCTTTGTATGGAACACTTCTACCAATGTTGTGTTACCTATCTTAATTTTCTCTGATTTATTAATAAGAAATTTAGAATTTGTTGTCATTTTTAAAATGTCGTAGTTATGATGTATGTCTTGGCATTCTTGATTTTACCATACTTGCTGCAGGTTTGCAAACCGTGCCACATGTGCATGTCCTCACTAATTGCTCCAATTGTTTGTCACTTGAACAGCAATTGTGTTGACTCTTGAGGAAGTATCGACATACTACATGGACGCAGAGAGAGACATCAAGCCCTTCGTCTCCCCTATCATGGCCACAACCATCCAACGGAGCCTCCATGGTCCTAGTGCTTATCAGCCAACGGCGACATTGCCATTGAGCGCGGTGGCACTCGAAAGTGTTGCCGCAAACTCAGCCCCCCAAGCGGCATGTGTCTGAACCGTGCTGTTTCGAGCTATCAAGTGGCATCGAGAACGGTCCATTAGCGCCGACGCAGGCACTCGAGGGTAACTTCGGCCGTCAACCTTGCTCGCACCCGACACCACGGTTGAGTAGGAAGTTCGGGGGCGGTGATTTTGACACGGCGGCAAGGTCCGCCCACGGCCTACGGGTATGTCATATACTGAAGATTTTCATGTGAATTCTATTAATCCTAAATAGCATACCTCTTACACTCGATGTTGACCATGGTGCTTCCTTTGTAGGTCTTCGTAATCGCATGTGCCTCCACCCGAATTTCTCCACTCAAATGCGACTTCACACAAATGGTCGTTTGGAGGTATGCTTTTGTGTGGTTTCGGACTACAGATCTTAGTTTCTTGTTGCATTGTGTCTTACTTTCTTGTCTTGTTACAAAATGGGCGTGGCGAAGTTGTTGGACAATGCGGTGGATGAGGTAATTAAACGATTCATTGTTGAGCCATACACTTTGATTATTTATACTTAAAGGTCTAACTGGATTAGTTTTGTTCATCAGATAGAAACCGGTGGAGCTACAAAAATATTGTTGGACAAAGTTATCGACAAGCGGAATGGACCACCAGCTTTACTAATTCAAGGTTCTGATATTAATGTGATAGTACTTTTACAAGTGATATTCAATTGGACAATAAACTAAAATACAAACCGAGACTGCACTGATTTTTATGGAGTTTGTAGGAATTAGAGAGTTTGCTCATGCTTGCAACGTAATGAAGCTTCTTTTAAAGAATTAGGCAAATATGGATAGATGTATGAATCTGAAACCGACGGAGTGCATATTTTACGCTTGACATACGGATGATGATGGAGGCATGGATCCCGATTCTTTGAGACGGTGCATGAGTTTTGGATTTTCAGAGAAATAATCGAGAGCTTTGATTGGACAATGTATTGCCACTTTTGTTTTATAATCTTCAAGTTATCTCTTGAAACCCATTCTCTAACATTTTGGCTTTCATCACTTTAATTAGATGGAAATGGATTTAAGACTAGTGCAATGCGACTCTCGCGATGCTATTGTTTTCACTCGCTGCACTAAGAGCAGGGTACCACATATACCTCGCTTAATTTCTTTCCTCTTGTGAACCACTTTTTATCAATTGAAAAATAATGCCAAGTTATTACTTGTTTTGAGTGGGCCTACACAATCTATTGGTCTTCTCTCTTACACTTTCTTGGTGGAAACTGGACATACAGATGTTGTGATTCCTATGGTACTTGTGTGATTTTATTTTTATTTGTTTGGCCTAAGGCACTACATTTGGACCACTTCCTTTATTTCGATGATATTTCTTCTCTTCTTATTAGGTGGATTATAAATGCAATCTAATGAAAGGACAAACTCAACGATTGGAGCCTCATGGTTTAGAACAGTTCTCCTCAAATTTATCAAAGATTGTTGAAATGGTCCCCTTTTGCAACGTAAGAAGAGCTTATGCAGTAACATTATGCTAAAAACCCGTCATTCATTTGAAGTCTATAGATATTTACTCAAAACATTGTGCATTAAATTGAAAAACATAGAATTAAGTTATAAACTAGATAAAAGTTCTTTTCTATATAAATACATACATGACAACCGATGTATAGAAAAAACATTTAAAATAGTACAATTCAATAATTTGATGTAGCTACTACAACCTCATTTAGTACTTGTTAGTAATATATCAGTTAAATACGGATGGTTTTTCCAATCTATGATTGTTGAACAGTTCTATGACATTGGTCCACATGGCACCAAGATTATAGTGTTCAATCTATGATCCAACGATGATGGTAATTTGGAGCTCGACTTTTGACACTAATCCGAGGTAACCATATCGTATATCACTTGAGTGATTTAACATAATTATTGTTTTTATTGTGAAAGTATAACATCCTTACTCAAGATTTGCGCTCTATTGGAAAACTTTTGCTAACAATGTAAAACCAATCTTATAAAATTTGTTTTGTTTTGTTGATTGTTTTTCAATAAATAGGGAATTTATTTTTCTTTTTAGTTGTTTATTTTGTATATCGTTGTCGAGTGAGTTCGATAAATTTTTGTTATTCCCGCCGGGTTGCTCATCAAATTTTCTTGTTGTTTGTTTGTATTTCAGGATATTATGATTAGTGGAGCGCCAAATCCAGAAGAAATTAGTAACCTTGCAAAAAGGGCTAATGAGAACCATTTGGCAAATCGACTACACTACTCTCTTAGGGTGAGTATCATATAGTTTAAGACTTACATAATACCGGTGGGTTGGTTGCCGGATATAAAGCTTTTTGCGTGTCTATGTTTCTATGTTGTATCCGCAGCCTACCGATTACTTTAGGATCATACTTTGAGGGCAAGAAGTTGCGCCATCGCATTGCCATCGACTTAATATATCCCGAATGCATCGTTATAAACCTCAAATTTTTGAATAAAAAGAGGTTTGCCTTGGTTTATCATTTCTTAGCGTCACCACATAACTTGTTGCATTACTCTTTACGGTATATGAATTAAGAGCTCCATACTCATGTTCTTATTTATCCTTTTTGCATGCACAATCTTTTTGGTCGATTCGGGGTGAGGTTCTTACAACTATTGGATTCTTAAAGGGTGCCCCAACTATTAACGTGCACGGATTTAATATCTATCATAAAAATCGCCTTATTTTGGTGAGCTTCCCGACCCCTTTGTATTATATTGATTCACTTTGTTTAAAGATGCATACACATATATAAGAATATAAGATTTAAATAATTACCTAAAATGTACTATAGCCATTTCATAGAGTTTCGAGTAATCGTAGTAGCAAAGGCGTAAGCGCCTGCGGGGTATTGGAGGTAGACTTCATCAAGCCCACTCATGATAAACAGGACTTTGAGAAGTCACGCTTGTTTCGAGGCTGATCAACCGCCTGAAGGAAATGACTAATGAGTACTTGGTAAGTTCCGTGTTCTTGATATGTGTTCCTCCCAATTTCAATTCTCAAATCTTCCTATCATCACCAATTCTTATACTTGGCCTCAAATATCACCATGTAAATATCTTTTTTTTATTCCACAGGGATCTTTATAGTGAGAAGATTGGATACGTGAAAATGCCACGCGTGAGGGCAACTCCACTCCTCGTTCTCCTCCCGTGATGCCGCCAATAGCAAATGGCCCCGTACAGGATTCGCTAGATTGGGCGAATTGACACCCGATTGCCGATCGTCGGGCGGTGAGGATGGCGAAGGGGCGACAAGGCGGGAGGCGAGGAAGACGATCGGCGGCGTGATGGCGTGAGATGGCGTGAGGGGTCGATGAAGAACGACAAGGTAGAAGACGATGAAGATGACGCGGTAGCTGCTTCCGGCCGATGACGAGAGGGAGGTGGAGGAGGAGGCGGCGGCGTTGCTGGCTGGGCCGCGCCGCTGGCGGCGGGGTGCGGCGGCGCCGCCCGAGGCGGCACGGTGAAGCCTAGGGCGCGCGTGGCGTCGGGCAGGGCGGCGGCGCTGGTGTTGACGCACGTGCGCGAGGTGAGGGAGAGAGATTGAGAGTCGGAGAGTTTTGGGTGTTACCCTTTTAATTTTTCCGATTAATTCCAAACGCGATTCACCTCCCTTGTATTTATAGTCAGGGAAGACTTGCGGTAAGCAATATCTAGAGGTTTCCTTATAGATTGGAATACCTCTCTTACAAGCAATCTATTTATTCCCTATTTATTCCTATCTTTATTCCTTAAATATGTATTACTTAATGATGAAGGCGATGACGAGATAAGGACGGGCGTCGGCGGGTGGCCGGGGCCGCTTGGCTCGGTGCGTGCTGCCCAGCCCTAGGGGGGGCCTTGTTGGGCCTCCCGTGAGTCGGGTCATGACATCTCTCCCCCTTTTTCCTCGAACTTGGCCAGCGTCCTCTACCGTGGTTCTCGCCACGGCCGTTGTTGTTGATGGCGCGATTGAAGTAGCACGGCCCGAAGATTATTGCATCCACTTGTGTCGTGGGAAATGAGTTGGGCGAAGATGAAGACGCCGACCTTTGTTGATTTTGGTTCAATTGATTGAATTCCATTGCTCTCGGAGGTGGTTGCATCGGTGCCGCAGTACGCCGACGGGTGAAAGTCAACCTCAAGTGTGTGCAAAATTATCCCACCCGGTTCGAGAACATCCCATAGGACCTTTGACAATTTCGAGGCGTAGTAGTGGTAGTTGTGGAGGAAGAAGATTGGCCCAGCCGCTTCAACCGGTGCTCCCGCCCGAGCTTGTTGGTTCCGGCTATGTCGCGGTGGCTCGTGAAGCGTTGATGTAGCAAGTTGAGGTGGAACAGAGCCCCGAGATTTTGACGAGGTTGACGAGGTAGGAGGTTGATGTGGGTGGCATGTACCTCTTGTCGTCGTCGATGAAGCTCACAAGTCGAGGCTTGCTGACGAAGTAGACGTCGAATTTTTGGGCGAGGGAGATCGCCGTGTTCCCTATGGTGGCGCCGCCGGGTGCATTGCAGCCCACGGTTTGTTGGTGTAGTCGCATCGACGTAGATGTCGCCGAGGAACATGGGAGCCAACTGGTTTGGCTCGAGTCGCCCGGCCGTCATAGCCGAAAGTAGTCGGCGGCACGATGGTCGCTGCTTGGCGCCGTGGTGTCCGGTAAGCCCATGTTCTTGATGGAGGTGTGTCGGGGCCATAGGTGTAGTCGATCAAGTCGCCGTTCCGTTGAAGTGGCGCGAAGTAGTCGTTGGTTTCGCCATTGGTGGGCAGCTTGAGGTCGCGAAGAAGACACCGTGTGGAGGTGTCCCAAAGATACTCCGTGTCGCCCGGGTTGGCATGCAGACGCAACCGCAGAAGGAGGAGTGCCGCTCTTGTTAAGTATGGCGGTGTACCCGATGTTCTCACGGCGTGGTATTGATGGTGGCGCCTTTGCTGGATCCGAGGTTGCCCGATGGTGTTCTCCACCCATTGTTGATGCCGGAAGAATGTCCGGCAGGTGTAGCGAGGTTGTTGTTGTCGTATTTCGCCGGTGAATGACCGTTTCGTCGGTGGGCGCCGGGGAACGTCGGTGTTCTCATATCCGGGCGGCGTCCATTGGGTTGACGTCGTGGGTTGCCGGTGTCGAGGTTGGCCACGAGGGTCGCCGTGGTTCATGCCCTTGTAGGTGGTGACGATGCTAGGCATGGCGGCGACGTAGTTGACGTCGGGGGGGTCGTCGTTGGGCGCTTTGAGAACGTCGTTGACGATCATGGCGCCCATGTGGGAGACGCCGTTGTCGTCGATGGTAGGCATGGCGATGTCGGGACGCCGTGGTCGATGGTGGCGCCCTGGGAGGGGAGCGCCGTTGCCGTTGGTGTCCTTGGTGGCGATGTCGTCAAGGATGTCGATCCCAGCCACGTCGATGTCAACGCTAGCGACGCCGATGTTGATGTCGGTGACGTCGTCTTGTCATCCATGTTGGCATTCCGGATGTTCCCAATGTCAGGAGGGTGTTGGTAGTGACCGGGAACTTATCGTACCTTTGTAGTAGCCGCGAGGCGTTGGCCTAGTTGGGTAGGCTTTTCGTCGGCGGTATTTGGTGGGCGTCGGTGGTAGCCTCGATACGATTCGACCGGGTCGCGGCGGTGGGGCATCCTTGGGGTAGGCGTGCTTTCGTTGCTTGCGATTGTCGATGATCTTGGAGGGGTGGCGTAGGCGGCGCTGTGAGCGGCGACGCCGCCGCCGGTGGCGCCCATGGCGAGCTACGGCGATGGCAAGGATGACGCGGTCGGGCCGTCGTCGGCAAAGTTGGTGTACTTATCGATCCGAGGCTGAATTTGCCTCCATGGCTTTTGCTTCCATCGCTGCGATGTAGTTTTCGATGATCTTTGGTGATGTCGGAGGCGGGCATGGCAGCGGGCGATGTTGGCGGCGCCCGTGGCGATCGTTGTTGTTATGCGTCGTCGGGCGGGCTAATCATCGAGCTTCTCCAGAGGGCGGTGAAGGTGGCTTGAATTACCTTCATGGAATCGGCAAGCTCGCGAATTTCCATCCGCGACTCGGGCGTATTTGTGGTTGGCCATCGGATCTTGGCGTTGTTGGTGGTCGGAAGCCGCGGTGTG
The DNA here is from genome assembly GCA_015847255.1 of Hyparrhenia diplandra. Taxonomy (NCBI): domain Eukaryota; kingdom Viridiplantae; phylum Streptophyta; class Magnoliopsida; order Poales; family Poaceae; genus Hyparrhenia; species Hyparrhenia diplandra. The sequence continues at coordinate 209,116 of JADLZK010000001.1, forward strand.
GTGGGAATCGCCACGGTCTCAGGATACCCCGGTATCCGATTCGACTAGATTGGGCCGAATTGACACCGATTGTCGATCGTCGAGGCGGTGAGGATGGCGAGAAGGGAGGCGACGGCCCGGCGGCCGAGGGAAGACGATCGGGCGGCGTGATGGCGATGACGAGGGTCGATGAAGAGCGACGGGTAGAAGACGGCGAAGGCGACGCAGCTGCTCCCGGGCGATGACGAGAGAGAGAGGTGGAGGGAGGAGGCGGCGTGGGCGGCGTACTGGGCTGGCCGCTACTGCGGCGGTGGCGATGGCGCTGGCGCGTGGCGGCGCGGTGAGCGCCCCAGGCGCAGCGATCCCGGGCAGGGGCGGCGCGCTGGTGTTGGCAAGACGCAGGCGTGAGGTGAGGGAGAGAGATTGAGAGCCGGAGAGTCGGAGAGGTTTTGGGTGTTACCCCTTTTAATTTTTTTTCGATTAATTCCAAACGACACAGCTCCCTTTGTATTTATAGTCCGGGAAGACTTGCACGCTAAGCAATCTCTAGAGGTTTCCTTATAGATTGGAATACCTCTTACAAGCAATCTATTTATTCCCTATTTATTCCTATCTTTATTCCTTAAATATGTATTACTTAATGATGAAGCCGATGACTAGATAAGGACGGGCGTCGGCGGGCGCCGGCAAAGCTTGGCCTGGTGCGTGCGCGCAGCCCTAGGGGGCCTTGTTGGGCCTCCCCGTGAGCTGGGTCATGACACCCTGCTGTACCATCGAGAGGATTCCACCTGCTCTTGCTCGACGCAACCCTTGAGATCCAACAAAGAACTACATGAGTGCAGTTCCAATCGCCTTTGCCGCCCCCGGTTTCCACCGCACCAGTCAAAAAGAGGTTGTTGATGCACCAGTAGCGCCAATGGGCTACTCTCTATCGTCCTCGACAAACGTGATGCAAACCATGCAAGTCATCAACCAGACTAAAGAGCCTTCCATGGCGCCTCGGCACCGATTTGGTACGCACAAGAAAAAGGAGGAACGACGATGCTATCATGAAGGCGGTTCGCGTCTAAAAAGGAAGGTTGTGGAGTCTTTATCGGCAAGCAGCTCCGCTACTAATCAGGTTAGTATGTAGTATAGACAACCTTGTTGTTCGCCCATATTTGTACCTTGTTGGTGCACTTTGTCCTCTCGATTGTTGTGCAATCTATATATTGTATATTGATTGATTTCTTTGGACAAAACAGGTATCCAAATATATGGGAGAGCGAGAGGTAAAGGAATTCTCCTTGATGAAGATAGAAAACCGGATGCTCCGTGAAGAGTAAGCCTACAATTTTGCTTTGGTGTCATTTTTCCTATACAGTTTTGGCAAAAGCTTCTGAATACCAATGTTGTTTGCATTTTTTGTATGTAGGTGTGCAGAATTTGAGACGACTGAGAAGGAACTACGACTCAAGGTAAATTCTTTGCCCACCCTATGCAGTCATGATAATCATTAGAGCACATAATCATGACTCGACTATGAGGAGTATCTGACGAACCTGAACTCCTTGTGCGGAACAGGAACAGAATCTACGACTCGAGTTTGAGAAGGCGCAGGAGCAATTCAAGAAGCTACTGAACGAATACGTTTCGTTGTCAGCTGTGAAGAGACAGAAACGATAGGCATCGATTCCGAAGTCAGCGGCCGCGGCGGTTTGGTCGTGCACTCTTGCTAGCTCTTCGTGACATGTGGTCATCAGATTCAGCATTGTGCCAGAGAACCGAACGCTAGCAAGGAAGCAGTGATGCTTTTGAACGGATGGACAGCCGGTGTAGACATAGCGTGAAAGACATGTGTACCAAGGCCTTGTTTAGATGGCCAGAATTTCTAATCTTTTTCCCACTTTCTCTCCATCACATCACATTAAATACACCAAAAGACATATGTTTGAAAAGTATTAAACGTAGTGAAAAAAAATAACTAATTACACAGTTTTAGATGTACATTACGAGGCGATTCTTTTGAGCTTAGCCATCTATGGTAGGATGATATTTACCACTAACAAACTAAAACGTGCTACAAACAGACGATGTGACATTCGGTTCCAAATATTTGCCATCTAAACAAGGCCCAAAGCTCTTAGAAACTCGGATTTATTCGGTTCCTTCTCCCGTGTCCAGAGTGACTAGATCTTGTACAGACATACAGACATCGAATCTAGTTTTGCGTAGTTTGTTTAGACTTGTAAAGTTTTTGGTGTTAATCATGGACAAAAATAGGTTTAAAAGATTCCGAAAAATTAGTTATGTTTACATTTAATGTTTCATGCATGTGTCTAAATATTTAACGTGATATGGTGTAAAAGATTTTGGATGAGTTGGTAGTGACTTGGTAGCTGATCCCCACCCAACCTGTGCTGCGCGCAGCCTGCATCAAGCTCGGATACATGACTTGGTAGTGAGGATTCTCCAGCATTCTCCTGCAAGCTGCAACTCATGAACAAGCAGTGGCCCGTATTCAGCGTTGATCACTTGGTCACAGTGGTGACAAATGGCATACATGACTTTGTAGTGAGGATTTTTCTTTCTTTGGATCCCGTCCTTGTTAGTAGCAGCTGACTTTGGCATGTACACTTTAGTCATGTGTTTCCAAACCGGTGAGATTTCTTGGGTGCAGTCTTGGGGCCATCCTTGGGAGCGCCACTTCTGGAGCACTTCGAAGACACTGTGAAGGAGGGATCGACCGAAAGGTAGGTATGCGAGCTATGCGACACGACACAGGCCTTTATGGAACATGCCAATTCCGCCGGAATCTTATAGTGATGATTTTAGACGAACAAGCTCAGTTCCTATAGATGTGTTGGACGAAATTCACAGGCCGGTTGATAGGCCTTGAATTGGACCTGAATGAGTACCTTTTTATACAGTGAAAGAAAGGTAATGACGGTAAAATCCTGGTCCTACACCCTACTAGCACATGCATATCCATTGACCATCCGAGCCGTCGCCGACGCCGACGCAGACAGCGTGCTCCCGGCCGCCCAGGTGGCATCCATAACCACAAGGAACAAGACAAATCCACAGAGTCCCCGCTGACAGGTGGGCCTCCTGCCCTAGAACGGCTCACAGGCATGGCATGGCTGATAGTACCTGACTCCAGCAGCAGAACGGCACGACGGTATGGAGTATGGACCGATCCTCCATCTCCGTCAGTTCCATCCTGAATTCACATGCATTTGCTTGCACGCCGGCCTTCAGCCTTTACCAGCAGCAGCAGGCATTCACCGGTTCCTTTTTTTTTTTTGTTATTAGTACTGTTTTATTACAAGATATATATGTAGTATAGAAATATTCAGATCTTTTGCCATGCATGCTACAAAAGGCCTCAAAAGTAGTAGACAGCTGCTGTGACATACTAGTAGTACTATATTTGACTATTTGACAAACATGTAGTATCATATTTTAACCAATCAGAGAGCTCAAAACTCAGCTGCTTCAGTCCTTACTTAAGCTTAACAGGTAAGTTGAGTTGTTACCAACAGAACACTGTCATTTCAGATAAACCACCAGAACTGAGTCTGAAAATACACTGCGCACCCATGAACAGACTCACCATGCGTAACTAGAACTGAACTCTACAAAATAGCAAGCCGTGCCAGCTACCAAGTTTACTTACAAGATCCATGCCACATGATCCAAGGTTACAAAGAGGTGTTCTCTGTGCTTAGAATTGCAACTGCTGGTAAAGGAATGTCTCTAATCATATTGATATGACAAACACAAATCACTTTTTGTGCTAATGACATGGCTTAGATATCAAATTCTCAAGCCCCACCTGAGTCGAATTGTAGCTAACTGAACATTTCCCTTGTGCACATTTTGCAAACTAGTTGTTCTAACCAATGGATCTTGAAACGAGAACAATTCATCACCTGCCGTTTTTTTCTTCACCCTAAGTTCTGTTATTTTCATCCTACGAAACATAACTTTGCGGGTACTGATTCTACACCTGAAGCTTGGCACTTGGCCAGGGTAGATGGTACAGCGATTGAGACACCAAGGTGACTAACCGTATATATACACGGGCTATCCTTGCGGCAATGGAAGAAGCACAGGAGGCTATGTAGGCTGGAGTTGGCTCTCCTCATGCTCCTTTATGAAACGGCCCTGCATTCAGTGTAAACCACGATCAGAAAATATTTTGCTTTGCTTTTCAAAGTTGCTGAACCCACATTTGTAACTGCTACTTTTTTTCCAGCTTGCAGTTAACTCAGGGCTGGTTTATCTGCACTTAATCCATCTCAATCCACATGTATTGAGGCCTTGTTTGGATGCTCATGTATCCATCTCAGTGTATGTGTGCTCGAGTAGTGGAATAACTAGATTTCCACCTCAACATATGAGAATTGGGGTGGACTAGAGAGTAACCAAACAAGGCCTCACGTGGAGAATGCCCCCAACCCGGTGGACCAACATAATTTAGCAACAAAAGGTGAAGCATGTGGTCCAAAAATAGCATGTGCCACAACAGAACATTGCTGGTCTATTTGCAAAGCAGTAGAGATGTATTTCTGTACAATTTTTATTTCTCGAATTAAGGATGATTTACGCTAGTTCATGCATTCTCCTTAAAAGACCACATATGATTCCCTAAGCATAAAAGGTCCAATAAAATAAGTGACCTTGACTGGCGAGATATGTGACAATGTGGGCATGCTGAAGTTCTTCTTAACAGAAGGTGGCTGGACTAGATAAACTCAGGGAAGAGTTCTGTTTCTCATACGCCGTATGAACCAACATATACAGCATTAGAACTAGGCAGTAGGAACTCATTTGCTTGTGGGTTCAGTCATCACACATACGGAATGTGAATGATGGAAATCTATTCCTTTTGCTCCTGACAGACAAAGTGGAACTCATTTGCTAACAAACAGATGCTCTGTTTAGGAACTCAAATGGGCACAATTCTCCCATTGCATAACGAAATTAGCAGAATTTCAAGCACCAGGTTAGAGCTGCAGATATATGCATGCATGCATGCATAAAGACATAATAATGCATCCCAAACTCAAAACCAAACAAATTGTAGTTCAGAGTATGGATTCAGAGCAATGTTTGTGTGACATGTTGTTGTACTAGTAATAGATCATAACAAATTCATGCCTTGGCCCATCAGTAATCAATAATAAGGAGATTTATGAATGAGATCAGAGCAGCTCATGTCATACTGTCGTGCCAACTTGAGACATCAGCATTCAGCAATAGCATCATATCAACAGAAGAAGTGATGTTGTCAATTCGTCACCTTGAACCGCGGCCGCTTGACGGCATTGACCCGGCGAACCTCGTACCGGATCCGCTTGGCGAAGAGCCGCCTCCGCCGCTTCTCCTTGTACCGCATCACCCTCTCCGCCCTCCCCTGAAAGCGCCGCCACGGCGTTCCCCGACGGCTCCACCTCCACCAACACCTGCACCTGCACAGACGGCAGCGGGTCACATTCACAGGACCCGCATGGACCAAGAATCTCCGCGGGGAGCGTATGTGGGCTTACGGCGTCGAGCTTGAGCTCCGGCGAGCCACCGCCACCGCCGCCGCCACCCCGGCGGCGCCGATGTAGAGCGACCCCGGTCCGCCCATGCCGCGAGGATCTCCTCGTAGTCGAGCTTGAGCAGCAGCGAGCGCGCCGACGCGCCGGTGCTGGCGGCGGACGAGCACGGCGACGACGACGACGTGGTGGCGGTGGCGGTGGCGGTAGGGGTCGCCGTTGCCGTAGCCGCCGGCGAGGAGCAGTACACCCAGCGTTCCCTGCCCCGCAGCGCGCGGCGGGCGAGGTCCTCCTCCTGAGCGCCCGGGAGGCCTGAGGCGCCAGAGCCGGCCCCGTCGGGCGACGCGGACGGCGACGGGCCCAGGATGTCGGAGAGCGACGGGCCGGCAGGGGCTCGAACAGCGTGGACGCCTCGTTGTAGTGGTGCAGCGCGAACGGCTCCACCTGCTGCTGCTGCCGCCCGTCGCCGCCGGCGTCCTCCTCCGGCTTCACTTCCGCCTCCCTCCTCACACGGCGACGCCGGCTCGTCCTCCGGCGGCGTCGGCGTCGCTGCCACCTCCGCCTTAACCATCAGGTCGCTGAGGCTGAGGTACTTGGTCCTCTTCCCCTACCCCTGGCCCTCGGCTTCGGCCGCCGCCGCCGCCGCCCGCCACCACCGCTGGCCATGGCGTCTCCACACACAGCTTCACGCACGCGGCCCAAGGACGGTTCTTTGTCGCGAAATGCGGGTTCTTGGGGCGGCTGTTTGAGGGAAAGCGAGAGAGATCTCCCGCGACCCCCGGCGAGAAGCTCAGCTCAGCTCAGGAGCAGGGTGGCGAGGCGCTTTTCCCCGATCACGCGCCGACGTGGCGGCGGCTGGCCGAGGTGGAGGGTCGCCATTGGTGGGCCGGATTGCGGTGCTCCCTTTCCGCCGTACACGAGTGGGGATGGTAGGGTTGAGACTTTGGAGGGTAGAAAGGGAAGGGTTTGAAGGGCTTCACGGGGTTTTTGTGACGCAGGAGGTGGTGCACGTTCACATCGTCGTGGCCACCAAGATCATATGACACGAGTTGTGATGGACTTGATTAGAGAGGAGGTCACAAGTCACATTAGTTTCATTGGGATGGAACTCACTCATCAAATTTAATTTTCAGTATTCCACTTGTTGTCCATACTGTGGTTTCGATAAGTACAAGAGCAAAACCAATGGACATGACACAAAATGTTTAGTTAATGCACCAAAGCTATCTTTTACAAAAAGGATATATATTAATATCTCAACTTCTCGCATCGATCGATGCATATAGTTGTGATGCAACGAAACCATAGATTATAAGTATGAAATTATTGTTGCATTGTTGTGTGAAAACCGACTAAACAAAAAAGGTATGGAGAATGGTGTGATAGAATAGGGACATTCGAATCACAGTTACAATTGAGTATTAACCGCACAGATGGATATATGTAACCACATCGAAGTTTACCCCACAAAAAAATAGTTACATGACAATGGCGGTTGTCCTTACTAAGAGTTGTGTGATAATGGTACTTCTCTCGAACGCTCTATACTTAACTCTAGCTCGTCTAATAAAAACAACTTTATTTATCAATTTGAACCAAGAATGTAATAATCCTTACCAAAATTCAGTTATGTGATAATAGTAGTTCTCTTGGACACTGCATACTTTACTGTTAACTACCTCCTCTAATAAAAAAATAGCTTTATTTATCATTTCGGATGAAGAATGAGATATTCTTACCAAAATTCAAAGTTATGTCATAATGGTGGTTCTCTTGGACAGCGTATACTTAACTCTACCTCCTCTAATAAAAAACATCTTTATTTATCATTTCAGATGAAGAATGTAATAGTCCGTCATATTACGCTTGAAAATAGCTGTCTCAACAACTCGTTACTCCACCCAACCTGCCCACCATGCAGGCGGCTAGAGTATTGGACACGTGTTAATTAATGATATACTATATCGATAAATCATATACACTAATCTAGTAGTGACGACACACCTTTTGTAAATGTCTATATTCTTCGCATCTTCGCATGCACAAAAATATTCCCGTACATTATAGTACATCTTGCAGTCAAGGTTTGGACATCTTGATTGCATGCACTTAAAATATAGTAGAAATGTTTTTTTTTTTTATTGTAAGAGGTTGTTTGGTTTCCATAAATCATGTGACTTATTAAGTTAAAAAGTAAAATAAGTGACTTATTTTTACCAAACAAGAGTGACTTATTAAGTCATTAGACTTATAAATTATAAGTTGGTACACACAACTTAAAACTTATAATTCACCCATTTTTTCTTTTTTTTTTCCCTTACTTATAAGTCACTTACAACCAAACACGCAAAGACTTGCACCATTAACGAATTTTAGGGTGCACCCAATATAAATGCACTTAAATTGATGTTTGAGGTATGCTTGTGCATGTACTTTGTAAAGTTGGTGCTGAAAAAAAATTGAAGGAATCTAACTCCAAACAAAAAAAAAAACCTCAAAAAAGAATACACAGAGGAAATAGTCAGTTTGAATGGCGTTTTTCTTTGTTTTCTTTGTTTGTTTTGTTAAAGACACATGAGCCTGTACGGAGCAGTAGTGACAGTTTCTCCGGTGAGAAACTGATGAGAGGTGTCCGTTGAGACGCGTAGGCGTAGTAGTACAGTACAGTAGTACCAGAGCACTACAGCATCGCACATGGTATTGGTAGGCGTGTGCACCACCTATACACTACACATGGCAGCATGGCACCGGGCCCAGGCGCGGCGCGGCGATGTGTCCTTATCTCTGGCCCGGGTGTGCCGAAGACGAGGAGGGACCGACCGACCGAGGGAGGGATGCCGGTGCCGGTGGCCGGACTCGGAAGAGAAGAAAGCACGGCAAGGCAAGGCGGCTACAGCCACAAGCCCCACAGCCTTCTTGCCTGCCGGTGTCCATGCCAAGCCGCGGCGTCCGGCGTCTGGTCCGGTGAGCCCGGCCACCGCTGTTGGGTTTGCGGTTTGGCGCCAGCAGTTGCGGCAGAGCAGAGCAGAGCTGCGGGTGTCACCAACGCCGGCGCAGGCAGCGGCGCGCAAGTCAAGGCGCACGCACCCATGCAAGTGCTCTGACCTTGACCGCGTCAGTGCTCATCTGTCCTTGCTTCCTTGGCCTTGCAGCCTTGCTTGGCCTTTAGTATACTGTAGTACAGTACTCGCGTCGTGTCATGGCCTAACACCATGTCGATTACAGACATTTCCCATGTGTTATAACAAAAGTAGGGCTCCTTTCAAGTTGCACTAAACGGACTACTGGCCTTATGTTCAAGCTAACTAATTTATCATTACAACATGGTTGGTAAAGGCTCATTGTGCTAGAGCACTGATTTTTTTACTAAAGTATTAATTACAGTGTTTGAAAAATAAAATAAAATCCAGATACGTGAATGTGAATTCAGAAGTAAATAAAGTATTAAAGCCCTTGTAATGCAACAATTTTACATAAATCAATTCAATATTTAAGTAAAAAAAACGCTTTTCGTCAAAAAAAAAATTTAGTAAAAACGCAAGAAACAGGGGGGAAAAACCTCATGTTTCAAAGGGTCATAAACCACAGGAAGCACACCACCCACCGTCCAGAGCACCAATCGAGTTGCAACTTGCAAGTGTACTGGGTGCACTTTACACGATGTAGCAGGAAGGAACTGTATTTGGGACAGGTGACCTCAAATACAGTAGAGTGAGAGAACTAGACCATATACCAAAACAAGGTAATAAAAAGGTGCAGCCATGAACACATAATCATAAAACTCCAGCATTTAACTCATATAATTATATGATATGATGATTTGTCTAAAGCCCCTCAGCATGGCACCGGCTGCAAGGTTCCAAAAGACTGAACTCAACTGTTGAGGGAACCTTGGGCCTGATGCAAGTTTGGGCAGCCATGGTCCCTTCATGGGCTTTAGCGAGTGCATCTTTGGACATCATGACGCATTTGCCAGTTTTGCTTACAGAGCATCCAGGGTGGCCATTGGTGGTGTCCAACGTCAGGCACTCCAGTGAAGTTGCAGATTTGAGGATTTGGCATGTTAGCTCGACTACAGTCTTGGCGGCAATGAATTTGATGATCTTCACATGCTTTAGTCTGGAATGATGGTGCCCTGGAATCACCCGCGGATCCGACGGATCGTCAAAAATTGTGACGCATGCCTTGGTGTTTTCCTGGAATACCTAATAAACATGGAAAAACCAAACTTAATTGAATCAATGATTCCAGCTAAAGATTATACCTTCGTGACAAGTATGAAATATATTTTGCAGGATAGGAAGAACAGCGACTTGCCTCCAAGGTGAAATTCTCCAGTGCTGGAGCAGCATCAAGAAAATAAACTAGAGACAGATAATCAAAAGTCAGTCCAACAACGGCAATTCTCAAGTACTTGAGGTGGAGGAACTTGCTAGGCACCACTGGTATTGTATCCACCTTCACAAAACACATGTAAAAAAAAAAATTATTGCATCCTATGTAATATATGGCTGCTGTGTGCTGTATATATACCATCATGTGTGTATCGGTAATCTAATGTCAAGACTTACCTCACCATCAGAAAGTATCGTAAGAGCTTCAAGATTGGGCATGACGGATGGAAGATCAGCACGGGCATAAAAGGTGAGACTGCAATAGTAGTGTGTGTCTAGTATCTTAATACAGCTTGTGTTTTCAAGTGAGAGTGGAATTCTGAGGTCACCTACAAACTTAACACTGGAGAGATTTGGAGCTTTGCTCTCTATTGCTCGAAGACGATTGGAGCAACATACCTCCAGGTAATTGAGTTGTTGCAGGAACGGTATCTTCAGACAAACTATGCTGTCGCAATACCTGAGTTCGAACCGCTCCAAAGAAGGAGAACTGGAAAGAAGGCACCATAGCTCATCGGCCTTAATATGAACATAAGTTAGGTTTAGTGTTGTCAAGGTTGTCAAGCAGCCAAGTCTGACTGTGGGATGAAATTGACAGCTTGCAAGAGAGAGATAGCGAAGTGTGCCTCCAGTTGCATCAGATAAAAGAAAGCATGGGAAGTTGTAGTTTCCATAGATTGTGAGAATAAGGTCGAGCTCTTCAATTCCTGGTTTAACAACAACCTGAAGCAAACTGTCCAGAAGATCAAAATGACATGGATCCTTATCGTAAACTGAATGAACATCCAATCTGAATGCCTTCAAGCCAATGCCTGAGTGTTTTGTCAGAATGCTGTCAACTCTGCGGTTGAAATCTGCTATTCCATCCTTTTGGCAAGCATTCTCATCTAAGCCCAATGTTTCTTTGCTGAAATGGAGGTCAGGATGGCATCTCCAAGAACGAACAAAAGCCCGAGAAACACAAGCAACTTTGGCAGCATCTCGCATTGGCATTAGGGAATGTATGTAACACCAGATGTCCTACATGAGCATTCATGGGAGAGATTTCAATATTTTTGCCAACCCACATGCAAGGAATAACATTTATTGAATAATAATATCCTCGAACAGAGTTAATGCAACAAAGAAACATACATACTCTTCGTCCGAAAAATAACTGATGTTTGAGGTCTGTCCTAACTTTTAAGTGAAACCATTTCAAATTTGGGGAGGGATGGAGGGCCTGAGTGGTTAGCTACACCAGCTTTTAAGTAGGCAACCGAAGTTTGAATCCGTGCGGTGCCACTCTCGCTAGGATTTCAAGGGTAGGCACCAGCCAGGTGTATCAAAGAGAGAATCCTATCCCTAAGCATTCTTATAAAGCAAGGGCCTAACCTAGCATCTGCTCCCTTATTAAACCATTTCAAATTTGACTAAGTTCATGCAAAAATTACTGATGTTTATGATATCAAATAAGTCTCACCAGATTTATCACGAAATATAATTTCATACTACAACTATTTGGTGCCATAAATGTTGATGCTCTTCTCTATAATTTGTCAAAGTTAAATTGGCTTGACTCAGAACAAACCTAGAACTTCAATTATTTTGTGAAACGGAGTAAGTTTCAGATTGGTAGCAAAGAGTACATCTAAATATAGGAAAACCAGAATATAATATCTTTAGCATCTGTATTGCTAAATACATAATAAAAACCTTAACTACTCAGATGAGGAGATAATAAATCAAATATTCTAATATTCATGACAGAGCTCTCTAAATGCGAGTTAAAATCTAATAAAACAGTTGACATAATGCAGATACAGAGCTACTAAACCAGTAATCCTACAGAAGACTTTCACGCAAAAAGATTGGTTGTTCATAAACTTTTCTTCAGCTAGTATAGGTCTACAGGCACCAATTTATGCTGTTCAAGAACAGTGACTCAGTGAATATCAACAAAATTCTACGCCATACCTCTGGAAGGTTTGGTCCTGAATATCCATTTATTTGACTATCCACTGGATTCTCATCTTCCTCAGAGGTTGAGCCCTTTCTTTTAGTCTGTGAACCAGTCCTTCCGCCTGCATCACATCATGCGAGGTCATGGATAATGGTCATAAAAGCAGCAGCAGAGGAAAACAACGAATTTCTGAATATTTTGAGGAAAATATTTGAACTCCTGACTATGTATTTGCTGTAGATATTAGCTACTTACATCAACTTTCAACATCCTGGCATATCAGTAATGAATGGTCTATTACCTCGACCATATGTGTAAGTACTGAGACTAGGCTACCACTCTGTATTTTTCCCTTTTGCTGTAAATATTAGTAATGTGAATTTAGGCCATAAAACTTAAATTGTTAAATTATTTGTCTACTAAAACGCTGTAATTCAGCTAGTATCACATACACCAGAAAAGGTAAATTTTACTGTGTAATGGGTTTCCTATATATATCATTTACTGATGTGTAATCTGTCTATTTATAGATGTCTGGGGAATCTCTGCAGCCCCACTAGATCTGGGTTGGCCAATCAAGGATTACGTTACATAAGAAAAAAATATTACTTGACTAATTCAGGCCTGCAGAAATTGACAGAAACAAAAGTCCATCTGATGAACAAATTCGAACTCAATATAATCTGAGGCCTCTTTATCATTCAGGTTTGTCATTTAATGTTCTCCCAATCTACTAATAAATAACTACTACACATCCCTCCAATTTCAACACCAAATGGAGGTGGAGCGGTCTTGTCCCCTCACAACCGTTCTCAGAATAGCAGCTAGCTACTCCAATGGGCACAGTAAAATTTGACGACGGCATACAAATCCAATGGAGAGGGCGCTGCTTTTGTATCTATATCTATCTAGTAACCGAACGAAAAACGAACTATAAGCAGCAACCGCAATGTTTGAGCGCCGAAGCCTCGCTTCGTACAGCAACTAACTAGATGAGCTTTTCACACCACATCTATAAAAAATCACAGAAAAATACAGGGAGGAAGAATGGCTGAATGCGACGCTCAAGGAAGGAGAGGCGGCCGTACTGTGGGGTTGGATTTGGCGACGCCGCCGCGGACGCGGCTTGAACATGGGCGGACTCAGATTCAGCATCCCCGTCGTGCGGCGGCGGGGCGGCGGCGGCTCGGCTCGGCTGGGGAACGAACGAACTTCAAGGGCGGGCTGCCCTCCCTCCGTGGGTTTCCTCTGTCTCTCACTGTGTATATGTATCCATCTCCCTGTATAGGAAAGGAAGGAATCCCACTCCCACGTCCCACGCTCGGCTCCGCTTTTTGCGGTTGCGCCGGCGCCGCCGCCGCAGCCCGAGGAGGAGCAGCAGCACCAACCGCCCACGTCAGTCGGAAGGAAAGGAGACGAGACAAAAGGGACCCACCACACGTGACACGCCAAGCACAGAATGTTTATCACGTTACAAAAAGTAGATAACGACACCACACAGAGTGATGCGAATATTGTGATATACGGAGTATATAAAATGTATATATATACAAATACAAATTCTATGAATGAACATGGGCGAATATTTTTCAGCACACACACTACTTGTCATGATTCAGTACAACATTCGACCAACAGTTTAAAAAAAAACATTCGACCAACAGTGACAACAAAACAAGACTCGCCATTAACTGAACCTCGGATTCGTTTCTCAGGATGACCAACGTAACTTCATTCCCGAGAGGAGAATTGTAGAAGGAATGGAATGGACATTTCTGGATTTCATCATAAACAAGAATACTAGAACACATCAGGTAGGCCAATGCAAGCTCAGTATAACCTGGATCCAATGATCAAGCTAAAACTCTATAAGAAAACTCATGCTTTAAAAACACAAAACTTGTAGTTCAGCAAACTAAGGTTTCACTGATGCAAAAGGAGCCATCCTACTACTACCCAGTTTTCCCTTTTTCCCTTGGCTGAGAACCTCTCACATGAGCACCATAGGTTGGCATGTACTAGATCCGGCTGTACTTGGTTCCTCACCTGTAGAGGTTGCCTCCAATGCTGCAACAGTTAGGACAAATGTTGAAGATATCATTAGCTGATTAAGTAATCGAATTTGCCCTCGCTGAAAAATTATTCCTCACCAACCAAACAACACTAATTTATTATTCAACTGCCACACTTGCACAAACTGATTAACTGATTAAGCTAACTATTTCCTAAAAATTTAGCACCGATATCACTTCCATTCACAGATGAGGGCTATAGATGAACAGGATTAAAGATAGGGATGAACCATCAAGTGTAGAAGCTCACCAAAGTAGATACATTTTTATTGTCTCTCTTTCTGCATACCTTTTCGTTAAGGCTAAGTTCTCAGGCTTACCATGAGAGTATTAATTACTTAAGATAAGCAGTACAGTAAATTCCTAAAGGCATACCACATACCTAATCAGTTTCAAAGATTGTCGGTAATGAAAAGATTTAAGTAAGATGAACCCAGATAGATATAAGATTATTGTGGTAGTGCAATTTCAAAATTTCAATACTGTTGAGTCTATTGTGCCATGTTAGTAACTGAAATTAGTATTACTTGTTCAGAATATTGCAAAACCAAGAACCAAGTAAAGGCATTATACCTGGACTGTAGAAGCGCATGTATGGAAAGACGGTGTCCATTTCCACGCCATTGTATACCTGCTTCTTCACCATATAGGTGTTTAGATCAACTGTGTAGAGTGCATCCTTCACCGCCGTGGCACCATTCATCGTCACGAGATCATTCAGCGTCACCAAAACAACACCGAGACCATCTGCGAAACCGACCACATAAATAAAGTGGGGACGAACATCAAGCTGCTTCCCAAGATCAATGACTTTGAATTTTGTCCATCCAGCATCAGATTCAGGGGTGTTCATCCTCAACCAGATGCAGAGTATGCCTTTAGTTAGAGTGACAAGTCCCAGGCCACCGTCGTCCGTTGTTGTGAGCACGGAACTATGCCTATACAGACTGGGTTGTAAGGTTGGAAGCTGAATCCATGATGTCTCATGCTGTTCCAAATCGTACTTCAAAACTCTGATTGTCAATGGAATCCCAAAATAGAGGTCGTTCCCGAGCAGCACGCTGGGCGAGTACATACCGCCATGGCTGAGATCGATGCGCTGAATGGAGATTGGCTTGCTCCATGCGCCAACATGGGATGAGTAGGAGCAGACGAACATGTCCCCACACAAACCACCCGGAAAGGTCCACGGTGGCAACCATGGTGGCTGCAGGCTCGGCCGGTGGCTGTGGCGGCGCAGAGAACCGCCGCGGTGCAGCGTACCGTCGGCCATGGCAGAACGGGAAGCTCCCACTGCTCGTCCGTGATGGGGTCCCAGACCACGAGCTCAAGGACTGGTGGAGCCGTGAGATTTTCCCGTAGGAGGACACGACCGTGGCGCGCGTCCAGCGCGCGCCAACTCCGCCAGCGGCGGGTGATGTTGCCATGCAGATGCAGCGGGGAGGAGGCGGCGGCGGTGGTGGTGGGCACGACGATGGAGCTACTGAACCTGTAGTTGCAGATGTATCCAAGCATCGGAGGTGTGCGGTGAAACTCGAGGAATCTGCGCCGGAAGCGGGGGCTCGAGACGAGGCGGCGCCAAGGCTTGCAGACGAGGGCGGCGCGGACCAGGCTCGCGGGCTCCTCCGGCGTCAGGCGGAGGAGGATCTCTTCCACAAGCTCCTCCATCAGCGAAGGCGGCGGCGACGGGGATGGAGACGGCTGCGACGGGATTGTGGCGGCACATTGGCGACGGCGACGGCTGCGCCTGTGCCCCATGATTGTGGCGGCTCAAGGGTTTGCTCCGGCCAGCCTCGGGGGCAGGGCAGGGCAGGCAGTTTTGAGTATTTGCAGACTGCAGGGCACCCTGACTGACAGGTGGGACCTGTAAGCCAGTTCTCAATCGCGCTCCCGAGGCCCCGATCCCGTGCAGCCGTGCAGCCGTGCCTGCCGCCGCGCGAGTCGCGACTACGTGGCGCTTCCGCCGCCATCGCCGCTTCCTGCGATTCCCAAGGGCGGCGTGAGCACTGTGACGTGGTGCCCCCGCCTCACGCGCCAACAGTTCGACGGAATGCGCGCACCCCGTGTCTGAAACTCTGAATGCGCTCAGCCGCTCGTGCTCACCGCCAGCCACGCCAATGGAGCGACCTCACGCGGGGTCCAAAGGATTCGCCAGCGGAACCGGCTGGAACTCTGTGACTGAAGGTGACAGGCACGGTGGTTCGTGCCCACTAGTAGTTCAGATCAGGATTCATGCCAATTTGGCGTCCATGCCGTGCGCCAGCGGCTCAGAGCCTGTTCGTCGGCACTGTTTAATCTGGCAAGT
Source organism: Hyparrhenia diplandra (assembly GCA_015847255.1). Lineage (NCBI taxonomy): Eukaryota > Viridiplantae > Streptophyta > Magnoliopsida > Poales > Poaceae > Hyparrhenia > Hyparrhenia diplandra. The sequence goes on from JADLZK010000001.1 coordinate 225,336, forward strand.
CCTGGGACAAAAAGCCTTGAAAGGTTCATACATGAATTTTACCTAGATATTCCCAAATTATAAGTCGTTTGACTCTTTTTTGACAATAAGTTTGACCACTCGCCTTATTCAAAAATTTGTGCAAATATCATTTTTTTTTTGTGGCTTTTTTATTAATAAAAGTTCTTAAAGAATGACTTAAATTTGACTATATTTGCGTAAATTTTTTGAATAAGGCGAATGGTAAAACTTAAAGCCATAAAAATCAAACGACTTATAATATGGAGGGAGTACTAGACTGTATTGTTCTCCAGTAGGATTTGGGAACCCTGTTCTCATTGCTTCGTTTAACAATTTCAACATAATAACGCACAAAATATCATATATTATATATAACCTGAAGGTCTCTCCAGCATCTTCTTCATTAGTAGTTGGCAGAATACAAGTTGTCCTGGCTGTGAAACCTATCCTGCAACCAGGAAAAACAACACATTGGTAACACCGCAGAAGTGTAGGAAAAGTTTAAACGGACAAGTTACATTGCCGGTGCTTTTGCCTTTGTGTATTTTGACACATGGCTGTATTTCAAGTAGATTCTGCATGCACACACAGACTTCTGCTGCTAAACAGAAAAAATGCCTGCTATAGCATTTCTACTTCTTCAGAACGGGAATGCATTTGTTCATGAAATGCTTGATGAACGAACAAATAAGGCTGAAGCACGGCACCATAATGCTGCCAACGGTGCGCCATATTGCAGACCAGCCGATTCAATCACATGCGCAACATTACCTCTAGCTAGACATCCTCGAAGGCAGAGCGACTGTTTCACAAGCTCATGAACACAACACCAGCCCCTAGTCGGACCTGCAAGCCTAGTTGGTGGGGGACTAACCATTGATAGGGAAAGAATGACAGCATTAAAATTCAAAACAAAAAGAAAGAAAGAATGGCAGCACAAGTGTTTCAGCCTGGTTACAGGTATAGCTTAAGATAGTGTTATACGCCTACCACCTGTACACTGCAAAGCTTTTCGTTTTCTATATTTTGCATCTCTGCTAAAGTGCTACTGGTAATGTTGAATATGCATTGGGTTCTCCATTGGCGGAGCCAGTAATTATTTATAAGAGGGCCGAGCAAATCCAACTTGTAAAAAATAAGCACAACGGAGTTACGTTAGATTTTAATGGTGGCTATTAATTCATCGACTTAACATGAGTACTCGCATTTTCATATATACACTCTTGGAGCAATATGCTATTTTTAGTGGTATACAATAACATCTTAATAGTAAGACATCTAAGATGGTTTCAGTAAACTTTGATATCTATGTTTCAGTCCTTCTAATGTGCTTCGTAATATTATCTAATTGTCTTTTATATGATTTAATTATTTAGAGGATATTAAAAGGTATATGTGACAAAATTTTATTATATTCTCCATCTTAATATAAATAAAAATCATGCTTGGAAATCTTGGTGGGTGGTGGTGGTGGGTGGGGGGTTATGGCCCCTACCATCCCCCTTGGCTCCGCCACTGGGGTCCCCTTCCAAATGTGACCATAGGTTATGGACAGTGATCACATAAAAAGCCAATCCATCTAGCATTTTCTGTTTGAAACCAATAGATATTATCTCCTTTAAAATTCCATATTGAAAAATCATTGTCCGGTCCATGAGTCATTGTAGAAGTGTACTGAAAAACCTTACGATTTACATTTATGTTGACCTTCTGTGTTGCTTGGATCATACACTACTACCTATTTGATTTTAGGTGGCAGTTATTTTCGATTTTCTTGGCGGTTTTTAAAACCGCCACCAATGGAAGGTCACGGTAAATCGAATGATTAACTGTTGTGGACCTTGTGGTTTTGGGGCCCCAAAAACCACCACCGTTAATCAATAAAAAAAAAAAAAGAAAAATCCAATCTAAAACCCTAACGGGCCCGGATCCGGGCTATTGGGCCCGTTAGGGGTTTCGCGGTCTCCGGCAGGTAGCGGCCGGTGCCGTGCTCCACCACGCTCGCGGTCCCGTGATCCATGCGCCGTCGGTCGGATCCCTTCGCCGCCAGATACGCTCGCCGGGGCGGATCCGCTAGCCCGCCGGCCGGCCGGAAAGCCGCCGCCGGGAGAATCCGCAGCGGGGATCATTTGGATCCCGCCCCATCGCGCCACGCCGCCGGCTGGGGCCTCACGCCGCCGCCTTGCACGGCCGGCGCCTCCGCCAGCGAGAGGAAGAGGGGAGTGAGGAGGGGCGCCGTGCTCCACCCACGCCGGGGAGAAGGAGAGCGCCGGGAGAGGGAGGTGTCGGGCGAGCATGGTGGAGGCCGAGAGGAAGAAGGGAGTGAGGAGGCGATGGCAGATTGGTGGGTCGAGTGGGGTGATGGTTAGGTTAGGGTCGTTTTGCTTTTATATGTCCAAGCCTATAGTGGGCTGATGTGGGCTTATTGGGCTGGGTGTGTGGGCTTCATTTGCCGTGGCGGTTTTCCGTCACGGTTAATTGATTTACCGTGGCGGTTATTAAAACCATCACGGTTAATAAAAAACCCGCCACGGTTAATAGAGGTATTAACCGTGGCGGTTTCCAAAAACCGCCACGGAAAATGTTTTCTAAACCGCCACGGAAAATCATTTCTGTAGTATAGCCTGTTGAGCATATAAGAATCTGGTTTGCGGGATGAAAATGATGGAGATATGGCGAGAAAGGACTGCCAAGATGACGAGGATGCCGAGGAGGTGAAAGAAAGGGCATGGGACGACTGGAAGGACGACAATCATCGTGGTGCCGGCAACAAGAAGCTCATTCCCAGGTAGCTGAACTCCGAATGGAATCCTCAATCCTGTGCTCTGTACTGAAGTCTTACCACTTGTAGGCAACTGTCGGTTCTGTTTGTTGTGTGGTTGGGCCTTGTAGCATTCGGTGTGGCACATGCGGCATGTTACCCCGTTGTGCTGCCCGAGTGGAGGAAGACCCGAAAGCTCGCTATCAAAGGGGTCTCTTATTATCTGCTAGATGAAAACAAGTTCGTACTAACAGCGGGCAGCAGGTTGGATAAGGGTGCCAGTGAAGAAATCAAGAGAATATGCTTTGGAGTATTCATTGAAAGAAGTCTTTTTATAAGATATAATCATCTCCTCTACTAGGCCACTCCAATTCCTCGGATAGGCTACGTCTTTGGTTGGGTTGTGCTAGGCCTTTCATTCATTTTTTTAATTATTTTGTCTATCTATATTGTATATACATTCTAAATGCTCAAAACAAATTGTAACATCCCTCTTAAAAGAGATCTAAATTGTACAATGCACGAGTATTCACACTACAAATATTATGAACATATATTTCATGATTTAGCTAATGCTGATTATATAATAAATATTTAGTTAAATTTGAGATTATTTATTTGAGTCATAAAAGTTAAGAATTGTATTTATTTTTCTCGAACATGCAGTCCACATATCTTTGTACTAGAGAAAGAGAGACAGAGAAAACGGTCCCTCACGAAAGAACCTCACAAAGAAAACAGTGAAAGAATTTTATTTTATATTCTTTATAACTACTCTTTCTCCTCCTGCAGACTAGAACTAGAGAGGTTCATACTATGAAAGAACTATTGTGCCATGCATGGTATAGTAACTGAATTATTACTTGTTCAGAATATATTACAAAATCAAGAACCAGGTAAAGTCATGTACCTGGATTGTAGAAGTGCATGTATGGAAAGACGGTTTCGATCTCTCGGCCACCGTATACCTGCTTCCGCTTCACCACCATACATGTCTCCAGATGAATCGTGTAGAGTGCGCTATTCACCGTCACGAAAACCATACCGAGACCATCTGCGAAACCGACCACACAAGCTTGTGGAATGAAGGAGGGATGACGAACATGGAGGTGGCTCCTAAGATCAATGACTTTAAATTTTGTCCATCCAGAATTACCTTGAGGGGTGTCCATCCTCAACCAGATGCAGAGTATGCCGTCTTCCAGACGGACAACTCCCAGCCTTCCATCATCCGTTGTTGTGAGCACGGAACTCTGCACATAACCGAAGACTAGCTTTGGAAGCTGAATCCAAGATTTCTCACGCGTTTCCAAATCGTACCTCAAAGCTGCGTTTGTTCTTTCGATCCCAAAGTAGAGCTGGTTCTACAGTAGCACAGTGGGAGAGTAAGCACCACGGGTGTCGTCGTAGCTGCACTCGGGGCGCTCAATGGAGATTGCCTCGCTCCACGCGCCAACATCGGATGAGTAGGTGCAGATGAACCTGTTCCATGATTCAGTGCCTACAAAAACCACTTGGAAAGGTCCACGATGGCAACAATGGTGATCGCAGCCGCCGGTGGCTGTGGCGCAGCAGAGAACCGCCGCGGTGCAGCTTTCCGTGAGCCGCGGCGGGCGGGAAGCTCCCGCACCTCGTCCGTGATGGGGTCCCAGACCTTGAGCACGGTGACCCAGGCCGAGTGCGCGAGCCCGGTGGCGCCCGGGAGGTGCGGAACAGTGAACTCTCTCCAAGTCCGCAGGCAGGGCCGCAGAAGGATACGGCCGTGGCGTGCGTCCAGCGCGGACCACCAGCGTGAGGCGTCGCGTTCCAGCTGCAGGGGAGGCGGCGGCGGCTGTGCGCTCGAAGCTGGAGCCGCCATTGTCTGGGTAGTTACAGATGAATCCCAGCAACGGGGGTGCGCGGTGGAACTCGAGGAACCTGCGCCGGAAGCGCGGGCTCGAGACGAGGCGGTGCCATGGCTTGCAGACCAGGGCGGCGTCGACGAGCGAGGCTCGCGGGAGGCGGACGAGGATCTCTTCGATAAGCTCCTCCATCAGCGAAGGTGGGCGGCGGCTGCGACGGTCACGGTGATCGCTGCGCCGCCATGGTTGTGGTTGTGGCGGCACAAGGGTTTGCTCGTCCTGCAGACTCCGGCGCACGGCAGGCATTGTTAAGTTTTTCTTTGATTTGGTTTGAGGATCTGCAGGGCAAGCTTTAGCTTTTGTAGCTCAAGCAAGAACAAGTAGGCGATCCGGATCCGGATTCGGATTCCGAGGCCGGACGGAGACGGAGACGGAGACCGAGTCCGAGTTGGGTCCTCCCCCGTGTCTGCCCTTGTGGAGCACGCTCGTTCCTGAACGGGGGCAATGGAGGGACCTCACGCTCCCCTTGTAGATGTGACCACAGGTTACTGACAATGATCACATAAAAAGTCAATCCATTTGACATGTATTTTCTGGTAGAAACCAATAGATATTATCTCCTTTAAAATTCCATACTGTAAATCAGATAGTACCCCTGTATTAGTTGTTAGTTTCTTTTTTTTTCTTTTTTTGCTTAAAAGTTGTTAGTTTCTTAGGACCAACTAGGTGTAGATCAGAGGGACACTTCTTCTGAATCTTGTTCTTAGCTTGATAAACAACATGTATACAATTTCCTAGTACAAGATCTACTAAAGTGGAAAACAAATGATAACAGAGAGTAGGAGTTTTGTTGCCTGAATTCGCCATGGATGGTGTTGGTGAAGTAGCGTGGGACGTCGTGGCAGTGGCGGGCGGCGGTGGAGACGCTTCCGTCACTAGCTGCGGCCCTCTAAGGATCGGACTAGGGTTAGGGTTAGGAGTGTCGGTGGGAGCAGTGGCGGCGGTGAACCTCGTGGTGTGCGCCCTTGCCCCCACTCTCCTTTTATATCCGCAGATATGACGGGGGGCCCTCCAACCTCTAATGGGTTGGGCTCCCCGATCGGGGAGCGAGACCAAGTTCGTTGTGGGCCGTTGGGCCCAACAACGAGAGGAGATCAATTCTAACATTCTCCCCATTGATCTCTTCTTAATGTAAGTGCAATCAAGCTCTAAGTGGGTTTTGGCGTTGATGACAACCGAATTAGGGGACTAATGAGATTTCTGAAGATGACATGCAGGAGTAAAATATGGAGTTGGTGAACAGGTCCAAAGGTACCAAATAAGCTAGATGATGGTGTTTCCGGATCAAGGCATTTAAATTATTTTATATTTTGAAGTCTTGAGTTTAGGAAATGCCGTACTATTAAGAGGGATCATAGGATTCTCGGGTATCACGTGGACCAAGTGCTCTAAACATCAAATCCGGACACCACACACAACTCAAGCGACCGGCCAAAGCAAATCACCGTGTTTCACACTTGCTGTCAGTCGGGCGCGGCATGCAGCGCGCAACAAGAATGGCGGCGAGTGCGTGCGCCCTACTGGCGATGCAGCGCGTGTCGATCTTGGCGGGTGCCACACTTAATCGTACCGTTGGGTCCGTGGGGGTATAAATACCCATTCTACCCCTCCCCAACGGTCACTGGCTCACTTTCTTCTTCCTCCCGACGACCAACAGCCGGGAGACCACCTCTTGCTCTCTCTCTCACCTCCATTGAAGCACCTTGAGCTCCCAACTCAATCTCTCACTTCCCACTGGGATTCTTGAGGGAAACAAATGCAAACTTCGATTGGAGACCGGATCTACGACTTCCCCCCACTCAAAAGAGCATTTGGTTCACGTTTGGCGGAACCCTAGGGTTCTTTACTCTTGGAGCTTGCTCCTAGACGGCTAGGCGTCGCCCTTGAGCTTGCCCCCTTCGTGTGGCAGCCTTGGGAGGTTTGTAACCTCGATCTCTGACAATACATTACCCCACATCTCTAGGGTTAACTCCCTAGACTTGTGAACGAGGGAAAAAGCAAGCCGGTGGGCAAGCTAAGCCTTGTGTGGCAACCTCAACAACGTGGACGTAGCCCAGCCTGTGTGGCGCGGTGAACCACGGGTCAAATCCTTGTGTCACCTTGTCTCATTACTTTTGTTGCATATTTGTCTTGTGAGAAAGGGCTTCGACCCGATCTACTTTGTGGCAAGCTTCCTGCCAGCTAGAGCTTGTGTTTTGTGAGATACATGTGTGCAGGAACCTAGGTGAATCATATCCAAGCAAGTGGAAGCACACAGATTCACTTCGTAGTCACTTCTGTGAAGTGACCCGCGGCAGTGCCGCCCAGGGACGCGGCAGTGCCGCGCTCACGCATGCAGAAGTGCTACTTCTGTTTACGTCTCTCTGTCCAGTTTCGCGGTCAGGCGCTCCCTTTCTGCTGGCGATGCCGCGCGCTGTTGTTTTCGGCGGTGCTTGAAAGTTTTAACGGGGCGATTTTCGGGGGTTAAGCCTATTCACCCCCTCTAGGCTTCCATCAGATCCTACAAGTGGTATCAAAGCTAGATTTGATACGCTTCACCGCGTGAAGTATGGAGGCACCGGAGGGATCGAACCGAGGAGGCAAGTCCACCGTCATTTGTGGAAGAGTGGAGGGCCAGAATAGCCGAAGCTTTCTCTTTGGTACGGCTAGCGAGAGCACCATCAAGGGTGACGCTACCGATCCGAGAGAAAGGCCGCTAGACAAGCACGGCGAGCCGCAAGAAGACAAGAGCGAGAAAGGAAGAAGCTAGAAGAGCAAGCTAGCTTGAAGCTCGCCGAGAAGCTCCAAAGAAAAGAGCAAAGAAAGATGATCCGTGAGGCAAGGGCTGCTAGAAGGGCAGCTAGAGAAAAGCAAAGGCAAGAAGAAGAAGGAGTCAAGTGAGCTATCAAGTAGCTCGAAGATGGAGATGATGATGTCTCCTACAACAAGAAGAAGAAGAAGGAAAGCAAGAAGGAGGAGGGCAGCGTCAACAACAACAAGTTTGTTGCCATCTCTTTCAATTATTCTTCTTATTTGACTAACCGCGACAAGAAGTCATACATCAATGTTCCCGTGGGGAAGTTGCCCAAATTTGATGGGACCAACTATGCCAAATGGAAACACTTGATGAGGGCTTACCTTGAAGCACTTCACCCCGTCTTTGGGAAGTTGTGTGTAGTGGATTTCAACCAGGGTGAACCCAAAGGCGCCAACAAATGAAGAGCTAGCTGCTGCCCACATCAATGGCCAAGCTACAAGCATACTCCTAAGTGCTCTAGAAGGAAATGAGTACAATAGGGTGATGAATGTCAACATTGCCAAGAAGATTTGGGACACCTTGGTGCTTGCACATGAAGGTGTTGACAAAGTGAGGAAAGCAAAGATTGATATGTTGAAAGCAAAGCTCAACCGGTTTGTGATCATTGATGGAGAAGGTGCTCAAGAGATGTTTGATAGGTTGATGGTCCTCGTTGGGAAGATTAGAGGATTTGGAGATGAGGATCTTGATGACCACACGGTTGTCAAGGTTATGCTAGAGGCCTACACACCTAGGAATCCTACCGTGGTAACCTTGATTAGAGACAAGAAGAAGTTTGAGCACTTTACACCCAATGATGTGCTTGGAAGGTTGATCACTCATGATATGCAAATGGAAGAAGCAAATGAGAGAAAGAAGCTTGGTGAGTTGCAAGCCAAGCTTGAGGGCATCAAGATCAAGGATGTTGCTCTAAAGGCATCCAAGACAAGCAAGTCATGCTCATCACACAAGACAAAAGGCAGCAAGCAAGCATCCATAAGTCAAGACAAGGAAGTGAAGAAGATGCAAGAAAATATTGATGAAATCTCTTCCTCAAGTGATGATGAAGATGATGGGGCTGATTACGAGAAGATTGATGATATGGCCCTATTCATGAAGAAGTATGGAAAGGGGATGAAGGCAAATGGCTACAAAATGGTGCAACGAAGATTCCCAAACAAGAAAAAGAGAACTTGCTTCAATTGTGGCAGCACCGAACACTTTGTTGCCGATTGTCCACATGAGAACAAGAACAACAAATACAAGAAGGACAATGGCAAAGATAAGAAGCAAGACTACAAGAGAAGGGGAAGGAACATGGGTGAAGCTCACATCGGTCATGAGTGGGACTCAACCAAAGAGACAAGTGAAGAGGAGATTCACATTGCAACATTTGCCATGCAAGAAACCTCTACACCCAAGCTCTTCAACAACATGTCCGATGATGAGGATGAGGACCTTGACTCCACTCATGTTTGTCTCATGGCCAAGCATGAGAAGGTAAAAACTAAATCCAAACCCTCTCCCTCTCTTAGTGATGAATCTAGTGATCTTAGTGAAAGCTCTAGTGAAGATGAATCTAGTGATGATGAAGAATATGTTAGACTCACCAAGAACCTAGATCCTAAAACTAGAAGCTTTCTTGCTCAACTAATGGCGGACTTAGAAAGTACCCAAGCGGAGTTGGCAACTAGAGATAGTCAATTGGATAGACTTGAAAAACTCTATGTTGACAACAAGGATGCTCTTGTAGCTGAGAGGAGTGAGGTGGCTGCCTTGCAAAAGAGCCTAGCTAATGAGCAAGGAGACCATGCTCTCACAAAGAAAGCTATGGTTGCCCTAAATGGGAAGTATTGTGACTTGCAAAACAAGCACAAAGAGCTTGAAGCTCAATATAGCCTTCTTTGGGAGAGCAACTCACATCTCTCAACCACAAAGGATACTTCTACTCCCTCCACTAGTCAAGGTTGTGGTAAATGCTATAATGTTGATATGAATGTTTATACCACTAACCTTGCCAACATGAAAGCAATGGAGAAAGAGATCACTAGGCTCACGGCTATGGTGAGAAAAGAAGGTGAAAACAAACAAAGCCACAAAGTGAGCAATAAAGTTGAGGCTCCAAAGAAGCCCAATTACATTGATGGGAGAAATCCAAGAATCAAGGATGGACTTGGACACAAACAAGGAAACAAGACCAATGGTCGAAAGATGATCAATGGTGTTGAATGTGTAAAATTCTTGAGCAAAGGCACAGTAGGTACAGAGAGAGACCACGCGAGGCATTTGGACACAAGCCAACCCGAGCTGCATTGGCGCCACCGCGGCGGCGGTGCCGCGAGGACGGGCGGCAGTGCCGCGCCCCAACTAAAGGAAGGTCACCTACACTGCCTCGGCTCAGAATAGACCCAAGAAGAGGGTCCAAAGGCTGTGAAGAAGGTCCAGAAGTCAGAAAATCTTGTCTGGGCTACTCCAAGAAGCTACTCCTATCAATGGAAGGCAAAAGCAAGCAAGTTGAACTCCAATCCTTGCTTTGAAGTGAAGGCAAACAGCAAGGGGGAGGTGTTTGCAAAGTACTTGGGCAGTGAAAAGAAGCTTTATAGCAACACCTCTATATGGGTTCCCAAAGTTCTTGTGACAAAGGTAAAAGGTCCCAAGAATCTTGGGGGACCTAAACTTGTGAACTAAACTTGCTTTGCAGGCATACTCCTCCGGTGGGTCAAGTTGGGTGTTTGACAAATTTGTACAAATCATATATGACCGGAGAAAGGAGTATGTTCTCATCATATTCCCAAACCAATGACGATAGGAACAACATAAGGTTTGGAAATGATGATGTGAGAAGTGTGATCGGTCTTGGTAACGTTGCTATCACAACTGAGCATAATATTTCAGATGTATTGCATGTTGATTCGTTGGGATACAACTTGTTGTCGGTCTCACAATTGTGTGAGAAAGGCTACAATTGTCTCTTTACGGATGTTGGTGTGGAAGTCTTTCGCAGGAAGGATTCCTCTGTTGTCTTCTGGGGAAAACTCAAGAATAAGCTTTACTTAGTTGATTTCAACAAAAGTGAGGCTAAGCTTGATACTGTCTAATGGCAAAATCTAGCATGGGCTGGTTATGGCATCGCCGTCTAGCACATGTTGGCATGAGGAACTTGGCCAAAGCTGCGAGAAAGACAACCACATCATTGGACTAACAAACATTGACTTTGACAAAGACGGGATATGTGGACCGTGCCAAGCCGGAAAGCAAGTAGGTGCACCTCACCCACCAAAGAGCTTGATGACCACTACTCAACCCTTGGAGTTGATACACATGGATCTCTTTGGATGGGTGGCCTACCTTAGCATCGGGGTAACAAATATGGACTTGTTATTGTTGATGATTATTCCCGCTTCACTTGGGTTTTCTTTGTCTTTGATAAGTGCGGGTACAAGAGAAGGTGAAGACATTCATCAAGAGGGCACAAAGAGAATTCGATCTTCTGTCAAGAGAATAAGAAGTGACAATGGGACCGAATTCAAGAACACCCAAGTTGAAGAGTATCTTGATGAAGAGGGCATCAAGCATGAATTCTCATTTGCATATACCCCTCAACAAAATGGTGTAGTAGAGAGGAAGAACCGAACACTCATAGAGATGGCAAGGACAATGCTTGATGAGTACAAGACTTGGACATCTTTTGGTGCGAAGCTATCAACACCGCTTGTCATGCCATCAACCGTCTCTATCTACACAAGAAACTCAAGAAGACTTCATATGAGCTCTTAACCGGTAACAAGCCAAAGGTGTCATACTTTAGGGTGTTTGGGTGCAAGTGTTTCATTTTGAACAAAAGGCCCCGAACCTCTAAGTTTGCACCTAAAGTTGATGAAGGTTTTCTTCTTGGTTACGGATCAAATGAGCATGCCTATCGTGTTTTCAATCAAACCTTGGGTAGGGTTGAGATCACTATAGATGTGACATTTGATGAATCTAACGACTCTCAAGTAGAGCAAGTTGATCAAGGTGTTGTAGGAAAGGAGGATCCACCTTGTGAGGCAATCAAGCAACTAGCTATTGGTGACATAAGGCCTCAAGAAGATCAAGCAAATGAAGAGGAGGATCCACCGGTTGTTCTTTGCACAAGATTCCGTGGCGTACTCAAAGACCAAGTGCAGCACACACTCGCTGGAAGTGCCAGTAGCGGCGGTGCCAAACAAGCAAGCGGCGGTGCCGCGCCACCTACCTCGGCGGCAAGCGATCCACCTACATCACCCATTCAACCACTTGATCTTGCACCAATACTTGAAGCTAATGATGAATATGATGAAGATCAAGAAGAACAAAGCTGAAGGCGTTGATCACCCGACTACGACAAAGCGGTTCCAGCGGGATCATCCGTTGACAACATCCTTGGGAGTCTTCGAAGGGAGTGACCACTCGATCTCATTTAGCTGCTTTCTGCCAACATTTCTCGTTTGTTTCTTCTTTGGAACCGCAGAAAGTAGATGATGCTCTCAAGGATCCGGATTGGGTGTTGGCCATGCAAGAAGAGCTCAACAACTTCAAGAGAAATGAAGTTTGGGAGTTGGTGGAAAGACCCAAGACTAACATCATTGGTACCAAGTGGGTCTTCGCAACAAGCAAGATGAAGATGGGTTGGTGACAAGAAACAAGGCAAAATTGGTGGCTCAAGGCTTCACTCAAGTAGAGGGCTTGGACTTTGATGAAACCTATGCACCGGTGGCAAGACTAGAAGCAATTCGCATTCTTCTAGCCTTCGCTGCCCATCATGACTTCAAGCTGTACCAAATGGATGTCAAAAGTGCATTCCTCAATGGTCCACTACAAGAGGAAGTATATGTTGAGCAACCACCCGGTTTTGAAGACCCCAAGTTTCCCAACCACGTCTACAAGCTCCATAAGGCGCTCTATGGGCTTAAGCAAGCACCTAGAGCATGGTATGAATGCCTTAAGGAATTCTTGCTCAAACAAGGCTTTGAGATAGGCAAAGCCGACCCTACTCTCTTCACTCACAAAGTTAGCAATGATTTATTTGTATGCCAAATATATGTCGATGACATAATATTTGGTAGCACTAACAATATGTATGTCGAGCAATTTAGTAGGACAATGACCAAGAGATTTGAGATGTCCATGATGGGTGAGCTGAAGTACTTCCTCGGGTTTCAAGTCAAGCAAATGGAGGAAGGGACATTCATTAGCCAAACAAAGTACACCCACGATATGCTAAAGAAGTTTGACATGGTGAAGGCCAAGCCTATCAAAACACCAATGCCAAGTAATGGACATCTTGATCTTGATGAGGAGGGTCGGCCGTGGACATGAAGGTATATCGCTCCATGATTGGATCCCTACTTTACCTTTGTGCATCTAGGCCAGACATAATGCTTAGTGTGTGTATGTGTGCTCGTTTTCAAGCTAATCCAAAGGAATGTCACTATGTGGCTGTTAAGAGAATCTTGAGATACTTAGTACACACTCTAACCTTGGCTTGTGGTATCCCAAGGGTTCCAAGTTCAATCTACTTGGCTATTGGTCGACTATGCGGTTGCAAAGTAGATAGAAAAAGCACTTCGGGGACATGTCAATTCCTTGGGCGGTCCTTAGTGTCTTGGAGCTCTAAGAAGCAAAATTGTGTAGCCCTTTTCACCGCCGAGGCCGAGTATGTTGCGGCCGGTGCATGTTGTGCTCAACTACTTTGGATGAAGCAAACCTTAAAAAGATTACGGATGTCATTTCACAAAGATACCTCTTCTTTGTGACAACGAGAATGCCATCAAACTCGCAAATAACCCGGTAGCACACTCTAGAACAAAACACATAGACATCCGTCATCACTTCTTGAGAGACCACGAACTCAAAGGAGATATCGCAATTCGCCATGTGAGCACCGAAAAGCAACTAGCCGATATCTTCACCAAGCCTCTCGATGAGTCAAGGTTTTATGCTTTGCGTAGTGAGCTAAACATTCTCGATTCTCGTAACTTGATTTGAATTCAGCACACATGCAATCTGTTTGAGACACTAGTTCGACATAGGAAAAGTTTGTGAAAACTTTCATATTGTGTTTCAAAAGGATTTCAAATTCTAATCGAAATTCAATGCCATTGTTAGATCTTGATGATCTGTCACGGCAATGAATTTTGATGTCTTTGTGATCAAGTCGAGGAGAAATAGGTTAAAAAGTGGCAATATATATGCGGGGCGGCGGTTTGGGGCGGGCGGTGTCGCGTGCCCTGCTTGCGGCGATGCCGTGTGGGCGCGGCGATTGCGTCCTTGGCTGGCGATGCAGCGCCCTAGGGTTACCAGACTCGATCTGTCCGAACCGTACCGAGCCAAACCAATTTCTTCTTTCCTTTTCTACCCCTGGCTCGCCCGGTCCTTACTCTTTCTCCTCCGCCCGACTCTCCCCGCGCCCTCTCTCTCTCTCTCAGCGAAGGAAGGCTACCGCCCCGCCCCCTTCTGCCGCCGCGCGCCGTAGCCAGCTGCTGCGCGCCCGGCGATGCCGCAGCGCCGCCGCCGGCCGGCCATCTTCCCCGTCCCCGGCGGCCCCTGCTCCCTCTCCTCCGGCGGCTTCTCTTCTTTCCTCTCCAATCAACGAGGTAACCTAACCCTAGCCTCAAAGTTCTTGTCCGATCTATGCAATGTGCAACAATTTTTCATGGATTTCGGTTTCTAAGTGTTGTATGAACCCTAGGGAAGTAGCTTTGATGATTGGAATCGACCAATTTCACTCTTCCTTGGTTTAGGTAATTTAGGGGGAGGGCGCGGCAATACGCCCCAAATAGAACATCTTGTTCTTAGCTGCTTCAAGCGACAAATATCCCTCAAATTGCTTGACTCATTGATACGTGAAATTGATTGACTCAAACTTTGGAGAAATTTCATTTAGGTTCTTACTAATCTTTTTGAATCCATGGAATTTTTGCACACCACTCTGAATTTGTATCACGAAATTGTGATAGTCAAGTGATACGTGCTAAGTAGATGCATTAGAAAGATTATTAAAATAAATTTAGATGACATTTGAGCAAGGGGAGCGGCGGTGCCGTGAGCATGACATGAAGCTTGCCGTGCTGCTTGCTGGCGATGCCGTGCCTCTGCAGCGGCGTCTTGCGCAGCCCGAGCTCGACCACTGGACGGCTTGCTCAAAATCATCAAAATTTATTTTTCTAATCTTTCTACTACATAAATTTGGTCATTCCACTTCCTATTCTTGGCGGTTTCGATCAAACTCTAAATCTTACATAGATGGACCACGGAGGTGATTCCCATGGAAAAAGGAAGCGAGAGGGTCAAGGTGATTGCCGAAGGGCGGAGGAAGGAAGAATCTGAACAGGCGGCGGTGGCGATGGAGGCGGTGAGCTTCGAGGAGCAAAGCGGCGGCGGCGGTATGGGTACACCATTGTACCCCGGTGAACAAGGCACTCCAGATCACCCCTTAGTGTTTGATAACGGCTACATGCGGCGGGTTGAGGGTGTGTTTGAGATATTTGCTCTGTCAATGACCCACCAATTCTGTAGCCGATTATCGAAGAAACAAAGGGAGGTTGCGAGATGCAAGAGCTATAAATGTCTATGCGAGAAGAAGCGGCGGGGAAGGCATTGATGAGAGGTTTTGGGCAGTTTTTCACTCCAACTTCTACTTGGCGGTCCTTCTCCACTCCACCAAGAGCAAGATCACTACCATGCACTAGATTGATTTTGAGAGGATGAGAGATAGGGAGGAGGATGCCTTTGATGAAGCAATAGAAGCTTGTGAAAAGTTTGGCAGCAGACATCATGTCTTCGAGGCATGATTGGAATGAAGAGATCCTCGGTCGGTTTCATGCCACCTACTACTTTGGGGCCGAGGCCATCGACACTATTCCTTTGGATGACGGGCGGGGAGGCACTACAGAGTGGACTTTGTCACATTCTGTCAGATACTTGGCTTTGGGGCTGAGCACAGGGAGTACACAGATATCCATGAGATAGACCCCATTGATGCCAAGGCCATCGAGAGGCTCTTTGGGCTGATCACGCACTCCTTGGGAGAAGGAAGGGGTTGAAGGATTTCTTCTATGTGATGAACAACCTCTGCGGGTGCACTATTGATCCAAAGGATGGAGCAGCTTCTGACATCAATGGCTATGCTAGGAACTTACTTGCTCACTTTAGGAATGATGAAACTTTCAATGTTGGAAAGTTCATTTGGAGACAGCTGGCCAATGCTATGGATGATGCTAGAAGGAACACGCCATATGCTCCTTACATCATGTTCATGATTGAGAGGGTTTACGGGAACATCTATCCCAAGGATTTTGCTTCCACCACGGTCTACAACATAGAGAAGACCCATGGCTTGGATGGTGGGAAGACTAGTGGCGGGGCAAGACCCTCGGCCGGGGAGGCACCTCGGTGGCGAGAGAGAGGACTTGGAGGAGCCCTCTAGCTCTAGGCCCGGGAGGCACGGGAAGTGCGGATCCAAGATGAGGAAGTGGATCAAGGCTATCTTTGGGCATTGCTCTTATGCATCTCAGCGAGACCTATGAGCTTCGCGAGGGGAGGTGAGACAGGGCCTTCAAGAGTGTCGGGGAGAAGCAAGGACTCCCGGTTCCTCCGTCTATCCCTAGACCACCTCGGTACACCGACCTTCGAGCTTTCGGCCACTAGCAGCTCAGATCGAGGACTTGTCAGACATGCTTGGTTCGATTGCGCGGCGAGATTCCGGCTCGGCGCTCCACTCGCCGCTCCACGCGGGCGGTGCTACTATCTACGAGGAGGGCGAGGACACGGCTTCGAGTCTTGAGGACACCGGTGAGGAGTGACTCCGCTTCTTTCTTCTCTTTTCTATGATCTTTTTGGTGCTTGACGCCAAAGGGGGAGAAAAATTAGAAGAAATGAGGGGGTCAAACTTTTTTCACGCCACGGAGATGGTTCGAGGATGGGCGGCAGAGATCTTGAGTTTAGATCTTTTGAGAGTAGCTTGTTAGGTGTGAGTTTGAGAGAAACTCTATTTTATGTAATAATGCCACCTATGACTTGTTCATTTCTCGGATTTGGTCGTTTGATTGCTTAAACTCGTTTTATATATCTTCTTTGCTTGCTTAGATTGCTAATCTTGTCATATATCTTTGTGGTTGATGTTTTGTCATGCATGCGTGGCGATAGGCGCGGCAATGCCGCACCACGGCGCGGCGGTGCCGCGCACATCGGTCTTGACAGACACTCTTTTGTGCTTTCGATCATATTACTATTGTCATATGCATCACGGATATATTTTTCGACACCTCTCGAGCACCCCCCGGCAACCATGGATGTAGGGGAAGGTCTTGCACACTCTAAATGTATATCTTGACTTATATGTCAAAATTGAGAATTCAAATCTCACTTATACATTTAGGGGAGGTCTCACAACACCTAAATATGTGAAATTGACATTTCGGGTCAACCATGAGAATTCAAAACTCAATCACATATTTAGGGGAAGGTTCCTACATCCTTGATCTTAAGTAATCTAAGTTTGACTTTACATCTTATGTAAGCTCTAATTTGGTTGTCATCAATCACCAAAAAGGGGAGATTGTAAGTGCAATCAAGCTCTAAGTGGGTTTTGGCGTTGATGACCACCGAATTAGGGGACTAATGAGATTTCTGAAGATGACATGCGAGGGAGTAAAATATGGAGTTGGTGAACAGGTCCAAAGGTACCAAATAAGCTAGATGATGGTGTTTTAGGATCAAGGCATTTAAATTATTTTATATTTTGAAGTCTTGAGTTTAGGAAATGCCGTACTATTAAGAGGATCATAGGATTCTCGGGTATCACGTGGACCAAGTGCTCTAAACATCAAATCCGGACACCACACACAACTCCAAGCGACCGCCCGACCAAATCACCGTGTTTCACACCTGGCTGTCGGTCTGGCGCTGGCATGCCCGGCGCAGCGGTGCGGCGATGCCTGGCGCCTACGCGGCGATGCCGCGTGTCGATCTTGGCAGTGCCACACTTAATCGTACCGTTGGGTCCGTGGGGGTATAAATACCCATTCTACCCCTCCCCAGCGGTCACACTGGCTCACTTTCTTCTTCCTCCCGACCCGAACAGCCCGGGGAGACCACCTCTTGCTCTCTCTCTCACCTCCATTGAAGCACCTTGAGCTCCCAACTCAATCTCTCACTTCCCACAGGATTCTTGAGGGAAACTTTTTGCAAACTTCGATTGGAGACCGGATCTACGACTTCCCCCACTCAAAAGAGCATTTGGTTCACGTTTGGCCGGAACCCTAGGGTTCTTTACTCTTGGAGCTTGCTCCTAGGCGGCTAGGCGTCGCCCTTGAGCTTGCCCCCTTCGTGTGGCAGCCTTGGGAGGTTTGTAACCTCGATCTACAACAATACATTACCCCACATCTCTAGGGTTAACTCCTAGACTTGTGAGCGAGGGAAAAAGCAAGCCGGTGGGCAAGCTAAGCCTTGTGTGGCAACCTCAACAACGTGGGCGTAGCCCGCACTTTGTGTGGCGCGGTGAACCACGGGTCAAATCCTTGTGTCACCTTGTCTCATTACTTTTGTTGCATATTTGTCTTGTGAGAAAGGGCTTCGACCCGATCTACTTTGTGGCAAGCTTTCCTGCCGGCTAGAGCTTGTGTTTTGTGAGATACATGTGTGCGAGGAACCTAGGTGAATCATATCCAAGCAAGTGGAAGCACACAGATTCACCGTAGTCTTACGTGAAGTGACCCGGCGAGTGCCGCCCGAGGGGGGCAGCGGTGCCGCGCTCACCGCAACAGAGAAGTGCTACTTCTCTATTTACGTCACTCTCTGTCATTCTCGCGGCGGTGCCGCCCCTTTACTGCGGCGGTGCCGCGCTTTGTTGTTTTCGGCGGTGCTTGAAAGTTTTAACGGGGCGATTTTTCGAGGGGTTAAGCCTATTCACCCCCCCCTCTAGGCTTCCATCGGATCCTACACTTAACAACTTAGCTTAATATTAACTTAAATACTTATCACCTGTTCCATTATAGATCAATGCGTAGAGCATGCCTCATCGTCCTGACCAAATTGCCATTAGACTTGGAGACTACATACATCTCTCTAAGTCGGAATAGAGGCTTAACTGGGCCCTAAGTGTCCGAAATCATAGGCTTTCCCATAAACCCATGTCGATTGTGTATTCTCCGAACACACTTTGGGTGGTAGGGCTTTTGTAAGCGGATCAAGAACTTACTTAATACTTATATGCTTAATAATCTAATAATGATTACGGACTTTTCCCCTTTACAACATATAACTTAGTGTCAATGTGTTTGGCGGCACACTTGACTTGTTGTCTCGGGGAGTAATAAATTGCTTATATGGTTATTCTTTGTTGTCAACTATTATCAATTCGGGGTACAGGTTACCTTAATCATTTGCCTGTTCCTCGGCCTCATGACATGCTATATTATAACTTTGCATCACTAATGATCTTTGAAATTGTTTCATTGGAGCTTTTCCACAATAAAACTCCAACTAAAAGTATAAGCAACAATTGTGGAGTTGTTGCAAAAACTTAACGAAGACTATGTACCCACATCTATTTGTGGGTATTTATTCTTTCTTTTGCTAATCATGAACCGATACTTATAATTCCATTCCAGGTGATCTATAGCTGGAGTGGTCTTTGCCAAAACAACCCTTAGGATGGGTGAGTCGGGGCAATCTTATGCATTTATTAAGCTTCCAACAAGCTGAAGCATATGGTACCATCTTTATATGATCAGTTTCTTACTGATTCTAATCACACTAAAATCTCTTTCTTACTAATTGTGATCACACTAAAATTCCTTAAGATATTGCCCTTGACTATGAAGAACAGAAGAAGGTTTTCTCGCATGCATAACTTATTGCTTTGGAATCTTTCCTAAGTATGCATTTTGCGATAGTTCCAATACCCCTTCCTTATCTCGGTGAGTTCTAATTACTTAAAGAAATGACATTTCACCATCATTCTAATTTAATTCGGGGAATAAATTTCCGATTTTACAACTACGTACTAATGCAAGCTGTCATCTTATTCTCCTTAACTGAAACTTTCTTATTATATGTCATTAAACCTTAGATGCCACCGTCGGTGTCTTACATCAACCCATAAATACATTTCTTCTTATGTTATCCTATGTGTTATATTCTTATGCAACCATCTCATACTAATCCCCACTGAGGAATATTTTCTATATATCCATCTAATGTAATTCTGAATTGTAATGCGCCACCGATACTTATTGTAGCATACTCATCCTCTTCGCATAAATCCTTTCATTATAAGTCGTACTCTTTACACATTTTCCTTTGGAGTCACTTTTCACCTTGTAGACCCATATGAAGCCTCTTGATTTGGCTCCATTAGGAATATCCTCCTCTTACATCTTAATGTATTCCCTTTAGAGTCACATCTTATCTTGTAGACCCATAACGGCCTACTAGTTTGACTCCATTGGGACTTTCATCTTATTCTTACATAACAACTAAACACTTCAAAGAGTGGGTATTTTTACGATGGCCTTATTCAAATGAGGTGGAATCACCTTCTATTTGAAATTCTTTTGGTCCGATAAATCTCATAATCATCGATATAACCCGACCTTCATTATTTGGCGCCTTATGGGGCTATTTCTATTCTTCCTCTTGCTCGACATAAGGCTCTAAGGATTACGAAGGACAAGTTCCAAATTCTCATTATTTATCGGCAAGGAAGAACTAACAACAGGTGTTGGCACTTCAATGTTTGACATTATTGGTGCAACAAGAGCAAGTAGCGTAAAGTATGATTCTTAAACATATGAGTGGGCACATGTACCCGTTTTCTTTAAAACTTATTTCTTGTACTACCTTGCTCCCCCGATTGCTCTCACTTGAGAAATTAGGTCTTTAACCATGCTCCCCAGTTATTGATTCTCTAAAACTTTTGTTTGGGTTTAATCTGTTAAACTCATATAGCGCCTTACCTAGTATGAATACGGTTTTAGTACGCTATTCCTAGTCCTCGATTAGGGGTATCACTATTATAACCATCGTACTCCTCGACAATCACATTTATCTTTTATAGATCACTAATCATAGTTGCCTTCAATGAAGTGTATGCATCTCATTATCTAAAATCTCATATTCTTATCTAAATCAAAATCTCATATACTTATCTAAATCAAAATCTTATATTATCTAAAGTATAAGGGAGTATCATTCTTAATTGTTTCACTTTTCTCCCCTCGAAGTGTGGCATAAACTTTCCTACCACAATTGAAACCATTCTCGAATTTTATTTCTTAGCTCTTATGGGAGTACTATTTCTTTATTTTACTTAAACAACTAAGCTTAGTGTTTGGGATAGCATAAGAGCTATTCCAAACTTTTCTCCCAATGTGGGATATACTAAGGCACATGAATCATCCGCCATGCGAGGATATTATAACTTAAGTGGTATACCAACTTTACCCTCGAAAAGGACTTAAATGCGAACATGCATATAACTTATTGAAACTCTTATCATAATGACCGAATCGAAAATAGACTCTGGCTGTGGTGGTGAGTACATCACCACGAGTGCTTAAATTGAACTTTTCTTTGGTCTATCTTATTGGATTAATATCCATGAAGTCAAAACTTTAAGTTCTAATCTATAACAATCGTTGGGTAGAAATAGAATAGAACATCATTCTTCTACATTAATTCTACATCACCGTTGCGAAATAGAATTAATGCATAAATCTAATGCACGAATCTCATGAATAATGACTATAATATCATTATACAACTTTGGTCTAAAGAATACTAATATGACTAATACAACATTCTTTTTCACTAATTCTATATCACCGTTGGGCGTAAATAGAATTAGTGCCTTGCTAAAATTCATGATATTGCTATTACAATAACATAATACAACTTTGGCAATATATGCAATCTTAGATACTCAACACCCTTTGTAGCGAGAAACTTTATCTTTATCTTAATCTTCTCTCGAAAAAAATTGGTCAGTTTGACACAAAAGGTTTATCGAGATTCAAACTTAAAGCTGAAACTACAAATTATAATATTATTATCATTAACGTTGGTGAAGATAACAATACCATAATGTAACTTAAAGCAAAAACTTTCTACTCCTCTTTTTAAATTTTCTCGTTGGTTCCAATTTAAATAGAGGGACGAAAATCTTAATTCACGGTTGACTCTAAATCTTACTTTCCTCATACGCTCTCTTAAAGATCTTACACATTAGTGCACTTTTTTTTTTTCAGAGATTTGTACTTAACTAAACTCATCAAATAATATTTCTAAAATTCTTTTCTGGCGGAAATATATACTAAAATCTGAAATTTCTTTGACGTAAGCGTCTCATAATACTTATTTTTCTCTCTAAACAAATTATCCCGTTGGTTCAAATTTGAATAGAGAGCGAACTTATACTCAAAAACATCAAAGATAATAGCTTATGAAAAAAGAAAATCTATTCAAATAAACATAATCTTAATTTTTTGAATAAACATAATTGCTCTTTAAATTAAATTCTCCCGTTGGTTCGAATTTAATTAAAAGAGACAACTTTAAATTAACTTAGCAAATGAAAAGCAGATGCGAAATTAAAATTTCTTTGTCGAAAACATGCTAAAATACTAAATTTCTCTCTAGAACAAATTATCTCGTTGGTTCAAATTTGAATAGAGAGACAAATATACTCAAAATATAAATTTACGGTTTACGGATAAAAAAAAAAACTTAAACCGATGCTTAATTTCTATTCGCCCAATGGCCTTTGCGAAGTTGCCCATACAACCCGCGTAGCTAAATGAGTGTACTTCTGAAATTCTTAGCAGCGGTAACTAATGAATAATCTTATAATAATTCTTAGAATCTTAATTACTAATTGCTCTTTAAAAATTAAACTCTCCCGTTGGTTCGAATTTAATTAAAAGAAAAAAAGATACAACTAAATATTCTTGAGCAGCGGAAGCTAATAAATGATCTTATAATAATTCTCATAATCTTAATTACTCTCTGAAAAATTTAATCCCATTGGTTCATATATTTAACAGAGAATAAAGCTTAAAACTTAACTCAAAACTCAGAATATTGCAGAAATTCGTAAAGAAAAAATGTAAAAAACTTTACTGTTACTGACAGGGCCAAAAGGAAACAATTTGGCCCGAAACTGAAGACCGGCCCGTGAACGCGCGCGGCCCAGGTTACTCACTGCGTGCAAACAGCCGGAAACGGCCCAGCCCGCAATGACCTCTTTTTTTTTTTTTGTTTCTGAATGCTGAAAATTGGAAAAACTAAAAAATTGCTTAGCAGGCCCGCGCAAACCATTTGGCCCATCGTCCAAAACGGCCCGCTAACGGCCTGGCCTTACACCCGCCTGGGCCGAAATGACCAGCAGGCCCAAGAGTCCGGCTGGGAAGATCTCAGCCGTCCGACTGAATCCGACGGCCCCGAGCAAAAATCGGATGTATATATAAACTGGCCGCCGGCTGTGAAACCCAAACCTAATTTCCTCATTTCTTTTCTTTTCACTCCCGACTGCCGCACTCAGCAGCCAGAAGGTGAGCGACGCCGGCCGTTCCGTCCATCGACACCGGCGACAGTGGAGGGCGTCCTTCTCTCTGTCCTAACCGGTCGTTCCTCCCCGTCCTTAATTCTTTCTCTTTCTACTTCCCCATTCCTGAGCTAGCAGCCGCACCGAAGCAGCCGCCGCCGCCGCCGCCGCCGCCGCCGGTGGAACTCGACGACGGCGCGACGGGCGAGACCAGCGCCGTGGCGGGCCCCCTCGCCGGTGCTAGCGCTCCCACTAGGTAGAGCGCAGCCCCGTCGAGTGGCACCGCTCCGGTGCTCGAAAGTAAGGCCGACGGCGACGGCGGTCACGCGGTGGCGTGAACCCGCCTGCCGACGGTTCTGAGTCGTCCCGCGCTCCGGCCGTAGAGGCGGTCAGCGTCGGTGGCGGCTCCAGGTAGGGGGCCTCTTATTTCTGATGTTGCTTGTAACTTAGTGTTAGGGTTCGGTGAGTTCTTCTGATTTGAAATCGAACTTCACCTCCTTCTTAATTCCTAACAACTGGTTAGGGTTTGTACTAATCCGATCTGATTTTGACTGATCTGAGAAAATACCCGATCTGGATCTACACCATAGAACCTGAGCTCGTGATACCATTGTTAGTTTCTTAGGACCAACTAGGTGTAGATCAGAGGGACAATTCTTCTGAATCTTGTTCTTAGCTTGATAAACAACATGTATACAATTTCCTAGTACAAGATCTACTAAAGTGGAAAACAAATGATAACAGAGAGTAGGAGTTTTGTTGCCTGAATTCGCCATGGATGGTGTTGGTGAAGTAGCGTGGACGTCGTGGCAGTGGCGACGGTGGAGACGCTTCCCGTCACTAGCTGCGGCCCTCTAAGGATCGGACTAGGGTTAGGGTTAGGAGTGTCGGTGAGAACAGTGGCGGCGGTGAACCTCGTGGTGTGCGCCCTTGCCCCCACTCTCCTTTTATATCCGCAGTGTGACAGGGGCCCTCCAACCTTTAATGGGTTGGGCTCCCCCGATCAGTGAGCAGACCAAGTTCCGTTGTGGGCCGTTGGGCCCAACAACGAGAGGAGATCAATTCTAACATTAGTCTGTATTGTCCGGTCCATGAGTCATTGTAGAACAGTAGAAGTGTACTTGAAATACCTTACGATTTACATTTTTGCTGACCTTCTGTGTTGCTTGGATCATAGGCTGTTGAGCATATAAGAATCTGGTTTGCGGGAGATGAAATGATGGAGAAATGGCAAGAAAGGACCACGCCAAGATGATCAAAGAAGCCAACTCTGCCTGGCACAAGGATGCCGATCTAGGAGGTGAAAGAAAGGGCGACGTGCTGGAACTCTGGAAGGATTAGTGCCGGCAACAGGAAGCTCACTCCCTGTGTATCAAGTATCAACTCCGAATGGAATCCTGTGCTCTGTACTGGAGTCTTACCACTTGTAGGCAACTATCGGTTCTGTTAGTAGTGCATGTGGTTGGACCTTGGAGCTTTTGGTGGCGCATGCTGCATGTCACTGCTGTCCGAATGGACCCTGGACCACTCTAACTCTTCCGATAGGCTAACCGTTTGGTTGGAGGAATAGAGCCAATCCGGTTGGAGCCGACCCACTTTTGATCTGTTTGGATGAGGGGCGAAGTGAGCGGAGGCGCGGAGCCGGAGCGGCTCCACAGGAGCATATTCGCCCAACCGTCGAATTTCGAGGGACGGACCCGACCAGGGCGAGTTCACGTGACGTCTTCGTCACGCTCAAGCTGATTTGGGTGTTGTCATAAGAGTACGAGCTGAGGCGAGCCCCGCCCCACACCGTGAAGCTTGCTGGGCCCCGCGGGGAGTGCGCGCGCGCTTCACGGCGGCTTCGCGCCAGCGGCGGCGGCGGCAATGCTGGGGGCGGGCTTCGCTGCGGCGGCGGCGCTCCATGTACGATGGAAGAAGAGGAAGGATGAAAATTCAATTTGGTTTTCTCTTACGGGGTTCACGATGTAAAAACACAGAGAGAAAGGTTTGCTCATATAGGCTTCCCGTGATTTTCGAATATTTGAGGGATCCTAATGCAAAAACGTCTCACTACCGCTGTTATCTTACCATCCAACTTTGTATTCTCAATTCCTTCAACCAAACATGAGAGATGGGTTCAATCGTCCCCAAAATCGAGGTTCCAAAAACCTAGGTTGGATCCAACCCAACTCACCTAACCCCGAACCAAACACACAGTAAGGGTCTCTTTAGCATGGATTCTTATAGATGGGGGCTCGGGATGACACAACCACAACGGTTTCACTATAGATAGAATCGGTTTTGGAGTTACGCCGCACGGCGCACTAGTAAGCCCTCACCAAACGCACGCAGCGCCGCCAGGGAAAACTAGCGAGGGGCACGGCGTCAAGAAAAACTAGCAATAAGACGCGGATACTAGCGAGTCTTGTGGCAGTGGGGTTTTTTTGTCATGTCCGGAGTTTTCCAATAAATGGGCTACAATTTCTCTTTTTTTTCGGCCCGTATCTATTTCTCGTTTCTCTTGTCAACTATTATTGGTGATTTTTTTACGGTTTTCTCCTGTCAACCATCAATGGGCTACAATTTTTTTTTCTACGATCTAAAATTTTCTCTTTAGGGACAAAACGGATTTGTGGGTAAAATAAAAGGGCGGGGATGGTTTCACATCCATATGGAAGTGAAAAATACAAAAACATTGTTTTGAGAAACCAAAAACCTTATGTCCATCAAAAATACTTATACTATATTAAAAATATGAACATTCAAAAATTTTCATTTCTATATTACACACTTTTGTGTGACTAGGGTCTTTAAAAAAATTTTTGTCTTGATAGTTCAAAAAAATTTACACTCACAACATATAAAAAAATTAACCAATTTTAAAAGACACTTGCCCAAAACCCATAACCCTGGTAGGGGGCATATTTAAAAAAACAATTGCCCCAAAACCATTGCGGTAGGGGCATACTTTTGAAAAGACACTTAGCTCAAAACCCATTGTCAAGTAGAGGGCATGCTTTTCAAAGACACTAGCCCCCAAAACCCATTGGCTAGTAGGGGCATGTGAAGATCTCTAGTTTGGTTTTGGATAATTATTGACATCTAAGGACTAATCTTTCGATGCTAAGTTTGTTTGATTAGATTGGAGATTGGTCATGTCAAGATTGGAGCATGGTGATCATGGAGGATGGATCGAGGTGATCCAAAAGGTGATCAAGCATCCAAATTGACGGTTTGGAGATCAATTGAGCCGAAGGCAAAGGTATAACCATAGGGCCTTTTGATTTTACACTCAAGACACCATAGAGGGTGTGAGTGGTTATAGGATCGATAAGCCGTACTATAAAGAGGGGAAAACTATAGTACATATCGATCCTCATGTGCCTTAAGGTTTAAAATTCATATGCATGCATTCTAACCTAGAGAGCTAACCTAACCTTCGAAATTGATTGTGAAAATGCTAACACACGAGCATATGGTGATGTACACGTGGTGGTGTTGGCACATTCGGCGGCGGTGATGGTTGCGAGGGGTTGAGTTGGGTTTGGGAACCGCTCATCCTCCCGCCGAGCTTGCGAGGCGGGATTCGGCGCTTTTGAGAAAATGGAACGTCCATTTTCTATTGCGCCCGATGCATCGTGGTGTTGAAAACATGCTATTTCTCGTGCACAAATTGGTATATTTGTTGGGTAGCATGTCGGAGCAAAGGCGGCGAAGGAACGACGGAATTTCGCTTTCGGATGGTGACCAGGACTCAGCGGCCCAGGAAGCACGGCGCTTCAACCGGGGCGCACCGGTGCGTGGTCGGTCGGAATTCGATAAGCATGTTTTGATTGCCGGAGGGCGACCGGGACGACCAGGCCGGATGCATCCGGTCGCCCGACGCGACCGTCGGACGCGTGGCCGGGGCCCTGCGGAGACGGGGGTCGGGCACTATTTGGGTCAGATGTCGGTTGTGGCCGGGACCGACGGACTCAGCGGTGAGTCCGGTCGATCACCGTCGATCAGTCGGTAGAAAGCATGGTTTTTTCTCCCTAACGGCCACATTTCGTGGTGTGGCCTATTTATACTCCTTGGCTGCCTCATGCTCTCCCTCTTGGACATTTGAATCATTCCTAACACCTTTGAGCAAGCAAGCAAGCCTCCCTCTCTCTCATTCTTGATTTGAACTTCATTCTTGAGAGAAGAGTTGATCCAAGTGCATTGCATCGTGTTCTTGCATCTAGAGGCACTTAGGGATCGTTGTGAGACGGTGGATTTCCCGTTTCTCTTGGAGGCATCGCTCCTAGCCGGCTTGGTGATTTGGTGGAGTTGTTGGCAAGAAGACGAGATTGTTTCTTGGCCACCTCCGGTTGATTTGTGAGAGGATCACGCACTCCTCGTCGGGAAGAGAAAGTGCAAGGAATACATTGCTCGTGTCTTGGGTACCTCACTTGTTGAGTGGTGTGTTGAGGCTAGCAAGGGCACCCCCCTCTAGCCATCTAGGACCTTACAAACATGCTTTTCAAAAGACACTTGCCCCAAAACCCATTGCTTGGTAGGGGGCATGCATTTAAAAGACACTTGCCCCAAAACTCTAAATTTAATAATCGGTTAGTGACTCAAAGAAATGACATTAACCCTAATCTCGCAAACGTCATGAACCTAATCTCAAGAACGCCATGAACCCTAATCTCGGCAAAAGCCACGAACCCTAATCTCGGCAACTCCATAAGCCATAATCTTACCAAAAGCCATGAACCCTAATCTCAGCAACGACATGAACCCTAATCTCAGCAATGCAATGAACCCTAATCTCAGCAAAGCCATGAACCCTAATTTCGGCAAAGCCATTAACCCTAATCTCAACAACACCATAAACCATAATCTCGGCAATGCAATGAACCCTAATCATAGCAATAAACATAACACTAATCTCGGCAGACGCTATCAACACTAATCTCGTGAGACGCCCCAAACCCTAATCTCAACAACTCCATGAACCCTAATCTCAAAAACGCCATGAACCATAACCCCGAAGAACGCCATGAACCCTAATCATAAAAAAACTACAAATTCATAAATATTTTATCTTATATTATATGATATATGAAATTAATAATCAAACGATATGAACACACTAATCTCATCAAACGCCATTAAATCTAATTTCAGCAAAAGCCATGAACCCTAATCTCACAAACGCCATAAACCTTAATTTCAAAGATATGGCGTTAACCCTAATCTCGGCAAACACCATCAACTCTAATCCCAAAGCAAAACTTTACACTCTAAATTTTGAAACTCACGTACTCAACAATAAAAACTTTATACTTTTAGATGTAAAACTTTGTACTTTAGATATAATTTTTTGTCATCATGAAAATTATCTCAAAACATATCCAACATGGATCTAGTTTTATAGATCTCGTTATAATAAACGCGATTGTGCAAACGAAATTGAAAAGCAGATGTTTGGCGAGAACGTTATTACATTTTAAAGTTTGGCTAATTAATCTATTTGTCACGGGCCCGGCTGGTACGGCCACTCCTGTGCCTGCGTCACGTCCGTGCACCGAAACCTTACAGGCGTGCCTACGTGCTTTTGCACTGCCACGCGTCCGTGCGCTAGAAATGTTACAACGGCGTGCGCCGTATAAGATTTGGGATAAGTTTCTCTCTCTCATTACCTCTTTCTCAGCGACACATGGGAAGTTATTGGAGCCAAAAATTTTAGCTTCACCCTGCAATTGGCTCGTGAAAGGGGAGAAAAGAGAGAAATTAAGCTTCAACAAACAGTAACACTACAGTGAAAAACGCGGCGGAGCTGAAGCTCTGAGAATCCCCACCAAAGAGACCTACTCCCTCCATCTCAAAATAGATGTCACTATGGGAAAGCGTGCGGTCAAACTTTTTCCTCCATCTCAAAATAGATGTCACTATGGGAAGCGTGCGGTCAAACTTTTTCAACTTTGACTATGTATGTAGAAAATATGTGCAACATTTAAATCTTCAAATAAATTTGTTAAAAAAACTAGACTTAAAAATCTTTCCGACGATACTAATTACATAACATAAACATTTATATATTTTAATATATAATTCCCGGCATTTTAAAAACTTTGACTTCTCGGGGGCGAGAATGGCATCTATTTTGAGACGGAGGGAGTAAGTCTTTTTGGTGAGATGTGCTAGGCCTTTCATTCATTTTTTTTTTTAAAAAAATTGTCTATCTATATTGTAACATACCTCTTAAAAGAGATCTTAATTGTACAATGCACGAGCATTCACACTACATTTTTCCCCACGAGGAATTCACACTACATATATCTATTATAGCTTATAAAAGAAACATATATCTTTTCTTTTCTTTTCTTTTGTAAAGGCCACGTTATTATAGCGGAGTATATTTCATGATTAATCTAATGTTGATTATATTATACTTAATCTATCCCAAATTATAAGACGTTTAACTTTTTGGATCTCAAGTTTGACCATTCGTCTTATTTAAAAACTTGTGCAAAATACCATTTGTCTTCAAGAATAACTTAAAATTGACTAATTTTACATAAATTTATTGAATAAGGCAGTAGTCAAAGTTAGGGTAGAAAAAGTCAAACGTCTTAGAAAAAGTTGGAGTAAATATTTAGTTACATTTTAGATTATTTGAGTCATAAAAGTTAAGAATTGTATTTATTTTTTCTTGAACATGCAGTCCATATCTTTTATACTAGAGAAAGAGAGAGAAAAAGGCCCCTCACGGAAAAACACTCTGTCTCCTCCAGGAGACCCGATCGAGAGGCTCATATATATATACAATGAAAGAATTTATTTATATTCTTTAACCACTCTTTCTTCTCCAGCACACTAGAACTAAACTAGAGAGGTCCATACTACGAAAGAACTATTGTGCCATGGTATAGTAACCGAATTATTATTTGTTCAGTACATAGTATTACAAAATCAAGAACAAGTAAAGTCATATACCTGGACTGTAGAAGTGCATGTATGGAAAGACGGTTTCGATATCTCCGCCATTGTATCCCTGCTTCCGCTTCACCACCATACGGGTCTCCAGATCAATTGTGTAGAGTTCGTTATGCACCGTCACGAAAACCATACCGAGACCATCTGCGAAACCCACCACACAAGCTTCTTGAATAAACTTGGGACGACGAACATGGAGGTGCCTCCTAAGACGAATGACTTTGAATTTCGTCCATCTAGAATTACCTTCAGTGGTGCCCATGTCCATCCTCAACCAGATGCAGAGTACGCCATTTGATAGTCTGACAAGTCTTAGCCCACCATCATCCGTTGTGATGAGCACGGAGCTCTGCAAACCGTACTCTAGTCTTGGAAGATGAATCCAAGACATCTCATGCGTTTCCAAATTGTACTTGAGAGCTGCGTTTGTTCTTTCAATTCCAAAATAGAGCTCGTTCTTCAGTAGCACAGTCGGCGAGTAACCACCCCAGATGTAGCCGTCGCAGTTCTTGGGGCGACCAATGGAGATTGGCTCGCTCCACGCAGCAACATCGGATGAGTAGGTGCAGATGAACATGTTCCCTACTTCGGTGCTCACGAAAACCACGCGGAAAGGTCCACTACGATGGCAGCAATGGTGATCGCAGCCGGTGGCGCAGCAGAGAACCGCCGCGGCGCATCTGTCCGTCGGCCGCGGCAGAGGGGAAGCTCCCGGAGCTCGTACGTGATGGGGTCCCAGACCATGAGCACGGTGACGGGAACGGGAACCGCCGTGAGTCTTCCGTCTCCACGCAGGGGCCGCAGGAGGATACGGCCGTGGCGAGCGTCCAGCGCGGACCACCAGCGTGAGACGTCGCATTGCAGTTGCAGCGGGGAGGCCATTGTGGACACGAAGCTGGAGCCGCCATTGTTCGGGTAGTTGCAGATGAATCCCAGCAACGGGGGGTGTCCGGTGGAACTCGAGGAACCTGCGCCGGAAGCGCGGGCTCGAGACGAGGCCGTGCCAAGGCTTGCAGACCAGGGCGGCGCGGAAGAGCGAGCCTCGCGGGAGGCGGAGGAGGATCTCTTCGATAAGCTCCTCCGTCAGCCAAGGCGGGCGCCGGAGCACGGCAGCCATTGTTAAATTTTCTTTGGTTTTTTTTGATTCGGTTTGAGGATCTGCAGGCCAAGCTTTAGCTTTTGTAGCTGAAGCAAGAACAAGTCGCCGATCCAGATCCGGATTCGGATTCCGAGACAGAACCAAACACGAACCAAGTTTAAGAACGCTTTTGTACTGCATTTGTTCAAGAATGAAGATGGAAAGACAAGGCACGTACATACATCAACAACGCTTGAACGTTATACTACAAGTCCTTAACACACCGACGCACGCACGCCGCAGATACGAACACTCGGACGTCGCCGGCGAGCTTGTTGCCAGCCAGCTATCTCATCAGTCGGACCGCATGCGGTTGAGCTGGTTGAGTGCCGGCTGAAGGATATTGAAGAGCACCCATCCAATGGCTGGCGCGACGACGATGAGCAGGAGAAGGCCCCGGTTATCATCAGCAGGCGCAGCGGCGGCGGCGAGCGCAGCCAGGTCCTGCACGGCAGCCTCTGCCTGAGGCGCGGCCGCCATCCCAGCGGCGGCGGCGCCGAGACCAAGGCCAGCGACGACGGCCTGGCTGCGCATGCGGTTGAGCTGGTTCAACGCCGGCTGCAGGATGTTGTAGAGCACCCAGCCGATGGCGGGCGCCACGACGATGAGCAGAAGCGTGCCGCGGTTGTCGCTCCCGGCGTCCGCCGCCACGTCCGCTACCCTCTGTGCTGCCAGCGCCGCGTCCGACGATGCCAAAGCCGCGAAGAAGGCGCCCGCGAGCGCCGTGGCCGTGGAAGACGACGACGACACGGCCAGCGCGGTCTGCTGCTGCTGCTTCTTGGCCTGTGTTGAGACGCGCAGCGAGATGACGCTGCTGTTGGCGGTGGCGGCGGCGCTGGTGCTGCCGCTGGTGGATGGTGATGACCGCGCCACGATCTTGGCGGGTTTCAGCAGGGCCATCGTGGATAAGGTCGCCATGGCACTATGGCGGGGAGGGAGCTAGGCGTGGTTGCTTGCGAGAGCAGAGATGACGCGAGGTGGCTCCTGCTGCTGGTGCTGGCTGGCGGCGGATGTGAGGTGTGGGTGCTCAGTGCAATGGCGAGCTAGCTTTTCCGTCTCCGTGGCTTATCTCTGCAAGGTCGGAGGCGACGAGTGTGTGCTCCAGAATGGACACCTTATCCTTGCATCTGCATAGCCATTGGTTGGGGAGCAACGGGGTGGGTCCCGCATCAACACCAAGAGGAGACCTTGAGATCGCAGGTGCAGCCAATCGAAAATTCCAAATGATTCTGGGGTGCTCTAGAAACTAGAATGCGTGGACTGAATTTGCTTGTTTTCCATCAGCAACACATCTCATGCCGATTTACCTCTGCTTTTAAGAAATAGTAATAGGTGCAAGACTGGATACCAGTTGAACAAGTCCACAAGCAAAGAACTAATAAGCCTTGTTACAACATTAGATTTTCATACATGTTTGATGGCAACACCAAACTAGGCTTAAAAGTTGTTCATCCATTTCATGATGTCGCCCTTCACTTGCAGAACATGGCTCTATCTCTATGCCCAACTCCTCCTTTAGCAAAAGCTCCACTTCATCCATTTCAATCGGGGCTTTTTCAAGTCTTTTATCAATAGCCATCTTGAACCTAGGGTGCAGTGCTCAAGAAATTAGAATTAGAATGTGTGCCAGAATATGCTTCCGTTATATAGCGAAATACATTTGGTCGACAACAACGTGCACAAAATAGGGCCAAGGGTCTAATTTCTACCGAAAGTATTTTTGGACCCGTTTCCGCTTATCCCTTTAGTATCGGAAATATATATCACTACAAATACAACGGATTAATTTGCCACGCCATCATTGGATGTAACGTGTAACCATCCTACACATAGCTGTCTTCTCAAAGGGTCGGCGACGTTAATTTCAGTGCACTAAAGTGCATATTATTCTCTTCGTCCTAAATTAAGGGTATATTCAGATATAAAAAAATTAATGGTATGTTTGGATCAGCTAGAGGTAAGGCTGGACGAAAAATTTGAACCTCATTAGCCCGCTCGGCACTGGCTGGCTCGACTCGACTCGTTATGATAACGACCCGAGCCAAGCCAAGATTTCATCTTGTTTTAACTATAACAAGCCAACTCGAGCCAGCTTACAAGCCAAACGAGCCACAGTTAATATATGTTGATGTTGATCCAATCAGTGAGCTTCTTGTCCTCGTCATGTGTCCATACTACCTTGTTGAAGTCGCCGCCTCCTTCCCTACATCACTAGGTGCGCCCCATGGTAATGGTATTTGCTTTGCTTCGTAGTAGTGCGCGTTCTCGTGAACCGCTGGCGTGTAAGATGCCTCAGCAAGGTGAGGCGCGCCGGGCCTTGTCGTATCGGACAGAGCACGCACGCGTCTGGAAACGTGGCCTTTTGTCTATTACTCTAGGACATACTCCTTCCGTCCCAAAATAAACGACGTTTTGGGTTTTCGTGCCACAAGTTTGACTCGATTTGTAGAAAATACGTAGAAGATTTAAATCTCCAAATAATTTTGTTAAAAAACTAGATCAAAAGATCTTTCCAATGATACTAATTATGTAATATAAATATTAATCCTATTTTAATATATAATTGCGGCGGATGTTTCTCGGGAGTTAAAAACGTCGTTTATTTTGGAACGGAGGGAGTATGCCCCTATGTATGGATACATACATATGGGTGCATGGGACCTAAGGGAGGGTAGACTCTTATTTATCCATACATCACATTGTTTTGAGGTATATAGATAAAATTTGTTCTCGCAAGGAGCCAAATATGTGCCATTGTACAAATACTTTTAGCAAGGACATGTCCCTCATTGTTAGTCTCTACACTCTTGTTTAAAAAGGCAACGTATCCTATACAATCCAGAACTTAGGTGTGCAACCTATACAACCACCAATTAAGGTCACGCGGGATATAGATCCAATGTCTAGGTTTTTTTCACTTAACCTTTGCAACCTGTGCAACCACGTGGGGTTTAAATCTAACCCATGTATATCCAAGTGGGAGGGTTTAAATGAAAAAATTCTAGGCGTTGGATCCAGATCTGTGGCCTTAATTGGTGGTTGTGACAGGCGGACACAAGTTATGGCTGCATGCCATGGATATGTTGCCGTTTAAAAATAACTTTATAAAACAAAGTTCTTCTAGCTTTAATGTCCTCCAAGATGGTGGAGAAGCAAACAAGCTTTGCTTCTGCAAATTCATTATTACCTCCATGCAGTCTCAAGCTTATCAAGTGCTGGCAGTCGTGGCAGAAGTGCTTCGTTGGCTCGATCATTGCAAGTCAATGCTTCTAGGAAAGGAGAGTGGACAAGGCCGTTAATGACCATTGCACTGTCTGCAACATAATTCCCTGAGTTGTCTCTACATATGGCACCGATAGTTTCTCTGTTTTCACAACGCACGACCGCACCATCAACGTTAAACTTCTTTTTTTTTTTTTTTTTTCCGGAAGCGGGCTTTTACCCGTACTGCACAACGTTAAACTTCAGAAAACCTTTAGGAGAAGATATCCATTTGGGAGTAGGCGGCTTGTGTCCTATTATTTGTGTTGTTTTAATGTCATCACTAGAATGGCTTACAATTTACAACAAAAAGTGTGGTTACTTTTTTTAATTGTTGTTGAATTTGACTCATGTATTCTGCTTACAGTTTGGCTTGCATTTTTTCTTCACGAATGCTTTGAATTGGCTTCCTTTTGCTTCACGAGTGCTTAAAAGGCCCGTGCTTGTGTGTACAGTGTACGTATGGTACGCGACAAATAATATTATCTCTGGCCTCATAAACAGACTGGCCAGACATATGTATTACGAAAATATATTCTATAATGATACATATTACATGATACATGTTTAGTATTGTAAATATTTGTAGTCTTTTTATATTTTGATGAATCTTGTTTTAGGCAAGCACCTTTTATAACCAAGTACTCATATAGAAATATATACCGTGCAGCAGGCGCCGCATACGTGAAGCGATGGGCATCGTGTAGTATGTCTTTTTTTCTTATTCGAGTAATGGGGCGCGTCGCGTATGTCGCCCTTTATACTGAGCATTTTTCGGGGCGGATCGGGTTCGGGAAAAAAATCCCGGTTATTTCGGGCGAAAAAATCCTGCCCATGACGTCCCCCACTGGGCAAGTCGGGCCTAGCTTTTCGGGCGGGCTCGGCCGGGTTCGGGCTTGGCGGGCTACCAGCGTATTTTACACTACAAAGTAGCTAAAATGTATTTCGGGCCTAGTTCGGGCCAAGAAAATTTTTTTGCGGGCTTCAAAAATCTCTGCCCGTGCCCCACGTCGATAAGGTTCATGGGCGGGCTAAAAACCCGTCGGGCTCGGGCCGGGCCCGCGGGGCGGGTCGGGCCGGGCTAGTTTTGCTCAGGTAGAGTCGCCCTTCTATCTGTAACCATTTCTTTACTTTTTGTCAAAAAAAAATAAATCATTTCTTCACTCCCGTCACTCCTCCTGCGGCCGCCCTCCCATGTAGTCCTCCTTCCCCGTGCGCCGGCGGCCGGCCTGCCTCCGGTGCCACCGCTGATACCGTACCGTTCATCCCATCCGATGAGTTTGCAACTGACCATACCATGGTTTTGATATTTGGTCGAGATCTTGCAATCGGTTGCATTAAACAAATGAACAAAACCATGTTCCAAACTAAAGTATATCAGTATGTGCTAATATATAATACTACTAGTAGTCCAACTAGAATCACCCTTTCATCCACTCCAATCCTAATAATTAGTCCCTAACATCCAATCCAACCTATTTACTTCCATGTCCATCCAAATAATCCAACCCATTTTTTCATCCCCTGTTTCTTCCCCTCGGCTTCCTAGCGCTGGCGGTAGCTCCAAGTCAACCCAGGAGCACGGCGCGCATCGCCGCCTGCAGCGTGGACAGCGCCACCGCCCTCCCGTTCCCCGCGGCGGTTGCATTGTCGTCGTCGTCGCCATCGCAGACGTCCAGCTCCAGGACGCTACGGGTTCTCCGACCGACGGTGGCGATCTCCACGCGGACGGGGCGCGCGTTCCTGACGGACCCGACGGCGCGGGCCAGGTCGGACAGGAGCCCTGGGCGGTCGTCGCAGCATACCCACGCCCTGACGACGCGTCGCGGTGGGTGGGGCAGGCTGCTGTCGGCGGCGGCGGCGCCGAAGTGACGCCCGTGCAGCCTTCGCCAGTAGTCGTCCTCCTCCTCCGCGCCCAGCTCGTCGCCTTCCCTCGGGATGACACCGACGCCGACCCCTCCACCGCGTCGCTCGCCTTCGCGCGCAGCTCCCGCACGTGCCGCACCACAATCCAACACAAATTGGAGTATCTTGTTCGATTTTGTCCAACAATCCAATCCTATGGGATGTAACATAGATGGATGTTCATATCCAATTAAATCCAAATCCATTGGATTTGGATTTTGCCCAATCAATCCCAGGTTTGACTACTACCAACCTTACTACTGAAAAATTATCAAACGAATTGTTTGAAGGTTACTATATAATACTGCTATCACACAAGAGGCTATATAATACTGCTACCAACTGGCAAGTCCATGAGGCAGAAATTGTTTGACCAGCGCTAGGGCCCGCCTTTTTTTTTTCTTTTGACGTCCTTTAACATGCAGAGGTGGTGGCTTTATCCAATTCCTAGGCAAACAAGGACGGTTCAGATAATCTCCCCGGTCGCTAGAAGAGGAGAGATTGAGATTCAGAGGAGGTCGCAGGGGATTCACGGTAGGCAGAGCAAGAAGCAGGCCCGAAGTGTGATGTTTTGGCTTGCCAGACATGCGGTCGTGGACGCCGTCGGGGCGAGTCGGATCCGGTCATTGGCAATGTCGTGACGTGGATTTGCTATAGGGGCGTCGCTCTGCGGCAGGCGTAGACGTCGTTGAAGCCAGCATGCTTGTGTGCATGCTGCATGCATATATCTTCAACAACGGTCGTTGCTGGCGGAGCGCCTGCGATCTCTCGATCGGCGTCTGGAGATGCAGCCGCATGCTCAATCGGTGGCTACACGGCAGCGCTAGCGCGCACTAAACGTGGGTATGGTAGCTGCAGGGGCGGGCGGCGATGGAGACTGGCCGGGATTCGGTGAGTGCCGCCGGCCCGCCCCACCCCACCCTGCTTGCGAGCTCCCATGGACACGGTCTTGGCGTCGAGACGTACTGTGGTGGTTGATTGGAGGTTGAGGCGCCGACGCGTCGTGACATGAGATCGACACGGCAGCGCAAGGACGACGTCGTAGGTGCCGATCGATGTCGTCGGGCTCGGGCTCCTCGGCGTGCAGTGCTCGGTGCGGGCCTTCGAATCTGGCACGGCGGCGCTGCGCGCGGATCCATTCCAATCCGAGGCTAGCGAGCCTGCCCCCAGGTGATCCAAACACGGAGCGTAAAGAGACGACGCTGACCAGTGGGCCAGACCTGGCACAGGGAAGGCAGTGTGGTTACGGGCTGTGCTGCTGGTCTGCTAGTTGGATCACGGCCCATTATTGCTGGGAACGCGTGCGAGGTGGGAGAGGCCAGGGCGGGGTTGCGGCTAGCGGCAACATGGGCTGGCAACTACCTGAGGCCCACGAACTACGGAGCGTGCCTGAGGGATGAAAAGGCCAGGCCGGTGTTGCGGGGTTGAGGGAGCTGGACCCAGCAGACTGAAAAAGAATTTAAAGAAAAGCAGACTGAAAAGAAGAAAATGTTTGAGGATGAAAGAGAAACGTTTAATTTTCCTAGGGCTTTAAACCAAAACAAACCGACCCAAATTGAAATAAATTAGAACAGGAGACTGACAGAACTAGTTATTATATAAAAATAGTGCACCAACAAGAATGCATCAGACATCCTTATGTCCTATAATTAATTGATTTATGTTTTTTAAATTTAAAATACTGTTTCCTTGAACTAAAACTTGAAACTTAATAGTATAAACTGTTTATAGTTTTAGGATATTGAGAAAATCGTAGAATTAATTCTATTTTTTTATTAACATCCCAAAATACAATTTTGTAGTGTGATAAAAGCGGTCGTGGGGAGCTCTTGCTTGGAAGGAATTATTCACTGTGTCTTTCAAGTGTGTTTTCTCCTCTTTTTTCCAATAGCGTGACAAGTTCTTGGAAAATAATTTCGATCGGTAGGGAAAAAAAAGAGAGAAAAGTTCAAGAGACTCTCTATTAGTTAAAGCAGCCAGCCAGAACCATATACATTTGGGCATAGGTTGACGGTAAGCGTAGGCGGGCCCCAGCGGACAGGGGCAGAGACTCTTTTTTATCCATTTGGGGACACCGGCACAGGTGAGGCGGGCCCAGCGGACAGGGGCAGAGACTCTTTTTTTATCCATTTGGGGACACCGGCACAGGTGAGGCGGGCCCAGCGGACAGGGGCAGAGACTCTTTTTTTATCCATTTGGGGACACCGGCACAGGTGAGGCCGGCCCAGCGGACAGAGGCAGAGACTCGACGGCGTTGGAGCGTAGGAATTTCCTTAACGAAATTTCGTGGAAGGTCTCCTCTCCCTGCCCGGCGGCCTGCGAGTATATCCAGCACTATATATGCCCGGCTCTCACGCCACAGCACTATATATGCCCGGCTCACGCCACTGCGTCCCCGTCCTGCCATCCACAGTTCCCTGCCGCTCAACGTTAAACATTGGAAAAAAAAAAAAACAGGCAGACTTCAATTTCTCCGCAGCTCGCTGTAGTACAGCTCTCGCGATGCAGCCGTCGCCGACGAGCTCTCCTGCTGCTGCACCGCCGCGCTGGCTACCTTGGCTACCAGTACCAGCCGCACTACTGGCCCTGGTGCTGACGATGTTGGTGGCCGCAACGTGCATCGCGGCCATGTGGCACTACAGTTTCGATCCCCGAGTGACACTGTTCTGTGTCTACATGTGGCTGTTCTACGGGTCCCTTTACCTGTGGCGACGCCTCCGCCACCCCCGCTACGCGGTGCTCCGTCGCGGTCTCGGATACATGGCCCTTGGGCTCGGTGTCTTCTTATCGGCGATCTTGTTGTACACTCTCGCCCGTGTCATTCCCTTGTCACAGACCGTTGCTGTCTGGCTCTTCCTACTGCTTACAGCTTACTGTTTGTACTGTGTCATTGTGCTCCATATGGAAGAGGTGGAGGTCAACCCGGCTGAAGGCCTCCTGTTTCAAGTTTGATTTAGAATACAAGTATAGTTTCGTTATTAGTTTTTAGTTATTGTTGTTGTTGTTGTTATTATTTATAATTATCATTATCATTATGATTATCATTGTTGTTGCTATTCTTGCTGCTGCTGCTCCGTCTGCAGTTGCAGTTGTTGTTGTTGTTGTTGTTATTATTATTATTGTTATTATTATTATTGTTATTATTATTATTATTATACACTTACACTTAATAATAATGGAAAAATGTAAGATGACCAGGCCGCCCTTCCCTTACCCCTTCTCTCTTTTTCCCCCACCGCCGGGATCCATGAACAGTCGGCTAGTCGCTGGCCACTCCTGCCGGAATGGGTTGCGGTCCCATCCGGCCGAGATCCGTTCTCGCCCACCCTCGTCGCGCTTCGGAGGTGGCGGATTCCTCATCTCCTTCGTCCTGTCGCCGCCGGCCAGCCGTCGGCTGGGCAGACGACGCGCCAGCGCCGGTTTCCACAGAACGCCAGGCGCGCGCCGACGGGCGGATCCTGGACCGCACCTTCACGGTCGGCTCCACCTACACTCTGCCACAGTGCCATCTCAGGGGCGCGCCTAGCATGGACGTGGTGCCCTGTACAAGACCTCCCAGGGGCAGGTCG
Source organism: Hyparrhenia diplandra (assembly GCA_015847255.1). NCBI lineage: Eukaryota > Viridiplantae > Streptophyta > Magnoliopsida > Poales > Poaceae > Hyparrhenia > Hyparrhenia diplandra. The sequence goes on from JADLZK010000001.1 coordinate 265,157, forward strand.
GCGTGGCATCCATCTGGTGTCCTATCGTTAATTGTTTAAAATCTTGAGTTCTGCTTGCATATTGCATCCATACGTGCCTTTGATTTCCATACCTTTTTTTTCAGCAAAATAGCAAACCTACGTATTGAACATCAAGAGAGGATGGCAAGGCAGGAGGAACGTACCAAGCCAACCAAGATTCAATCAGGTCGCTGGGGCCTGGGCATTCACTACAACAGGTCTGGAGACATTACAAAAGTACCAAGAGAAACAATTTGGAACTCCCTTTATTATAATAAGGTAACAACAACAAACCTTGTCAATGTTCCCAAATTTCTTATATGAATTGATTCAAAAAAAAAAAGTAAAGTTTTTTGTCGATAAACCTGTTCTTTTGTATCTTGCCAATCACCACAAGGGACACGGGACAATTAGCTTATCTTGCCAATCACCACAAGGGACACGGGACAATTAGCTTTCGTCCACCACAAATGTGTAACAGTTGTTTAGTAATTATACCTATGGCATTAGCTAACCACAACTCCCACAAGTCTATAAGCACAAATTAAGATAATAGCCAAGGAAGGAATGCTTTCCTGAATTTTGTGGGCACAGGGTCTAAAAACATTTCTAGTTTGACACAATTATTACTGTCAATTAAATTAACTGCAACGCAATGCAAATGTGCTGACCGCATGCAAGAAAGGGGCAAATCTTTTTGTTCCTTGGTGTGGTTGTGTTTTTTTTATTGCTCTGTACCTTAGTTGCTTTATCTTCTCAATAAGTTTCTACAATTTGCTTTAACTCCTACTTATAACCGTAACAAGATAAAAAAAGAGTGTCAGTATAATTAAGGAACTTCTAATCTCCAAAGTTTGATTTGATGACACAGCCTTTGACAATATGAGAAGAGTGTAAGTATCAGTATAATCAAGGAACTTCTATCTTGAAAATTTGGCTTATACTCTAGCGTGCTTGCCATATCTTTGTGATGTATGGCTAGAGCCTAGAAGTTAGACAGTTGTGCATTTTTAGTGTTCTGTTACCCCATTTTGTGCTACAAGCCCAAACTTAGTTCCAGAATAGAACTGATAACTTGCATGGATCTCATATTGTAAATTTGAGTGCCTTGTCTTTGTTGACAGTTACTGCTTAGCTTCTGGATTGGGCTTAAGTGACTACTTACATTTGAACATAGTTGCATACGTTCCATAAATTTCCATTTCTTATCAATTGTACTTAATCTGATTTGAACATTGATCATGTAAGCTTCTATAGTTGGGTACTTAAAAATTCTCAATGAAATTGCTGTTGCAGATGTGCACACCAGCTGTTTGTGAGGCTCAGACTGCATAGTAGGTATCTTGCTACGCAACTAACGTGCATTAATTGTTTGGTTTAATTTGATATGACTTTCATCTATGAATTGTCCTTAAGATCTGGACCCTGATAATATATATGCTAATGTAGTATTTGAGGATAGATTCATTTTAATTTAAAATTTAAAATGAAAGTATGAATCTACTTGAGTTACGCATAGGCACATGCTGATTGCTGCTGTAAATATTACTCTTCTGGTCTTTTAAAGAACATTGTGCTGATATATATTTTGTTATTGCATTTTCTCAGCATCTCTTTCACCCCCGTGTCTTCATTTTAAAATGCTCGGTACTTTCTATGTGCGGTGGATGCATTTCTGTTTTTTATTTAGCCCAACCCCTGTGTCAATATGGTTTCACTAAAGTTGAATATACAGACATGTGCATATGCAGATTACATTCGCTTGCAGATACCATTTAGAATTGCAAAGATAGTACCCGCACTAAAATCTGGTCCTTATAATTAGCAATGTTAGCTTTTATAGGTTTGTGTGAGTGACTGAGCAAGTATATAGATGAAAAGGATGCAGCTTGTTTTGGCTTCTGAAGCTAAAAGTTAAAATCATCATACCATCCCATTTAGTACAGCCTCATTTTTTTAGTATGCTGCAGGTTTCACCATATTTTTTTTTTTAACTTATAAACAAGATACTGCTGCAGTAAGCATGGATGACAATGATCCAATAGTGATGGCCTGCAAACACAGAAGAATGATGGTTCAAGATTTCAACCGCTGAACCCCTTCAGTGCTGAATGTAATTCAGTGGAATGCCTTTATAATTGTTTTGGCCAAACTTTATTGTATGAAAACTGAAAAGTTAGGTGAGGTGTGCCCTGACAAGATCAACCAAATAATTTCCATGAAATTGCTTATTGTTTTATGCTGTAGCCATATATGATTAGGAGTCATATGCTAGCTTTTATAGTAGCGAGCATATGATGAACTTCAGTTATACAGCAGACTTGGTTTACAAACTTTTATGCTGAGTGCCTTCAGTTCCCTCCACTCTTCTGCATGGGAGAAGAGGGCTGAACTGCAAACGATATAAGATTTGCTTTTAGCTTTCAGATTATCTTATTCCAGATTTTATTGAGGTGCTACGGAGCGTGTGGATTGGCTTGCTTTCTGTTTCATCGGTTGATGTATCCAGGCATGGTGTAGTCTTACTACTCAGGCTGCAATGCTGCTTCTGATTTCATTGCTGTAGCAGTTTTCGCTCTGGCTGCAGAGTTGTATGTCTGTTGTCTATGGCCTGCATCTGTTGTCCACATATGTTTTTGCTCCCTGCCTGTTTAAATTGCGCCAATTGCGTACTGCGCCACTCATGGGATGCAGCCTTAGCTCTGTAGTCTGATCACTATCTATATTTCTGTGTAATCAGGGTAATACTAATATGCAATGTACATGCTGTCATGAGAACTAAAATTGTGTTTGTTGTTTGTTGTTGATTTGTGATTAATGATGCTTATTTTAATGCACATGTCTTTATGTGAACTATTTTACATTTCTTGTTTGTTTAAATAATAAAACGATGTACCATCTGTTCCATATCAATGTAGCATGCCAACCTGTCATTATGTGATGGAGTGTGTTGTTTGTTCTAAGCTCTAACTGCTGGAGGCCCATAGCATATGTTTTGATGGTATAACACAAGCTATTCTTCTTTTGCATGTTTGGTAGGTTCCTAACGCCTTAAGAGAAATAGTAGGCCCATATTTCTGTGAGCCCCATCTAACCATATTTTTCTCATGTAGACAGTGGATTGACATATTCATCCAGTTTTATTTGAAGTATTAATAAAATCACACATTCCTATTCATAAATCATACGTGCCATTGGCGCGTGTAAATTACTAGTAGGCTCTATATCTAGATAGGGAGTTGTTCAATTACTTTATCAGCTTTCTCATCACACCAAGAACACAGCTGTTTTTTTTTTCCGTCCTGTTTCGTATCTAAATGAGTAACTAAATTTATTTTTCTGTGCTTGATGTGGACATTAAACTTGAAAACCAGGTATGTTATGGCCTCTGTTTCATCTTTTTCCCATGATGTTTACTTGTTTAATCTTTTCTGTCATTCTTTTGGATGATAGTTGCACAATGTGTACTCTTATATGCACTTAGTTGCACACTATGTTTATGGCATGGTAGCTTTACTCTGCAAAACAGCACTTGGTGACTTTATTTAGTTATTGTGGAAACAACGATCAAGTCTACTCATTTGGTTCCTTTTACTCCATTTGTTGATACCAATGGGCGCAGTATTCATTTAGTCCAATCGGTGTTTTATGTTATATTTCTCGTTTTTTAGATCATCATTACTGCAGGTTTTCAGTAAGGTACTGAGAAGACAGCAGTTTTGCACTCATTGTTTTAATTGTTGTATGATTCAGTAGGAAAGCTTCAGAGCTGGACTTCTATAAAGTAGCTATGTGAGTGTTTGTTATGACACTAATGTAGAGTAAATGGTGCCACGTATCATGATGAAAACATTAATTTTTATGGAGTTTTATGGTTATACATAGGTTCTGAATCTGTGATATCCTGTTAGGTGCTCTGTGCATTCTATAGATTTCTTACTGCCATCTCTTGCTTTGTGGCTGTCAGACATGACAGTGGAGAAGTTTTTGCGGTAATTGAGAACTATGCAGTGCACCCAGTTGTCTATATTACCATCAGGTAAAACTCTTCCTTGCAAGGCTTATGATTTTGTCATAAAAAGGATCGTTTGAGGTAATAAACTGCCCACGCCTTTATCCGTCAGGACTGTTGACTGGAATATTTCGTGTATTCAGTTTTCTGTTTGCCCCTTGCTGAATGCAGCCATATATCAGTCGGCTCTCCTATCTTCTCTCAGCTGCCTATATTCCAATAGAACAGTGTAACTGTGTAACAGTGTAAGTGTTTGCTTGGTCGATGATGCATTTGTTGCAAAATATAGAAGAAAACAACCTAATCCATGATCCGTTTGCTGCAGCTACTAGTTGATGTATCTTGCTGGTGCAATGATTCCATCCAGGCAGGGCACGTGGAATGCGCCAGGTTGACATGGGCGCGCGTGGCATAGGGCGGTGGTGCTGTGCTTGGTTGCAGTTCCATTCACGAGAAGACATAGTGGTGGGTCTCAGAATTTTGAGACTTGATTTGAAATGTCTACAATTTTTTTGTCAACCTAAAGTCTATAAAATATTTGATATGTATAATATACATAGCTGTAATTTACAATAAATAGCAGATATAACACATAATTGAGCATGATTTCCTATATTCGTAAGCATGATTTGAGATTGTTTAACATATGGAAGTACTTGTTGTTCGAATTATCAAAATGGCGACATCTAAAATCTAAAAATATAGAGAGTATATGAAACATCAAAATAATAAGAAATCTTACAATCATCCAGTTTACTCTGTTTGTCATCTGAACTGTGGTGGTCAGATTGCTTGCTTTTAGTAAATTTGACTGGAATGGTGACTTGACTGGATCTTGTCTGAGAAACTGAATCCAGCTTCTCATAACGTTGAACTGAACACCCCAGCAACATTTCTTCCTGCAATATAGCAAGAGAGCTAGCAGTATCCAGACCTTTTGGTCTATGTAAAATAACTGCAGCTCTAATGTCATCATGTAAGCCATCAACAAATTTCCCTGTAAGAAGGTTAAGTTTGACAAGTGGGTCATGAGCTAGAAGTTGATGCAAGCCAGTTTGCTTGACATGTAAGAATAGGCGGGTGAAGTGGGTAGACTGGTCTCGATCAAAACAATCAACGACTTGTGGATTTCACGGCTTGCAAATTGGGCTCCTCCTCATCTCGGGGGTCGGGTGATTGGGCTCCTCGTCATCGAGGCTGGCGTGCATCCACCGTGCAGGTACTGTATGGTCCAGATCTGCACTGCTGGTGGAGACCGATGTAGTTCGCACCACGGCACCAGCCCCTTGTAAATTGTAAGCGTGCTGTGTGCGAGCGGCTCTGGTGTCGTGTCGCCCCGGGCAGCCGGGCAGGTTTCCTTTTATATACGAGTATAGCTTAAGGTTGGGTTGGGGAGTTTGGAAAAATGCCGAGTCGGTGGTGGTGGTGATCGACGTACACTACGGCTGGCGGCGGCGGTGGCCGGCTGCACTGTTCGTCAACGCCATGTTCATCGCAGCCATGCGCCACTGCCAATTCGACCTGTGGCACCGGCTCCTTGAGCAGCGCTACGGCTACCACGCCGTGCTCCATCGCGGCCTCTATCGGGTACGCGGCAATCGGGCTCGCCGCCTTCCTCTTTGGCGCTCTTCTTCTACAGCTTCGCCCCTGGCATTCCGTTGCCGGTGGGCGTTGCCGCGTTGGTGCCCGGCTCCTGCTAGCTGGGCCTCCAGCCTACTGCGTCACTGTGCTCCACCTCGACGCGGAAGAAGAGGGAGAGGGTTTGCCGGTGCGGGTGGCCATAAGCCATTACACTGGCAGCAACATAATTTCCTGATATGTCTCTACATATGACACCAATAGCTCCATTGTTTTCAGAACGCGTCACCGCACCATCAACATACACTTCAGAAGAGAAGATATCCATTTGGGAGTAGGCCGGTTGGTATTTGTGTTCTTTTACTGTCTTCATTAGTTCCCAGCTAGTTCCGTGTCATCCATGAATCTTTGAAATAGAGTAAGCCAGGATCCCAAAATTGCCCACGTATGATTAGAAGTCTCTGAAAATCCTTTTTAGATAATGTTTTTGCATTGCATAGAAAATAACCATAGACTCGGATACCAGTTAAAATCGAATACTTCACGATTGGCAGGCCCAAAAAACTTCTTCAAGGCCGATGGCTAATTGTGGGTGGTCGAGACCAGTGTGAAGCAGAACAAGGGCTAGGGCCGGTTGGGAGGAAAACACCAACTAGTGCCGCGCCAACAAGTAATGACTTTGCTTTAAGCAAATGTTAAATGCAATGAAAATCATCCACGAATGACAGTAATCCACACAGATTAGATGCAGCATAAAAATGATGAAATACGGTAGCAATTATTCACTCCCTACGCTACCTCCACCTGACACAGATGCGAGCATCAGGGTGGAGGCCCCAATCGGGAATTATTTGTCAGGTAGAGACCACGACACAAAGACGAAAAATAAGTTCGCAAATTTTCACAGGGCCTGTTCAATGTTCCATTTGAAGGGAAGACATGATCGCTTTCAGGTATTCAGCTGGAGCTTCTTGATCGTGTCGATCTGCTTTGCCGGGTTCAGGCCCTTGGGGCAGGCATGCGTGCAGTTCTTGATGGTGTGGCAGCGGTAGAGCTTAAACTCGTCGTTGATGGCGTCCAGGCGCTCCTTGGTGAACTGGTCACGGCTGTCCTGTATCCACCTGGAACAACCAATGGATATTTTATAGCAAGAAGTTCAAAAACTGAACCAACCAGAGAGGGCAAGTACTTCACAATCACTCCATTCGAGATAAATTTAAAAAGGGAATAACAAAAATAAGTAAACCAGATTCTAATTCTAAATTTTTTAATACCAGTATTTGGTTTGTACACAGATCTGCGGCATATAGCATTGCATTTATGTCAAGAAAAACCGGGGTCCTTAAAATTATTGGGAAGTAATTACCTAAAAGGTGATAATCTAAAAAACAGCATTTATGGAGCACAAAGTTAAGGCATACGGAACACTACAAAAAACTATCTCTATTAACTAATTTGAGTGGTCCCAGATCGACTCTAGGAACTAAGCCTATCTCTATTAACTAATTTGAGTGGTCCCAGATTGACTCAGGGAATGTAAAATATTGCATAGCAAAAAGCACTAATGTTCACTAATTACCCTAACTGCAAACAAAGTTGGTTATATATTATTTGATGAAAGCTAACTGCCATATCTTAGTTCCTATGATCTCACACAAACCTCCATGTGCACATCAAATAAATTAAACAGAGGTAAGATGAATCAGATAGCTGAAGTATGAATTATACAATCAAATAAGACTTGGAAATGTGTTCAGTTAAATGTTTGAACATATCAGCAAGGTTCGCAAATTCGCAATGCTGAACAGATATCTGACAAGTCCAGAAGGTAGTATAGAAGTAGCCAAACAAGCACTGTAACAAGTAAAAACACACAATACAGACAACTTATGCAGTCATGATTACCCTAAGCATACAATATTCACAATCATTTTGAACACATGATGTAAGCTTTGGAGTGAGGTGGTAACTACTTAGCAACATGAAGTACATAGTATAGCAGATAACAGAAACAAGCACAGCATACTCATAACTCAAGCATGAAGATAACAAGGGAAAAACCATTTCTGCATTCAGAAACATGTTCCAATCCTTTAACATCATAAGTGCAGACCATCGGAAAAAAACAGTACAGTACACTGATTCGGCTAAAACACTTAAATAAATAAATTGGCTGCTGGTCAGAAACTTTAAAGATTGTTTCCGGATCACACACTGAAAGATTGAATGCAAACAACCTTATTTTTCTGGACTACTGCAGAGCTAGTGCTTTTCTCTACTGACCCGTTAACATCTACCACGATGCTTTCTTTACGCCCGTCAGTTCACCCTTGTTTGCCAATGTGCGGAAAACAATACGGGACATGCGGAATTTCTTGTAGACAGCGCGAGACCGGCCTGTGAAAATGCAGCGGTTTCTAAGGCGTGTCATGGAGCTATTTCTTGGCAGCTTAGACAACTTATAGCGGAACTTCTCCCGCATATCCAATGGAAGTTCAGGGTCCCTACAGACAGCCTTATACAGTTTCCCCCTCAGCTCATACTTTTCTGCAAGCAATCTACGTTTGTGGTCTCGCAGGTTTCTCTTCTCTGACACCCCGTGATATCCTCGAGCTTGAAGGTGCATGAACATGTTGGGTTTTGGTTTGATAAGCGTCCCCCACAGCGGAAGCCTAAAAAGGGTGAACGTGTCATGGACTTAGCAACATCCTAAAACTCAGAACAAAGAAAAACTATCATATTAGACAAATATCATTCAACGGAAACAAGTGCAGACAAATCCACAAGAACTGGCTTTAGCATCTTAAATTCACTTGATCATCAGTGTAGTTTGACAGTGATGATGTGAGAAATAGCACTCTATACTGGAAGAGAGGCTAGCAGTTTAGCATGCCACTACCCAAAAACTTTGATGGAATAGATTCACCAAAACATCCACCATATGTTAATTTAAGTTGGGCAGTATGACGTGTTTGCAACTCATCATAAGCTAAATGCCAGAAGAAAACTAGAAACACGATGCCTTTAAAGCCGTCTAAGCGGTCTCCTGTAGAAATGCATTCAACACAGTTCCTGCGCTAGTGATACTAGTATCGTCAGATCAGTCACAGCAGCCACCTGGATTACAATCATCATCACATCTAAGATCAAACAATTCATCAAGACATCAATCTACCTGGATTACAATCATTTCAAGGCTCGCGTAGCTAAGCTATTGACTATATCAAACAATCTACACACATCACTTCAATTGGCAGTCTACCTGTATCATAATCAGTTCCAGGCTCACATAGCTAAGTATCACCTACATCAAACAATCTACACACACCACTTTCAACTGGAACTACTTCATGATCAGAAGAGAATGACTCGTAACGGATCAATCACACATTACTCAGTGATCATCAAACAGTTGACATGGAAATACCTCATGATCACAACGGATCAATCACGCATCATTCATCAACCATCAAACAGATCCAGCATACGTCACTCAGAAATCATCCATCACATCAGTATCAAAGGGGCAGCAGCGGTGGTGCTATACCTGTTGGCGTGGAGCAGGGCAGCTGGGCCGAGGTACTCCTCGGGGTTCCACCAGTAGGATGGGGCAGGAGGTGGAGCAGCAGGCGCAGAGGATGCACTCGTACATGCCATCAAGCTTGGCGCGATCGGCCTTGGTCTGCGGGATCTCCTTCCCCTCCTGCGGCGGCGAGTCCTTGCGCTTGAGCCACGGCTCGACGCTCTTGTACTGGCTGTAGAAGTTGGTCATGTCCACCACCAGGTCCTTGATGACGAACATGTGTGGCAGCGGCGAGACCGTGGACGCCGAGGACGCGGCGGAGATCTTGGTGAGGCAGGCGAGTCCGTTGTCGCCGTCGATGTTCATGGCGCAGCTCCCGCAGATGCCCTCGCGGCAGCTGCGGCGGAAGGTGAGCGACGGGTCCTGCTCGTTCTTGATCTTGAGCAGCGCGTCCAGCACCATCGGCCCGCAGTCCGACAGGTCCACCTGGTAGTCCTTGAGGTGCGGCTTCGTCGACGGCGAGTCCGGGTCCCACCGGTAGATCGAGAAGGTCTTGGTGTTGGGGGCGGCCTTCGCTGCTGCCGGAGGTGGCGGCGGCGCGGGGGACGAGGAGTGGGACTTGGACGCGACGAGGCGGGACGAGAGGGATGGCGAGGAGCGCGCGCGCCGCCGGCGAGCGGCGGAGCAGGGCGGCGGCGGCCATGCGGATTCCGATTTGGGGGTCTCCCTTTCTCTCCTTTTTTTTTGGGGATGGAGGTTGGGAGGAGGCGCGTGGTGGGCTTGGGCACGGAAGAGTATTTATATGAGAGGCCGTTGGTGAGTGGATGACATGTGGGGTCGGGGAGGGAGCGATCGGAATGCCGGTGCTAGGGTTGGGTTGGGAGGATGACATGTGGGGCCATGAGGGGTTTGGTTTGGGCCTGGTTTTGTGGGTGGGAGCGTGGAGATGTGGAGGACTCGTGGGCCGCTCGCAAGATGACAAAACAAAGTTGCTGACTTTGTAGTGCGTTTTTACGTCACTTTGGATGGTTGTTGATTCTTTTTTTCTTCCTCTTCTTTTTTCTTCACTTTCTGTTTGCGTTGATGTCATGGTTGAGATATGTTTTTCTTGAATAGAATTGAAAAATAAAATGGAAAACTATATGAAAAATGTTCCTGAGAATTTAGTTTCAAATCTATGGTGAAAGGGAAAATAGCTTATTTAATTAGTTTTCTTGTGGTGGGTTAGCTTATTTAATTAGGTTTCTTGTGGTGGGAGCGAAATATTCATCCAGGCTTGAGTATTTAACCACACTATCGTAACTTTGTCTAAAATCTTGCTTTTACTTTTTTTAGGTCTTAGGCCTTATTGTGTTTTAAGGGAAAAAAAAGAGATAGAATTTGGTGGTCGAACCGTTTTATAGGATATTTAGGTCGTTCAAGATATTTTTTTCTTTTCCATTACTTAATTTTTTTTGTTGCCATTGTGTTCGACATCTTTCAGATTAAAAAATAGTTTAAACAAAAGTATATGGACAAATTGCGGATGAAAGTAAGAAATATGAACCCAGTTCAGTTAGGGTTTGTGGAGCATACTATTAATTAACCACTTAATAAACATTTATATTTTAGAACCACTAATAACTCCGCAAAACCCTCTTACTATCAGTCCACAATTCAACTTTCCAAAAGCTCATATCTTCTATTGGATAAATAGTGCAAAGGCGGCTATAATTTTAGCACCACAACTGTCCTTACATTCTAAACCTTCAATGATATCACCATAGACAAGTTTCTTCCTTTTCAAATTAAGATGGATATCTTTACGATTACACGATTTTTGCTTAACTTTTCAAAAAGCTACATCGCATTTACCCCCTCACAAAAGATGTATCTAAATTTAGATCATAACTTAATGTATAAGATATCAAAGATATAATGAAGTCAAGCCTTCTTAGACTTAAAATCTTGTTCTAATCTACTACTAGAACTATTTTAAACAACTAGAGTAAACTTGAATCTCATTTTAATCTACTACTATGTAGGTAATATCTCTAGAAGTAGAACTACTAAACTAGAGTTTGTGGCTATAGATGACTTATCTCTAAAGTTAGATAATGATTAGAATTGAATTAGAGTTTCGGGGGTGGTGGTCGCCCTTACTTATATATCCTCTTGGGATGAATCTCAACCCTAGGACCAAACTGACTTCATTGGATGGCTTTGATTGGGTATAAGGTTGGTTGGAAGAAGATTCCAAAAGTTGGACATGTGTCTTGCTCTAATAGGGGCAGCTGCCTCGCCTCTTTGCTAGGTAGCTTTAGACTCAACGTGGTGTCTTCTCGGTGTCTTCTAGATTATAAGTTTTGAAGTGATCATCTAGGTGCCATTTGATCATAGGATCTTGTCTAATTCTATGTAACTCATAGCAATGTCTCCACCAACATATAAGATAAGCCCATCAATGCTCGGGAAGGACCGACCAAAGTGGAACCGAACATCCTACGACACATAAAACACATCAATTAATGATAATAAATCAATGATAATGAACAAAACTCACACTAAAAATAGTATAATTAGGCTAGTTTCAAAGTAGTTTTCATTCGAGTTTCATTTGCATTAAATAGGTTGTCTAGTTTTAAATAGCTGGCTATAGCCTCCGAGAAAGGCTCTCGATATGGCATTTAGGCAGCTATAGCCGGCTATAGCCCGCTAAATTGCGGCTATAGCACTGTAACAGCAACCCTGGCCGCTAAATGCCATAGCCCGCGATTTAAAACTAGGAGGTTGCCACATATGTATTTTTGATGATACGGCAGTGTTTTTAGGCTAGTCTCAATGCTTAGTTTCATCTCACGGTTTCAAAAACATGAAACGTAGCATTGAAATGAGTCTCTCTCAATCCTAATTTCATTGCACGGTTTTCAGGGTCTTTTATCCTTGTATGGGTCCCATCACCGGTCTTTGTCTCTCCCCTACCTCTTCCCCAACGTAGGCCGGCGGTGCCGCGCACCCGCCGGGCGGAGGCCGCGCCTAAGCCCCGGTCGGTGGAGCCTGCCTTCGCGTCTCGACCGCATCGCGCTCATACACGGTGGGCCGCTGCTCGCGCCCGCACGGCTTTTCCCCAAAGACGGCGGCTCGCCTTTCCCACGCCGTGGAAGCCCCTTTCGGTGGCGGCAGCTTCGACCGCGTGCCGAAGCGATGGGCGCCCGAATCGCCGAGCCCAAGCACTTTGCTCGCCGGAGCCCCGCCCGCGGCCGTGGATCCCCGGCAACGCGGTGGAATCATGGAGGAATCGCGACATCTATGTAGGGTGGAGGGCGGGTACGGCGGAGGAGCGTGCATCAAAGGTCCCTTCGTGGCCGGCCGTGACTCGACGGCGCCAGGGCGCGCAATGCGTGGAGGCGGAGGCCGATAAAACGAGCGAGGCACTCAACACGGGTTTCATCGCGGTTTCACGGTCTTGGAATTCCTTCTCTCTTGACAGTTTCATGCAAAAAGTTAAAATCTACTAATGTGGTACCCTATTTGCAGGCATGAAATACCCATAAAACCTCTATTGAGATTAGCCTTAGAAGAGAGATGAAATGAGTGTCATCTAGATGAAACTCTCTTGGCACACGACTATCAACTATCTTTGAGTCATGGAATTAAATGCTTTTGAAACTCGAATGAAACTTTGCTCCCTTCACGTCTCCTTCCGCTACGCAGAGAATAGCCGCCCGACGCGTCCTACATCAAGTGGAGTTGGTAGCCGTCGCGCTGCCATCTCTCCAAGTTCGGTTCCGTTACTTCGATCTGCTGCTTTCTTCTTCTTTCTTGCTTGCTGCTTTCTTCTTCTTTCTTGCTTCATGTGTTCCATGTCTGCCATCTCAAGTGGAGTTGGTAGCCGTCGCGCTGCCATCTCCCCAAGTTCGGTTCTGTTACTTCGATCTGCTGCTTTCTTTTTTTTCTTGCTTCATGTGTTCCATGTCTGCCATCTCCAGATTTTGGAGATTGGTTTGCTAAGCTTGTCAGGCGAGGTAATAGAATATTACTAACACATAAAGTGCATTTTTAATTCAATTTATATTGTACAATATTATTTCACTAACACCATATTTGTTGATGTTTCTAGGTACTTCTAAATGGTTTATCAAACTCTACATGGAGACATTTTTAGGCTTAAATGTTAGGCTTAATTCTGAAAAAGTTCATACAATAGAGTTTATGAGTCTGCATGCATACACCGCAATATGTGTGATTGTGTTACCTTCCCAAAACTTACTTGTTTGGATTAAATATCACTTTAATATTATTATTTAATTTTATAGTATAGTATTGTTATCTTATTATGCGATCCATATATTTTTATATAATATTTAGTTATCCGTAGTAGCAACACACGGGCAAGATACTGATACAAGAGAAAAGGAAAATATCACGGGTGCCATTCGCACTCTCCCGTTTGAATTGGAGAAAATTTTTAAAATAGAAAAATCAAATGAAGAAAGGGAAACCATTTCGTTTTGTCAACGGCAGTTACAAGCGTCTTGATGGCCCAATCCAGCCCACGACCATCTAAAAGAAAAAGGCCAGAATTTGTACTTAGGCTCTCACTTGCAGCCCAACAAAGACCCGTGTTCTACGAGAAAGAATCAGAGCCTACTCTCACGGCCAACCTTGCGCTTCTTCAGGCACGAGCGCCACCACCTTCGCGTTCGTGCTCAAGGCTTGCGCACGTCTGGGGTGGTCTCCAGCCAGTGCGCACTTCCATTGGCTCGTGGTCTGCGAGGAGTTTGAGTTCCAGGCCTACGTGCACACCGCCCATGTCGATGTGTACGTCGTCTCTACTCTAGGCGCTTGGTGGAACCGTGGAAGCACGGAGGTGTTCGATGAAATGCCGGTGAAGGCTTGATCTTGTTGTATTTGCATTCACTTGCGCCTAGTCTTAATGAAATGCAGGTGAATGGCCTTATCGTGAAAATGCCCTGCAAATGTTGTCTCATGGACCAAGCGGATTGATAGGTGTACGCGTGCCTGCCTTTATGCAGAGGCTGTGGCCGTTGCTCTTTTTCTGCCAGATGATGGCAGGAGGCATTAGACCGAGTGAGAAAACTGTTTTAGTAGCTATTTCTGCAATATCTGGATGGATCATTGGGTGCGAGATGCCGCTTGGCTATTGTGAGAAGAAGGGTATCATGTCAGATGTCTTAGTTGGGAATTCGCTCATAGACTTGTATGCTAAGATTGGCTCCTGTGCAGAACTCCTCTTTATTGTCTTGTAATGATGGAAGCTGTAAAGAAGCTCAATGCTCATCTCATTGTCTCTAGCCTGTATGCAGTGTCCAAGGTTATGAGATCTTATGCTCTTCAGTAATCAGATTGGTTTTTACCCATAAAATATTTGATTACCAACAACTTTTCTTTTGAATACTCTACTCAGGGGACTTGCTTAGAGTGATGAACATGCACCAAAGGGTGCTATTGTTTTTTTTTTTACAAGAAAGTTCAGGAAAAGGGTATGAAGGCAAACAACCTGACATTTCCTTTCGCATTGGAAACCTGTGCAAACCTTTTGCTCACAAGGAGCGTAAACAGGTGCACAACCATGTTATAAAACTTGGATTTCCTCTGGACATCTTTGTTTCCGATTTGCTGATTCATCTATATGCTGCTTGCAGTGATCGAGTCTGTGCAAGATCTGTCTTTAATGATATGCTAGTTAAGGATGTCGCGTCCTGGAATTTATGATTGATGCGCAACTGTAGCCGCGACCAAAGAACGTTGATTAATTGTTGACCTTAACTATTCAAAAGATTTGAGGTCTTCATGATTAGTTAGTATCCCTCCGTGTATTTATTTTAGTAGATCACATCTTGTATGTTTTAGATATTATTAGAAATTATGTTGATACTTTCTGAGTTTTTTTTAATTTGTAAATATACATTGCAATGGATACTATTTTGTTATACAAGGAAAAACAATGTTGCAATTTCTTTAAGGAAAAAAATAGTTTTGCCTAGGAATCTGTGATGCTTACTGTTAGCTTTTGTCATTGCTATGTTGCGCATATAATGGTTAGATGTTGCCTGCATGAGTAATCATCATTTTAGTGTGAGAGCAAACCTTCTACGCATTATGAGATAGGTTGATGGTATAGTAGTTTATTAGTCATTGCCTTCTGTGCTTTGGTCTTCGCTAATTCTTTTCTTTCAATTTGAATTCTAGCAAGGACATTATGTTCTGTTGCAGTAGTACAATGCCATTTAGATGTGGAGATCAATTATCATTCGCATGGTGTACACAAAAACATTTACATGACTGAATTGTGTCCTTGGAGCTGGGATAAACCATGTAGTTTGTAGCCACTGAACGACATCAATATCAAGCTATATATATATATATATATAGACCTTGTTCATTTGCTGAAAACTAACTAGTGCAGTACCTGACTACCTTCTGCAGAATTGGACTGCATATATAAGCTGTGTATGTTTGATGGGGCTGCTGACTGCTGGGATATGGTATATCTTCAGGGAAGTACACAACTGTTGAACTGCACGCTAGCATCAGCGACAGTAACTGTCGTTGGATCGAAGGTGCTTGTGCTCAGCATGGAATTTATGTTTCCTTTTTACTCTAGATATATTATAATGCTTCCATAGGAGGGTAGTCATGAGAACAACTTTTGGTGGCATGGCTCAATGTGGTCCGTGGCAATTTAAAGATTCTTAGAAGGTTTGTTCTAAGCAATGGTTCCCTCTGTTCGATCATACCCATGTTCTCCTTGTAAGCCTCTTGATATAAAATGGAACTGCCCTGTTGTCACTGCACCCTGTCTGGCTCTTCAGGTCACCAGGACAAACTTGGGAGTTTCTGATACTCTGTTCCATGGTGCATTTCTTAGTACTGTTATTTTGTATCTTTATGCATAAAGAGGTGTATGAATTGAGTGGCATTCTGGACGACCCATATACTTGGACGTAGGTTCTAAGTGTTGATATTATCTGAAGATTTGTTTTATGATTTCGGTCAACAATATTCAATAGTTTGTGAGAATATTCAGGTAGGTGTCCCTTTAAGCTCTAGAGCTACCTTCCTCTGCTTATTGACTGTCAACCGATTTGTACTCTAAATGTCTAGGATAAACTGCTAAAGATTCCTGGGAATAGGCACATTTAAGTGCTCAATTAGTTTTTATTGTGGTTTCTTCATATATATTATGCTGTAGGTTACCTTTGCACATGTTGCTGTTCCATTTTCCAAAGGCTAATTTACTGATTATTCTTGTATTTAGGTAAATATCAGTTACAACTGTAGTACAGTGCCTATCAATATAGTTTCATGTCCTGTGCTTTTCATTTTTGATCCAGTAAGTGCATTTGTATATATTGCATTGATGCACATAGAAATGAGGATATAGACCATTATTTCTGCTTCTGAAAAGACGGATGTGTACTGGCATGTTTCTGCTTCTGGAAAGAGCAAAAAAGGCTTTCTGGCTGGATATAAATCGAAGACTGTTTTATCACCCATGATCATCATATCCTTGACGATCTGCACAAGCACAACGCATGCAGCCAAGTACCACCCGCCGCACCGCATCCATTGAAGTGGGGGCATTTTAACTCTGCTTGCCCTACATCTACATACGGGCCTTACCGCCATGAAGAGACCTTGGTCCTTGCAGCTTGTCCTGCTGCCATGGAGATCCTGTCCTGCTGCTCCTGTAATGGGGCCACTGTACACGTACCCTCTTTCCCCCCAGGCCCCCCAGCTAAGCATGCACGCATTTGTCCACTGTGTACTGCCACCGCTACTGTTCATTGGCTGGCCCTACCTCACTCC
Organism: Hyparrhenia diplandra; assembly: GCA_015847255.1. Classification (NCBI taxonomy): domain Eukaryota; kingdom Viridiplantae; phylum Streptophyta; class Magnoliopsida; order Poales; family Poaceae; genus Hyparrhenia; species Hyparrhenia diplandra. Next base: position 282,082 of record JADLZK010000001.1, read on the forward strand.
AGTTATTGCATGGTGCACGGTAAATCAGGACCAAATCAAAGAGTGTGAGATCCTGAACATGGACCATGCTGTTGTACAACAGCGGTGTTCAGTAACAACGGCAACAGCCAGCAGGAGCAAGACGCCGTCAGAATGCAGTATTGACTGGAGTTTATGTCAATGAAGCTTTTTACCTGCCTTTCGAGCTTTCCATCTGATGAAACAAGATTATGTATGTGGTTTGGGAATGGGAGTGTAAGAGCAACTCCAACAGTTTCTCATTTGTAGTTTGGCATTTGCTATGATTTGCTAACTCTCAAATTCAAATGTCAAATCAAAAAAATAGTTCATTTCCAACGGTTTGACATAATTCATTTGGCAAACTTAGATTTAACTTACATCAGAACCCCGAAAGAGAAACAAAATTATGTTTATATCCTTCCACCTCTTAAAAACTTACCCCAAAAACTTACCCCAAGAACCCTGATGCAGAAACAAAATTATGTTTATGCCCTTCCACCTCTTCTAATACGTACGATGTGTCGTGAATGACAAACGTCGTGGCGGCGCATAAACGCAACAAGAACAGCTGATTTGCCAACGCCACTAAATTCGCTAACCCAAACGCCAAACTGTTGGAGGGTGATTTTTGAAGCGTTTTGGCAAAATTGAGAATACCAAACACAAATAGGGAACTGTTGGAGGAGAATCTCAAATGCACGGCTCAGCAGCTCTTGTCCTGTGGCTCTTGTCTGGATGCCTTGCAGACTTCCCCTGTGCGCACCTAATCCATTCCATTGTTCTCTTTTCACAGCAAGAAAACCCAAAGAGCTGAAAGGGAAGAGGACAAGGCGACACTAAACTATTGCTCTTCTTTGGATTCTGGTATTCCCCCCAATTATTGTTTTTGTTTTGTTTCTCATGTAAATTTCAGAACATTGGATCCTATACTTTTGTAACTTTGTTTGCAGCTTATAATAATCAGTCGGTTGGTGGCTTAGCCATACATTCCCTATTTGTTCACCATGTTGTGTGAACTGAATTAGAACGATCTGAATTCTACTCGCCTAGCTTGCAAGGCATGTGGACTGGGACATCGTTTGTGAAATTTGTTTTTTTTATTAAAAAAAAAGAATTGTTCACCCTGCTAGCAAAGCATGCTTATTAACAGTAACACTTGAGTGAGCACGTCTACCTAAATATTTTTTTGGGTACGACTAGAACTGTACTCCCTTCTCATGCAAATGACACAAGGACAGATGGGGCAAGGCAAAACTTCCATCATTTCTCCAAAGTACAAAGGGGCCAATAGATCTACCTGTAACAATAATCATGTAATAAGTGGCAAACTATTGGAGAGGTTTGTAAAGTAGGCCAGCTAGCATATATATAGGAGTATGTCTTATCCATGGAAAAGTTGGATGGACCTTGTGATTTCTTTTCTTTCTTTCACAGACAGGATCGGACGCGACTTGTGTGATTAGTAGTTTAACTACAATGTCATATGCTAGGGTCTCCCTGTCCCTATATAATCTTTGTAGCTCCAACACAGGTTAAACGACGAAGGGTCAATTCGGACGCCCCAAGGCCGGATCTTTGGATCTTTTTAGAGAAGGGAGGCCCCTACAATGATCTATGGCCACTACAAAGCTACCCCAGATGTGGGACAACACGGCCTACTGATGAAACTTTCTTGTGGAAATAGAAATTTTGTTCCAGCTAGTTTAATTTGGTGACTACTCTCCCCTTGCTATATTAAATGTATTCCAAAATTTTTAAGATAATTTTAAGGAAATACTCAAATAACGCATGTAAACATGCGTTGAGATTTTGCATCACATACGATCTCTCGTTGCCTGGTTCACAGTAATTTTAGCAGAATCACTTTGTTTAGTTAGTGTAATCCATGACAAAATCCTAGAGTTCCAATCATGATTATGGGCAAATCCATGATGCCCAATTAATGATGCTGTTTGTGTTTTTGAGACGCCCAATGATGCTGATTAGAACAATCGATCGACAACATGTACAGGAACACCCAGTAGCGCCAATTACGGATGGCTGTGATTTGATTTGATTGGAATTGGAATGAACAGGCATGATGATGCGATCATTCCCATGGGCTGGGTCGGCATGGGCCGCCGAATAAAGCTAGCACAGCACATTGGTTTCAGCAGTTCAGACCGTCCACACACACATGCATGAGCATGATGGCCGCAAAAGATGAAATCATAATCACCCTGCGAATTGGCTTGTAGTCCAATGGTAGGGACGGCCCAGTGCGACGCTACCCACCGGGTTCAAATCCTCCGTGCCGCACCTTTCTTGGGATTTTCCCGTGATTTCCGGCGTTATGCATTAAGTGGTAAGCGACGTTCTGGTCGACGACGAGGCGCCAATGGTGACTTCGGAATCTCCGTGATCCGCCGGGGTCTTCATCCCCTTCGGAGGTGCTCATAGGGGTAGGGTTTGCGCACGTGTGTTCATAGGGGTGAGTGTGGCGTGCGTGTTGTGGCGTCTGCGTTATGCTGTCATACAGATCATTCTCAAAAAAAAAATCATAATCACCCTATCAGTACTAATTTATACTAGTATTAACCAACGGTGATTAGTATAGTATTTCATATACTATTTTATAGTAACTCTAGAAGATTAGGGAGCAGTGCAGTATATTTAAAAATTTAATAAAATAAAATAATTGTTAAAAACATGTCGCCGGACGCCAACTAGCGTTGGTCTGGTCCCCGCCCGGTTGCTGCCTGTCGGTTTCCACCGGATCCTCGTTAAAAGAAGACAAGGGTTACTAAAAAAAAAAAAAAAAAAGAATGGCAGAGAAGAAGAGAAGGTCCCAAGCATGGAACATCTATCCATCCATCCATCCATCCATCTGTGCAAAAGATTTTTTTTTTTTTTGAAAAGCAAAATCAGCACAAAAGCAAAGAACACACTTGCTTGAAGCATTGCTAGGTATGAGTAGTAGTATTAACCTAAACCACCACCTTGATTCTTGTGACAGGGGCAGGAGATGATAGGCTGAAACGGAAAAGGGAGCACAGGATACCGTTGCTGATTGATTTCTTAATCATTCATCATCATCGTCAGGAGCAGGAGACTGTCAAGGGAAAAACTATTAATTCTGATGAGAGCCACGAGGCAGGAGGAAATAAGCAACCACTAATTACTTGTGATGTGTCATCTCACTCTTTTCATAGATAGATAGATAATTTCCTAAGGCTTTTTGGTTTTCCTCCCATCGACTTTGCAAAAAAAAAAAAAAAAGCACACCGTATCTTGTTTAAATAGGTGGCACGTAGATCATTGTTTCAATAGGTCCACGTGGTTTGTTACCAAAAAGTCTATGTTGACTGACTCGCAAAAAAAAAAAACGTAAGACAACCGCCACGCCAATGGTTTGTTCAAAAAGTACACACAAATTGAGTCACTCTAGAAACGGAAGACAACGTGTGTGGCATCGTATTCAATAGGCACGCACAATAAAGGGTATGATCGCTTTTAACATATCCACACCGTCCATTACCCGATTGACTCGCTCTTGAAACGGAAGATCACGGTTGACTCGTTCAACAAATACAATTCACATTGTCGCTAAAATTCTTGAGATAAAGACCGTTGTTGTCGTGTATGTATAAATAAAGGGTTTTGGCATGATCTCGCTACAAAATGTCTATGTTGATTGAAAGTCAAAGTTGATTGACCCGCCGAAAAAACGGAAGACAACTATAACGCGGTGTTTTCGTGTATATGTGGTTTGTTATCGAAAAGTCTATGTTGATTGACCCGCCGTAAAAACGGAAGACAACTATAACGCCGGTGTTTTCGTGTATATGTGGTTTGTTATCGAAAAGTCTATGTTGATTGACCCGCCTTCGTAAAAACGGAAGACAACTATAACGCCGGTGTTTTCGTGTATATGTGGTTTGTTATCGAAAAGTCTATGTTGATTGACCGCTTCGTAAAACGGAAGACAACTATAACGCCGGTGTTTCGCTTTTAGAAAGTACACCTAGATTGACTCACTCTAGAAACGGAAGACAACATACGTGGCACCGTGTTCAAATACACATGTGCAAAAAGGGTAGGATCGTCTTTTGATATATCCACACGGTCCGTTACAAAAGATCCACACCGATTGACTCGCTCTAGAAACGGAAGACAACATACGCGGGCATCGTGTTCAAATACGCGACGCGTGCAAAAAGGGTAGGACCGTCTTTTGACGTATCCACATGGTTCGTTACAAAAAGATCCACACCGATTGACTCGCTCTAGAAACTTAAGATCACGGTGCGTGTCCGTTCAACAAATACAATTCACAATGTCGATAAATTTCTTGAGATAAAGACCGTTATTGTCGTGTATATATAAATAAAGGGTTTGACATGATTTGCTACGAAAATGTCTACACCGATGGACTCGCTCTAGAAACGGAAGATATAACCGCCGCGTCCATTCGATAAATACAATTCACGCCATTGATAATTTTCGAGATAGGGGTTGTCACTACTGTGTACCAAAAAAAAAAAAATCCCAAGGCGTAATTTAAAACACCTAATGTCTTTCCTCAACGTTCTCATTTACAATGAATCTTATCAAACACCAACTGCAAAGCCCGGCCAAAATTCGGCAAAACTGAAAACAAACAACCAGCCAAGATGAATGACTCATCATCATCAACAAAAAAGAAACAGTAAGGCCTCGTTTGGCTGTACGAGTTTTGAGCCGGGTTAGACGTGGATTCAGCCCATCCGTGGAAACCAACCCACGTCGGGGTGAGGATACACGACGGCCCAACTAGTGCGTTTGGCTGCAAGTGTGTTGGCAATTGATACACGTAGATACACGTAGACACACTCGAATACACCGGTGCCAGAAAAATCTCCACCGGACTCGTGTTTCTTCTCGGACGCGAGACAGACGCGAACGCGAGAGCGACGGCGCTCCGCCTCCGGCCGCCTCCACGTCGGTGCTCCGCCTCCGGCCGCCTCCACATCGGTGCTGCTCCGGCCGCTGCCACGCCCGTGCCGCTCCTGCCGGGTACCTGCTCGTCATCATCACTCCGGCCGACTGCTCCTCGTCGCCCCCCTCCTCGTCGCTTCGATTCCACTCTGGCTTGTTGAATCTGCTCTGGTATGCCTCTCCCTCCCCCTCCTCTTCCTTTTTTGTCTCCTGACGATTCAGTTCTTCGTGATTAGGGTTTCGATTTCACCTTCCTTTTCCCACTGATCCAGTGGAGTCCGATTCGGTAGAGTCAGATCTGGTTGATCCAGTAGAGCTTGGCAGTTTTGTAGTTCTTACTGAATATAGTCTGTCAATGCATACACAACCATGTACTGTGTAAAGATTTTTTTTAAAATATATGTATAGTATGGTTCAAGCTTCAGATATAGAATATTGAGACTTAATGATTGGTGCTGTAGTCTATTTGTTAGCTGCATATTTGATCCATGCACTCCTATGCCACCATTCATGTGATAAACCATATGCAGATGAGTTGTCCAGCATGCTTGAATGCATTCCAGAATTATTGTGGCCCCCAATATGCTGAATTTGATTGCTATTTTGGTTGCTAGGAAATTGCTTCTGGTGCTGCTGCATATGTGGCACCACAGCTCACTCATCGTTGAAATATCCAGTTCCGTTTGAATAATCAGGATTTGAAGTTACATTCTGTTGATTACTAAATATCTAGCTCACTCCTATTCCACCATTCATGCGTCCACTTACCTCGTTTCAGTTGGATGCTAATTGAATATAGTAGTGTGCTCTGATTGTACTATCTGATCTGTATATGCTATCTGATTCTGCTATCTGCTATCTGATCTGAGCAGTAGGAATAGTAGTGCGCTCTGGTTGTACTAGACTATATTATTGCTAGCCAAGACAAAGAATTACAGATGAGTAAACTGAACAAACATTAGGAGCCTAGAACATTTCAGGACCAGTTAGTTCGTTCGGTGGGTCAGAACATTACTGAACATGCATAGACCGGTCCTGCTATTGACAGTAGCAGTACATTACTGAATAATTACATTCATTTGTCGGTCAGAATGTAACTATCTCTACCCATAAATAAAAACACGAAGTTCGTTCTGTGGGTCAAAATCTACATCTGACAGGCGAAATTTCAGCAACTAATAGTATTTTAATGACGGTAAATGTATGCACAAATCAATGTCAGAAAGCATAGTTTTGTTGTCTTTCTAGAGTGAATCGATCCGTAGCCATCAGAAAAGGGGGCTTTTTAAACTGGTCAGCTGCAACTCTATTCATCTTCAGTAGTGTCAAGCACAGCTGAGTAGATCGAGTAGCTGACAGCTGCACGTACATTTTTCTTTATTCTTGATATTAGCATGCACCTGTTGCTGTTGTATAGCAACAACTGAGCAACCTAGTTTTTTTTTTAGCAAAAAACTGAACTTGTCCTATTGTATGAACAAGTGCACTTGCAGCAGTTATAAAATCCTGGAATTTGCAAGGTTACTTATTAGGTCTGTTCTCTAGTTTATCTGTGTGGCCAATCCTGAACAAGAGCACTGCATACTCCTATATTTGTTTGTGTTTAGTCTTGCTAAGAATTCAGAGTATTGTTTCAGTCATCACTTGAACAGACTTGACTGATCCTATTACTGTTGATTCATTCTATATGTCAGAAGCTAAATCATTTGTTTTACTGATGACCATGTACTGAACATTACATTACATTTACTAAACTTTGCATGTTGGTTTGTTGTAGGAGACTGTCAAGGTCAAGGCTGCTGGCAAGGATCTATCAATCTGTTTTTTTTTTTCTTTGGCCCCGTCATTTTGTTACCTGTGTAGGATTGAGACTTATGTATTTGCATATTTGAGAACCATTTAAACTGAACTATTTTTATGAACGACAGAACATGTGTTGTGTTATTGTGTACGCCAGAACCTGTGGAGGATTGGGACTTGCTTTGCACCATCAGTTTGGACAAATGAAGAATGTTTGTTAAATTGATGCATCGTCTTATGTTCTTATATATGTGTGTGTATATATATATATGCACTTTTTCTACCAAGATTATTCTTTGAATTTCATAGGCTCTACTACTTGCATTTTTATTATAACTTATAGTATCCTAGCATATTTTGTGAATTATATACATGCTCAGATTAGGCATTGTATGTGTTTTTGGGCTTTGGTATTCAAATCCAAGTGAAACCTGTAATGAGCTAACTAGACAGACGTCCTTCCAAATGTGCTTGTGCGGGGGTTTTAACCCAGACGTGGGTTGGGTGGATGGAGTGGATTAATCAAATCCACGCGGGGAGCAGGTAACACGTGTTTGCAAAACACTGGCAGCCAAACAAAGCCTAAGAGAGAGAAACTAGTGACGCGACCATGGTCAAGCGGCCACCACACCAGCGGTGGGGTCACGAGCTCCACCCTCCTCGCGGGCCCACCACCCCACAGTGACACCAACCCCCTCACGCCGCCCATCTCCCACCTCTTTCACTGACAATCGGGCCCCGCACCCATGGCCCACCTGTCATCCACCTGTATCCATTCCTCACAACCCCCGCCCGCTGCAAACCATCTCCTCCCGCCGCAACGGAACTGTACAGAACCCCATCCGAAAAGACCAAACTACCCCACGCCCCGCCGGGGATTAACGCGGCCGTGCCACGCCCCGGCGCACGGCGCACGGCGCACGAGGCTTCTCCCCGCCCCGCTCCCGCCAGCCAACTCCAGCTCCACAGCGTCTGGCCGAGCACCGCACGCCACCGCTTCCGTTTCCACCCCTCGGCCGGCCCAGGTATTTACGGCTCGCTGCCACTCTCTCTCTCTCTCCTACTCCTCTCTCTCTCTCGCTCCTGTCCTGTCCCACCTCAGTGCCTTCCTCTTCTTCTTCTTCCTCCTCGGGAGCGAGCGAGCGTGTCTTCGCGCTATTAATGTAGCGGCGGCGGCGGCGACAGGGAGTCTTTCTTGTTCGGCGCGGCGGTGGCGGTGGCGGCGCGTGAAGAGGAGTGGAGGAGGACCAGACGAGACGCTCCGCCGCTCCGGGCTCTTGCGTCCATCGTTCGGCGGTAGGATTCTGCAGCTGCTCTAATCCCTCCCCATCTCCCCATCTCTTGTTCCATCTCTTGGCGATGTGCTGCTTGGGTTCCTGTTCATTTTTTTCTCGGCGGGATTCTTGGTCCGTGGTTCTGTGTCCCCGTCGCCGGATTTTTCTTTTCTTTTTCTTTTTTCCCTTTATCCCCCAACCTTCTCGCGCGGCGATTGTGGAATGCGGAGCGAAATTCTCCCGCTTGGTTTTGGTTTCTGGGATTTTTTTTCGCCGCTGGTAGATGCATTTCGCGCTTGCGTCTTCGTTCTGTTCCTCCCAGGCGCCAGAGTTTTTTTTTATTTTATTTTACTGTAACAAATTTCCCAGGATTTCTAGGAACCAAGCCGCGGGATTCTCGTCTCTTTTCCACTCGGTTTCCTCGCGAGGCCGTTCGCATGGCAATGCTGCTTACTTCTCGTGAAAGGAGATTCCTTTTTCTGGAGATTTTCTTTCCCAGTCTGCATTTCGGTCACCGGACCCGACCGGTGGGTGCTCCGTTCACCGGCCGCCGGGAATACGGATTGCCTGTCGCTTCAACCCCGTGTGTGTGTTCACCGGCTCACCGCGCAATGCTTAGATTTTTTTTTATTCCATTCCCTGATGCTCTGGTTTGGTTTGCATCGCAGGATTCTTGAGTGGAGGAGGTAGCAGCAGCAGTCGGCAGCAAGATGATTGATGGGAGGCGGCATTCCGTGGACATCCCGGTCTCGAGGGCCCTGGTGGCCATCATGCGGTCCAGATCCCTGAGGGACCCGGACACCAACTCGCTGGCCAAGTTCTCCGCCAAGAAGACCATCTGGGAGGGCTGCTCCTTGGACGAGGACGAGCCGGAGGGGGCGAGCAACAACAAGACCACCTACGGCAGGCACAGCTTCAGCTACAACGCGTACGATCACCTCCAGCGGAGGAGGGAGGAGTTTGGGGACAGTCTCAGGTCGGGCCGCCTCGCCGATTCTCCCATCAACATCATCAAGGCCAATGCCATGGCCAAGGCGGTGGCGCTCTATAACCAGAGCTGTTGCTCGGCCATCTCCGTGGGATGTCGAGGAGCGCAAAGGACAGGGATTTGGTTTGGTGGCTGATGGGGAGGAGCTTGGCCGGAGGGACGCCACCATGTTCCAGGAGAGCTCCAGGAGTTTGCTTCAGAAGTACCGGCCGAAATCTTTCTCCGAGCTTGTTGGGCACGGTGTTATTTGCGCAGTCTCTTTCGGGTGCTGTTCTGAAAGGGAAGGTTGCTCCTATCTATCTCTTCCATGGTCCGCAGACGGGCGTGGGCAAGACATCCACGGCTAGAACGTTTGCAGCGGCGCTCAATTGCCGTTCCCCTGGTGGAAACCAGCCGTGTGGGCGCTGTGACGAGTGCGTGTCCATATTCTCGGAAGTAGCAGCAGTGTGGTGGAGATTGATGCTTCCAAACTTGATTGCAAATCTAGGGTCGCGGCCTTGCTCAGGAATGCCTGTGAAGTCCCTGCCTCTTCACACTTCAAGGTTCTCATCGTTGATGATTGCCAGCACATGGACAAGGAGGGATGGTACTCCATCTACAATAGCATTCAAGGGATTCCTGAGAGCACCATCTTTGTTATGATCACATCGGATATTGATAAGCTACCAAGCAATTCCATAGGGTGGTGCCAGAGCTACAGGTTTTGCAAGATAGATGATGCAGAGATTGCCCGCAGGCTGATAAAGATCTGTACAAAAGAAGGCATGGAATTTGAAGCTGAGGCACTCGACCTTCTTGCTTTCGCAAGGCTAACGGCTCCATTCGAGATGCAATTCAAATGCTTGACCAACTAACTCTACTTGGAAAGAGGATCAGCAAATCAGTGACTCATGAGCTGGTAGGTTGATTACTCCGGTTTTCTTTCCTGAAAAGGAGTTACGACAAATCTATGATTTTAACCCTTTCCCTTCGGAAACGGTCGATTTGTCGGCACCTGAGCTTTCTTTTGTTTTTTCCTTCCCTTTTTGTTACAGCAATCTACGGTTTGAACCGTTTTGATTGAAAACTGTCAATTTGTCGGCACCTGAACTTTCTTTGTTCTTCCTTCCCTTTTTCCAGGTAGGTGATGTCTCAGGCGAGGAATTGCTTGATCTTCTCAACCTGGCCATGTCATCAGATGCTGCTACAATTGTGAGGAGGGCCAGGGAGCTTTTGAGCTCAAAAGTTGATCCTCTGCAGTTATTAGCTCAGCTTGCAAATCTTATCATGGATATTTTAGCTGGGAAGCACCCCTCAGATTCTTCAGAAGTTAGAAGAGTTACTGGGAAAGATACATGTATGCCCTCTTTCTTCTTAAGCTTGAAAATCATGTATCTACATATTAAATGTCCTCAGATCGTGTATGCTGTTGTTGATAAGCTTTGCAGAAGAGCAAGATACTGTATCATTTCTACTGAATACTCTTGCAGTCTTGCTGGAGATAAGATTATGTTTTTTCACTGATGAGTTAGCCGATAATATTGTTTAATACTCTCTCCGTCCTATAATACAGTGTATTCCAAAAATGTTGTAACAACTTAAGGGAATACTCAAATATGCATGTACCCATGGATTAAACCCAACTAATGAGTTTCTCCTCTAATTATGGTTTCCTTTTTAGCAAACTTTGCTAAATCTGAGCACGGGCACCAGATAGAATGCCATAGATTTCAGTACAAAGTTTAAAAGTCATAATGCAGTGTATTCCAGGGCGGAGGGCGTATTTTACACTCACAGTGTATACCTGTTTACTGTTTCCATCTCTTTCTAACTTTCTATCAATTTCACAGCTGCTGATGTGGATGTACACAAACTGAAGAATGCTTTGGAAATACTCTCTGATACTGAAAAACAATTAAAGACCACAAAAAATCAGTCTACATGGCTTACTGCTGCACTGTTACAGTTTAATATGAGGGAGACCTACTGTCTGGATGATACTGCAGTTTCAAGCATGTTTACTGAAAGTCAGACAGGTAATTAATATTCTCTGCCTCCTTAATTTAATCACTCCTGAATGTCGAAAGATTTTAGAGTAAGAAGCACTGTGAAGTGGAATTATGTCAATGTCACTTCATCAGTATGTCTGTTTACTGATAAGTGAGCTGTACTTTGTGCAGATGATGGGACTGCAGTATTGAAAGCTGAAAGCTTAGATACGAGTTCCCATCTTTGTTCCCAGAACAAAGTTAGTTCTCTAGACATGAATTTGGGAGATCCAGATGTATTGGAGACGATTTGGATGAAAGCTATTGAAAACTGCTCATCCCTCCACTTCAAAATCTACTGAGGAAGGATGGGAAGTTGTCATCTCTGTATACAACCCAAGGTAATTTGCTCCGTGCGTTGGACCTTTTCTTCTGTTTTATTGGGAGAGGGAGACAGATCTGTTTTTCACTGAACAGCGAGTCCCTACTTCCTGTAGTAGTTGTTTGTGGTCCACTTTAATACACCCTTCCAGACAGATGCTCAGTGCTGCATTTCAGAAAGCACATGTTTGTCTGGACATATGCATGATATAGCAATAGGTACTTGTTGATGAGCTAGTGTTGTTGTCTTCCTAATGGGGGTGCATCGTGCATCTTGCATTACTAGGCATCAAATATTGTCTGCCTTGGACTGTCTTCCTGACTATGGATATTCTACACCAGTCAGATTTCATTCTTTCTTGCTCTGAATTGTAGGTGTGGCAGTTGCTGAGCTACAGTTCTGCCATCCTGAGGTTGTCCCAACATCAGAGAGCTTCTGGAAGCCACTATGCGCATCTCTGCAGAATTTGCTGAGGTGCAACGTCGACATCCGAATCAACCTTTCGCCTATCTCCAGCAACAGGGCTGGATCCAAGGACTCATCTGTCAGCCTTGTCATGGAATCAAGACAAGACCGTGAGACGCAGGGACCCAGTTACCTCAAACTGCAGAACCGTCGTGTCGTCGCCGAAGAGACTGCCCTTCCCCACCCTTGGGGCAGGCCAAGGACAAGCCGCCTCACATCTTGGGTTGCCTCCATGGCGGTGCAGATGGTGACACAGTGGATGCCGAGCCGAGGATCCTGAGCTACCAGAAGATCTCTGTCGTCCCTGCAGCGTCCACCTCAGGAAATGCTCCCCTGAAAGCCACCACCGGAGACACATCAAAGGTTGATGAAGGCAGGGTTCGTCCTGGCTGCTGCTCACACCTTCTACCCTGTGGTGCTTGTGCTCACCCCCAGAAGTCCCGGACGCGGAGAAACGCCGAGCCAAGCTGTTCAGCTGCTGCTTCTGCAAGATCGGACCCGACTGCAAAAGAAAGCGGAAGCAGGGTAGTTTGCAGCAGTCCAGGAACAGAGCAGCCCTCTGCAGTTCAAGCTGGAGATGGGCAGTAGAAGAAAGGCTGGGTTATGCTGATTGCCATTTGGCTGAACCTGACATTATGGTTGTCCATTCTTGCTAGTCTTCTATCATGTTTTCTGGTTTGGCTCTGGTGGTCAGATCAGTTCAGACTTTAGACTGTCAAAATTGTGTCCATCTCTTGACTGTAGCTTGCCTCCGATGCGGGGGAGATACTGGTTTTAGACACAGATGTGCATCGCTAACATAAAGAGATTTTATAGTCGGATGCTTAAACTTTCCTGGTAGCATAACCGTGTTTGTAAGTTGTGCATTTGATTTTGTTTTGTGCGGTTTCTACTGTTTTCAGTGACATTTGAGCCTTGGCGACGTTTATGGAAAACATGGGCCCCTGAAAAATGTAAATTTTTATTTGGCTCGCCATGAAAACATGGGCCCCTGAAAAATGTAAATTTTTATTTGGCTCGCCATTAGAAACCGATGTTGGACAGCTGATCGGCTTGCTCGCCGAGGATTGTTACATCCAGAGAGATGCCCACTATGTGACCAAGAGGAGGAGACTATTCAACATCAGCTCACTAATCGTGTGTTCTCGCGGCAAGTATGGTTCAACATCCTTTTCGCCCGTGGAGATGGTTGAAGCGGTACCACAACAGAATGATCATAGCTTTGCGGATTGGTGGGCCAAGTGTATTCGTAGAGTCAAGGAGTACAAAAAAGGGGTTAATTCGCTAATCATTTTGACATCTTGGCTGATATGGAAGCATCGCAATTCATGTGTCTTTGATGGAGCTACTCCATCCGTTAATGAGGTCTTGAGGCAGTTTAGAGATGAGTACAAACGTGGTGCTTATTTGGAGCTAAGAAGCTACAAGCACTTCAGTTAGAGGGGTAGGGACCTCTGTTTAGATGTCCGGTGGCTGGTCGTCATATGTACCATAGGTGATAATGTTGTAAGTGTCCCAACCTTCTCATGTATGGTTCCGTCATGAGTTGGTGATATAATCGGGTATTTATCTTCTCCATAATACAATGATACGCAGCTCTCCGCGTATTCGAAAAAAAAGCATCGCCGGGCTCAGGAAGGTGGCCACTGTGCACCGCCCGGCGACCACTGTGCACCGCCGGCGATGCTGCCAAGCCCCGCAGCCTCTGCTGATGATCTCCTCGCCTGCCTCCACGAGATGGGCAGATGCCGCTCGCCTAGGGCACATCAGCAACAGCTGCAAAGGCTATGGCAGTTGCGTGGGCCATGGAGTTTCTTGATTTCTTTGGGGAAAAAAAAAAAAAAAAAATCTAAGAATCTATTATACCTCTGAGTGAGTCATCAACTTTTAAACCAGACATCTTACTCCATATACACCCAAAACCGTTAAGTGACCTGGTTTTGTAGTGTTTTCTGTTCAAGTGACTGGTTTTGGAGTGGTTTTTGAAGGCGATGTTATCCTTTAATAATTAAAAAAAATCTGGTAGTACTTGACAAGGTTTTTAAATCACAAAAAATATCTCTAGAAAAATAGAGATAGATTGAGATATGATAAATCCAAATAAAATATTTAGAGCTTGTGAAAACATATTTAGGAACTTCAAAATGCTAGATTTACTTCTAGTAAAATGGGAAAATATCCTGAAAAGTTTGAAAAAAACTAATTGATATATAAATGTGTCTTTAAAACTTGTCAAAAATAAAAAACATAATACACAACCAGCACAAATGCATAGCATAAATGCATTCATGCTCGTTGCATATCATTGTTTTTTGCAATGAAAAAAGCGTTCTTAAATCACGTTTATATGCATCGATTACAATGTTTTAGAAATTTTCTAGATTTTTGCAAGATATTTTTTTCATTTTCCTTAATCCAACTCTAATTTTTAAGTTTCTAAAGATGGTTTCATAGACTATAATATTTTATTTAGATTTTTTCATATCCCTATCTATCTTTGGTTTATTTGGATTTTCAAATGATTAAAGATATTTTTACGGTTGTAAAACCTTGTCAATTCGCATCACCACTACCGGTGAGGGGTGATGCCAAAAATGAAGTCAAGGGTTCCACTAATGCTTATAAGGTTCTTCAGTTCATATCCAATTGAGACTGATGGCGGGTTAACTAATGGATGCTCTAAGTCCAAGAGGAATCAAGCCAGAGAGTTATTCCAATGGTCAACCACGAGGATATTGATGATGATGGTGAAGACCCATCCAAAGTGCATATCAAGAGAAAGGAGCTTCTTTTGAATCAAAATAGTGGTAAAGAAATAGAAGAACCCAAGGAACCAGAAGAGCCCCCAAAAAAAAAATTTTGCTTATACTTTCCTTTTAGTATAACCATATTTATAGTCGGATGTTTAAACTTTGGTGATAGCATAACCATATTTATAGTTTGTTAGATGTTGCACTTTTATTTCAACCCCCACCCCAAAAGAAATCGAAATAAATCCACCATCTAAATCAACTAAAACAAAAAAAAAAGGAAACAAGTATACAAAATTGGGACAAAGGAGATCGAGGAGGAAGTAAAAAGCCAAATCTAATGGTTATCTCCTCTTCTCTAACGATCTCTTCCCCTTTGACCTCCTTGATATCCATCTTCGCTGACCTCCTCGACCTTTGGTGAGCTCTAATCCGTATTAGGGTTTCATGGGTTAGGGTTAGGGTTTCGGCTTTTCAAGTTCAGAAAGGATATTCATGGTCGAGGATTTGGAAAGGGATATGGTTACATTAGTGATGGTGAGTGAGGTGGCAAGTGACGTATGTGTAGATCCATGATAGAGGCGATGGGTTTGATAGGGAGGGTAGGCGTGGAGTGGCGGGGTTGGGCGGCGTCATGACGGTAGAACCGAGTGGCCTAGAAATTTCTCCTTCTATTCCGATTAGGGGGAGGAGGCAGAGGTGGAGCACCGGTGGGCGACAGGGGCCAAGGGTGGGAGAGGGAGAGAGGAGGGAAAGGGGGAGGAGCATGGGTGGGGTGAGAGGCGAAGTGGGTGGGGTTGGGTTTCCTTGCATTCGCTACTAACCTTAGCAACAAATAAGCTTGCAAGGCAAGATAAAAAATCAGTTCATCATGAGATACCACAATCAATATACTTAGGCCGCGTTCGGTTGTTACCGAATGGTGAGCACAAATGATTCCACTAGCAAATACAGAGCTAATTTTGGGCCACACCAAAGGGCAGCGCCTGGGAGCCCCGAGCCTTGATGGCTCGAAGACGGTTGCCTAGGCCTTGGCCGGCGCTAGAGGCCCTGGTAGGAGCCAAGGATCGGGTCCATGCTCTTGTCGGTCGGGAGCCTAGTGCTTGGGAGAGCCCACGAGCCCTTAGCAGAGGCGCATGCGTGCTCAAGCTCGGTCGATTCCTTAGCCCGAGAAAGGTGATGGGTGTAGTCCCAGAGCCTCCAAGCGATCTAGGAGGAGGGATCGGTCAAGGGTCTCTTGGTCGGGAACCTTTGATCCCAATGCTTAACATACTCATATGTTCAGATCTCATCAAGTGTCTTCCCTAGCAATAATCCTCACCCACGAGTGTCTTCCCCATCGAGCGGCTTACGGGCCTCTATGACGACGAAGAAACTAGAAGTGGAAGCTAACAATCTATGAGCTTCGTCGGCTTCTACTTGCGAAGTTATAAAAAATTTATTTTTCTTACAAAAGCTCCTAAAATGTAAGTTATTCCAAACAAGGCCGACATTATGAGGGCCCGAAACTATGAACGTAAATTGTTCTTAAAAAGGTTCACATTTATAGAGCCCTTTTTAAAATACTTGATTTTGCCTCCCATTGCCTCTCATTACCTCCCTAAATTCTTTTTTTTTTTCATTTGAAAGGGTAACCATGTCATTAAGCCGGCGCTAATCAGTAATTCTCCGTGTACTCGCTTTTCGTTCTCTTTCTTGCGGCATTCGTCGCCATCGAGATGTTGCGACTCACGGCGATGGTGACTTCGCCCATGGTCGGATCCGGGCGGTTCCTCACCGTGGCCTCCTCCCATGGCGGACAGGGGTTGCGATATTCATGTGAGCCATTGAGAGTTGATTAATTTGATATGCCTAAATTAATGTGAGCCATTCAGTTATATCCGCCGAGACTAAAAATGACGCCGCTGCATGCCACCGCCATACCATCGCCCTCGCCGTACAAGTTGGATCTCAGACTCAAAATGTCGGGCCGCCGCCACCCCGCCCCGTGGCCCGCCCGCCCTACCCGGAGGATGGCGGCGGGTGGACGGTGCATGAAGGATGGCGGCGCGACGAACCTTAGAAGATGTTTTTTTTGTTTTAATTAATTAACAAGAAGATATCCATGTGACTATTTATTACTTGTATTATCCACCCTAACTATACTAGGCAAAACAATATTTTGTGTTTATAGAGTTACCATTTTACCCTTGACAAAAAAAAAAGAATTACGAGAATGCAATTACCGTCCATTCTCAATCGTTTCATTTTGCGGAGGCAACGGGAGGCAATTTTTCCTCCTATGGTCCTTGTCATAGACACAACAGAGGCAATTTTTTGCCTCGATGCCTTTGCCTCCCATTGCCTATAGCCTTTGTAGTCGCCGGATCGGCCGCTCTCGATCGATGTGAGCCATCTAATTTTTTCCCAATTATTGTAAAAATTTCTCATGACAAAAGGGGAATTGAAATCAACAATTGCCCTACTTGCACATGGAAGAAAACGTTCGCGCGTTCACACACACGCGACATTTAGCAAGAACAAATCCTTCCTAATTCTAACCGTGGAAACATCCTGACACCTTTTTTTTTTTCTTTTAACGAACATCCAGTTTTTTGTTGATAAGGCATCGTCCGTTGAAAAATGTTTTAGTCGAGTATAATATATACAAATATCATCAAGTTATTAATGCCTGGATATCAGTCAAAAGGGAACCGGTGTACTTCATACTGTTTCGAATTCTTACGGTCATCTGAAAGTACCTGGTTGTATTTCCATTCCATTAGCCCGCAAGGCCTGGTAGTAATTACAGCGTTTTGAAGAAAAAAATCCAGACTACACCGAAACAAAAACTCCAAAAGAACTTAAAAGCGAGGTTTTCTGGAGCACTTAAACAAGCCATTCAACCAAAACCATATTTTGCATCCAATCCAAATAGTTTAGAATTCTGATTTATCAAATATCCAAATATATAAAAAAACGAATTATTGAACGAACCTAACTTAAGCAAATCTAATTAATCATTTCACCAGATTCTTGCTGCTAAGGTGCTGTTCTTCCTCTTGGTATGCTCTCGATCATGTGTCAACCGTATAAATTGCCATGAGCTTAGCGCTTTAGTGGCACAAGCCGGCGGTATTTCCTCAACATGCTCAGACGAGGACGGCCGCCGCCAACCTTGCATCTAGGCGCCAACGACGAGGAACGGCCGTGCTCCCGTTCTCAGGCTGTTGTGGCGGCGTCGGCGTTGGCGTCGTCGCCGGCACCTGCTCCTGGTTCTGCTTCTGCTCACGCGCCATCTGGGATAGCTTCTCCATCTTCTTCATTGCCGGGGTCGCGAACACTGCCGAACACGATCCCCCAAACCCAGTCCTCTGCTGCGCCTGCGATCTCATGCCGGCGAGGAAGCACGCGCGTCCCGTCTCCTCGTACTCCCGCTCGTCGGACACGCGCCGGCTCAGCTCCTGCAGCTCGGCCACCAGCGCCTTGCACATCGGGTCGCCGGACAGCGCCGGCGCAGACCGGCTCAGCGACTCCTGCCGCGCGTCGAGGATGCGCGCGGCCTCGGCGTAGTCGCCACGCTCGGCCGCCGCCCGCGCCAGAGCGATGTCCTCCGCCGCCCGCCTCCACGCGGACGCGCTCACGCTCGACCTCCATGGACGGCGCCACGTCCTTCGCCTCCATGGGACGCTGGACCACGGCGTCCTCGCCGGCCACGTCCACCGACTGCCCCGTCGCCGTGTCGAGGTACGTGCACCTGACTTTGAAGAGGCGCGTGGCTAGCTCGTCGATGGAGTAGGCTCTTGGCACGTCGACGAAGAGCAGGAAGCGCCTCTCCTCGTCCGCGTAGAGCTCGCCGACGTCCACCGTGACGGCGCGTCCCTCCGCGTCGATGCGGCTCTCGTAGCTGCCGGACTTGACCGCCCGGACGCGCACGCCGGGGTGGACACACTCGAGCGAGATGCGCGCCTTCTGCACGGCCACCGAGAGGAGCCCGCCGATGCACCGCGCGAACGCGTCCTGGATGACGGTGTGGTTCTCGATGAAGGAGAAGGTGCCGCCGGTGACCTCCGAGATGTAGTGCATGGCCGCCGCGTCGTGGTCGGTGCCGAACCCGAACGTGTGCACCGGCGCGCACCGGTCGCCGGCGGTGCGCCGGAAAGACTGCGGCACAAGCACGTCGTAGCCGGTCTTGTTGAATCTATTATAGGATCCGAAGCCGCCGCCATGATGATGCATGCTTTGGTTGTCCTGGCCGTCGGAGAGAAGGATGACGCTGGCGACGGCGTTCTTGTGCCGGCGGCCGTCGAGCACCATAGCGGCGACGTCGAGGCCGTCACGGATGTTGGTGCAGCCAGACGCAGCGAGAGACTCCACCGCGCGCTTGGCCGCAGCCTTGCCGTCCTCGGACATGCGCGTGAGCCGGGTGACCCGGTGCGCGTCCGTGGAGAAGGCGACGACGCTGAGGCGATCACCGGAGCCGAGGTTGTCGATGAGGAACCCCATGGCGCGCTTCACCAGCTCCAGCTTCTCACCCATCATGCTACTGCTGACGTCAAGCACCGTGACGAGATCTAGCGGCGCACGCGCCGATGACGCCGACTCCGGCGCCGCCACCGCGGGCGCCTTGGCATGCACGACGACCCCGAACCCGTCGCGCGCCGCGGCTTTGGCGAGCGCAGGGTACTCGCAGTGCGTCTTGAGCACCAGCATCCTGGCGGCGGCGGCGCTGGGGGCCTCCACCGCCGAGAGGGGCGTGCGTCGGCGGAGGTTCCACCGGCTCGTCGTCGCTGAACATTGCTTCGATCACTGCGGACGACAGCGACAACGATGACGGCGCTTCGCGCCAGAGCGCGGCGCAGACCGGGCAGACGCTAGTGCTGGGCACGCAGCGGAGGTGGAACGTGTGGGAGCACTCGGCGGTGAAGATGGCCTGGCCGTGGCTCATGCCGCCGAAACAGACGGCGCACCGGCTGCCGCCGACCTTAGTCATGCCCATTCCTATCCTCGTGGCCGCCATGGAGAAGAGCTAGGCGTTCTTGATGGGATCTCCTAGGAGAGGAGAACGACATATCTGAAAGCCTTTTGATTTGATCGTATTGCACGGGGATTAGGATTACATGCTGAAAATGAGCCACAATCTGTTGGAGTAGTTGCCGTGTAGAGGAGAATTGCAATCTTTTTTCAGACCCCACTAATCATCATTATCCAAATCAAGGGGCCAAGATGCACTGATTACTTCATCACCTGGATGAAATGAAGAATTCGTCATTCATTGCCTAATAAGAGTATCTCCGACTATCTTGAAAATGAGTCCTAAATAGTTGGTTTCAGAACCTTTCCAAAGAAGAAAAAAAACTGCGCCAAGGCCGCCACCACCACTGACGTAATATGTATCATCCGCACAGCACGACAGATTAAGAGAGGTAGTATACACAAGCTCAATAGATTGGGAGTTGCACTTGCACTAATATAACCCTGCTTGTTGCGCCGTTTGGAGCACGGGCATTCTGGAAGAGTCCGATTCATTTTTTCACAACCGTAAACCAAAATTTTCGTAAAATCGTGTAAAATTCTGAGTTGGAGCACGAAATTTAGAACCACACCAGAATAAAATTTAAAGAGCTCATGGTATGGTATCTGAATTCCATGTCCATGAGCATTCATCGCATCATAAAACAAATCATCAAAAGACACAATAATCCAGGCATACTCGCAATCCAGGCATTCACCAGACCACATCATTTCCACAAGAATGAGTAGCAATCACAATCCAACCATCCAGTGGCATAGGACCTACGAGATTGCAGATCCAGAGGCGACCCTTCATCCCACTGGCAACATTGTCCTCGCCTGCAGATTAGTAGAGTTGAAGGGCAGAAATGCACGGTTGCAGCTAAATAAGAAACAAACAAACATGATGCAGGCGGTGCAAGGCAGAACTTTTACAACATGGTCTTTTTTTTCTTCTCTTCTCTGTTTTTGCTTGATGTAAAAAGGGTCTATGGGGAGTTAAATGAAATGAAACAAGAACAGCATGAGCATGTCATGAGATGCGAGATCTAGACACACAAGCCACCACCACCGCAACCAGGAGGGGCTCATTCCGCTACCTACGCGCAACCGCAAAGACAAACGGCGAAAACACAGCCAAACTGGGTTTGCTGAGCAACACATACGGCCTGCGCCTGCCTTCTGCTTCGGCTTCATACTTCTCTGTGCCCAGCTGTTCAAGCCGAAGATGCAAAACTGAACCCAGGCAGGAGCCATCCACTCTTCTTCGCATGCTCCACATAGGAAAGGAACTTCTGCCCAGCATCAGGAATGTCAAGAGCCAGGTCTTCAAGCCCATCCCTGACCCTTGAGAACCCCTTGGTCATCTGGTTGATGGTTATGATCCCTTCACCAAAGCACTCCTGCAGCAGACTCAGGGTCCTCTCATTCTTCTTCTCCATTGCCATCACGAGCGCCTTCTTGACAACTTCATGGTTGAAGAAAGACATACCCAGCTCACGGATGCAGTTGCATGCTTCCCCTAAATCACCTCCACTCTCATACTCCTCCAGGAGCTTTGTTATCTTGTCCTTGGCATCCTCCACAGCCCATCCGGTTCCACCACCCCAGCACCTCAGAAGCCTCTCACCAGCATGACGGGCCGAAGCAAGGGAGCGTGCCATGTTCAATGTTTCAGCACCGCTGCAGTTTGGTGGAAGCTTGCTGCTAATCTCATCCAAGTTTAGAGGTGCAAGAACATCATCAATCACAGCCCTGGCTAGGAACAGTCCCAGCTCATCTGAGGCATCCAATATATCCAGTGCGGTGTCTTCTGCAGATTCAAGGAGCATTACAAATCCCTTGGCGATGTCCTCAGACGAGAACAGCTCCATGCTTAATGAGGATAGAAGAACTGATGCCATCTCTTTCTCCCTGTTCTTGCGGTCCATAGCAATTGTTATGAGCTTCTTGATGAAGATTGGATTATATTCTGGATAACCAAGCTCTTTGACACTACGGATAACCTCTGCTGTATCATCAGAGAGGAAGTATTCGTGTATTATAGATACAGCCTCCCTCTTGTACCTTGCCAGCTTCTCATGTTCATCATCTTCAACGCTTCCGTTGACACCTGACTTCACATATGAAGAATCTAGCCATCCCTCTGAAATGGCTTTTGACACCAACAGCTGAAATTCAGACTTTGCAGATGGTATATCAAGAATGAGATCATCAAGACTCTCAGCAACTTCGATAGAATCCTTTCATCATCTGACTAGAGCTTATTAAACATTCTTCAGATGCTTCCTTCAGAAGTTTGACAATAAGAGCTTCAGCAGCTGGACTCTCCATTCCAAGAGTGAGAGCTCGCTTCACCACCTCATGATGAAAAAAAGGGGGCACTGCCAGCTCTCTAATGCACCTACAAGCCTCAGCTGTATCACCGTTTTTTGATGTATTCCTTTAGAAGATCAGCAATCCTCTTCTTCACCTCTTCTACCGTGATGTGAGTTGAACCACCCCCCCATCGCCGCTCAATTAACTCTGCATGGTGGGCGCTGAAAGATAGCTTTTCTCTGCAATTTGTACAACCAGCATACCCTTTGAAGATCCTGAGAGACTCACTTTTGCCTTGCTGAGGAAAGCAGGTGGCAGAATGTCATCAACAACTGCACGTAAATCTAAAAGCCTTGAGCACATCAACCGCATCAGGTATGTCAACAGCCAGGTCATCAACAGCCTCTAGTAGCAGCACAAAACCCAGTCTTATTTGAGTTGAACTGACCACGTTGCCATAAAGATATGATAGAAGCACTGATGCCATCTCTTTCTCCTTGTCATGCCTGTCCATCGCTGTGGAAACAAGCTTCTTGACAAAGTAGCGGTGGAAATCATCATAACCCAATTCTTTAAGATCAGAAGCAGCTAATTTCACATCACCATTGCTGAAATATTCCTCAATTAACGGGATAACAGCTTTCTTGTAGTCTTCTAGTGGGGTTGAAACAGGGGCTTCAACTAACTCATATGGCTCCTGAGTAGCAAAAAGAGATCAACATCGTACATGTATGGTTGGATGCTAACCACTTAGAGGTAAATAAAAGGTGATCTACAATAGTCTCTGAGATTGAATGAACATTTGACAGTCAATTGTTTGTAGCAGAGTGAAAGAACAATTGGGTCAAGACCATCAAGTCATTACCTCACCACTGTCATAATTTGGATCATTTCGGTCAAGGCATGCCTCTGCATCAGTATCAATTAGTTTGCCCCAAGTTCCTTTGCCACCAGCTCCATCTGCAATAGAAACCTCAACAAGTCAATTAGGATACAGTATAGCATAGATATATTTCACATTTTTCTATCTTGAAAGTTTGAAACATGGTAGTATTAATCTTAGGTATAACTCACAATACTATTTACTAAGCTATTGTACTCACATAGGGCCAAGCCCAGCTATGAGTTGCACTTAGATGTATTGATCTTAGGTATAACTCACAATCTTAAGTTGCAAGGGCTGCAATAAGCATAATAGAGCTAAAGGAACATGAGCCTCCAAAGTACACCTGACAACTGGTGTTTTATAACAGTAACTAATGCTAACATATCCTGCTTTCACATAAGAGATAACCATAGGCATTCAGGGTAGACTGGGAAGCAAACATGCTTCTAAACATATCCCTAATACACCATGTGAATACAAAACAAATTAAGGAACTGATGACTGGAAGACAAAAAGATAAGATCACAAGCTAACCAAAGTTTCTAAATCACAAAAGGAAACAATTGAAAGTCCATAACAGCACTGCAGACTTTTTTTTTGGGGACATGCATACATAGTTGGCAGCATCAAAGACAGTCCAAATATCATCAGCTAAAATTGCTAACTGAAAGGCGGAGACTTAATAGGTTCAAACAATCAAGCTAAAGGATGCTCAACTAAACCCCCATTAGGAGTTCAGGACACAATTTGCCAAACAGCATGACAGGTGTTTTATAAATAATATACAAATGAAGTAGCTGTACTTCATAAAACAAATCACATACAGCGTGTCCTACATGGTACACACAGGAGCTACTTGAAGTGGTCCTGTGAAATAACAGCTGGCTTGTGGAAGATGGTTGACATCATACCCGCCCACAGGACAATTCAGTGGTTCAATCAACTCAAAGCTGGTTATCAGAACCAAGGGCACTGCGTGCACTGTCAATTTTACGTTTATTTTGACCTAAGAACAGTTTCTACAGTTACACAGATATCACGACAAAAAGAGTACGGTGGTGACAAAAAGCTAAAAGGCTTGCGAATGAAGATAGAACAAACATACTACCTAAAACGAACTGACCTTTCGACAGAATCACTACACAGGCGTGCACTGCCAATTTTACGTTACCATATTATTACCTTAAGAACAGTTTCTACGGTTACACAGATATACGACAAAAAATGCGGTGGTGACAAAAATAGCTAAAAGGCCCACGAATGAAGATGGAACAAACATATAGTACCTAAATGCTCCGACCTTTTGATAGAAATCACTACACACAATGTAGCGTCAATTTTACGTTACCATGTTTTGACCAAAGAACAGTTTACACAGATATACGACAAAAGAGCACGTTGGTGACAAAAAGAGCTAAAAGGCTGGTGAATGAAGATAGAACAAAGATAGTACCTAAAACGATCTGACCTTTCGATACAAAACACTACACAGCCAAATATACAAATGTCATGGTTAAATTAAACCACTCCCTTATAGGTAGCTCAACCACCAGCGAATCCCCTATTGACAGCTCAAATCGGAAGTTCCCGCACTCATAAAAACTATTATGCACCATATATGAAAAGCCAACCGTCTACATAACAAGCATGGACATATAGCACAGAATATTTTAAACAAAGTGCTTATATACTTAACCAACCTACACTAACAGTTTCAGTTGGGCAGACATAGATATAAGCAGCTAAAAAAGCATCATGTTTCTACACAATAAATTGCATTGATGAAGCATTTATGTGCTAATTATCATCACAAAACCCAAGCTATGCAGTATTGTAGTCTCAGGCTCTAAGCACAACAAGAGCCCATCATCCATGGTGGCCCAATTTCAGGAGAAATCCAGAGCTGTAGGCAACAAGGAGACCCCGCAAAAAAAGCATATATATCCCTAGCTAATAAATAAACAAGGAGAGCTAGCTATATGAAGCAGCAGAGCTGCCGAACCTACATTTGTAGCAACATAAGCTAAAACATCATGACGCCACAATTAGCATGACACCTAATCAACACAAACGAGGCAGCAAAATTAACAATAGCAGCACACCATTCACAGAAACCAGCAGCCTACCCTATCCAATCCAATCCTAAACGAACAAGCAAGGTTAGGGGACGGCACCACTAAACACAGCAGGCGTGAATAGAACAGATCGAGCAGCGCCACCTCCTCACCTTTCTTCACCTTGATGGTCTTCCCGGAATGCGAGCGGCGCACGTGCCTGGGCCCACCACCACCCCCACCCCCGCCGCCGCCACCCCTCCCCCACCACCAGCCGCGGCGGCCGCTGCTGCTGCTGCGGCGGCGGCGCGCTTCTGCTCCAGCATCTGCTGCTCGTACTGCTGCAGAAGCGCGGAGGTGGTCCCTCCCGTGGGCGAGCGCGGGGAGGCGAGCGACTGCGTCTCCGCGTTCTGCACCGCGATCCGCAGCTTCTCCCGCTGGTCCTGCGTCAGGAACCCACCGTTGTCCTTCCTCGGCGACGTCATCCCTCCTCCTCCTCCTCCAGCACCAACCACCTGCACACCACCACCACCACCAACAACAACAACGAAGCAGCAGCGCTCGCGCGCGTCAGCGAAGCCGGAATGGAGGGAAGGGGAGGAGGAAGAGGAGGAGTAGGGTTTCTCCAACCCGTCCGTACCTAGGGTTTCGGCCGCGGATCGAGCCGGCGCGAGATTTGTGTGCGAGCGAGTGTGTTCGGATAATTTTTTTTTCTCCTCTCTCCACTCTCCTGCTGTTTTGTTTTCTCCCTCTCCGGGTAGAGCGAGAGAGAGAAACGGGGACGGCGACGCGAGTGTGACGGCAAGGATAGGAAAGGGGAGGCGCCCGCGGCGGAGCGGCGTTTTATACGGAGGCGGAGGCGAGCGTGGGTGTGTGGGTCCCGCGCCGCGGACACGTCCCGGTGACGGGCCCGCACGTCATTGAGCCTGCCTTGTGGGCCTGCACGGCCCGCTGGTCTGGTCCGTCCGGGCCGGCCGTCGCGGATCCCGCGTCTCCACCTGGCTGGCGCTTGTCCGCTCGGGTCAGCTGGGAACACCAACGCCTCACTGACACGTGGGCGGGACTGGCTCTGGGCCCCGCGTGTCGGTGACGGAGGGAGAGGGTGGTGTTGGGCCTCGGGACGCGCGGCGTTTGGACCGGGCCGGGCGGCGTGGGAGTTAGGGTTTTGCTGCTCGGAGGCAAACGACGGGATCGTCTGTGACGAACGGAACGGGGTCGGAGACTGTGGTGTGGACAGGCGGTGGTGGCTGCTTGGATGGGTGACACTTGGCGGGATGTGATTGGTGGTGGTGATGTGGATAAGGCAAAGCAGAGGTGGATGAGAATGACGCGTAGGATTTAAGTCAAGGTTCAGTCGTCATTATCAACAGCATCAGTGTATCGCTCACGCCAAAATACTAGGTTCGGGTTCGGATCGATTATTACCTGGAGATGGCAAACCCACGTGTCAGAGACTCACGGTTTTCCTTGGGCTGAGAGAGGCTCCTCTTTTCGGCACACAGTTTGTTGCAGTAGAAACGTTTCGTGCTTTCAGGTTTCAGCACACAGAAAGGATCGATTCTAGCGATGGTTGTTTCCCTTTATAAATACTAAGGATGACGATTGTTTTAAAACATCATTTTCTAATCTAGAATAAGTATGACTAATTACGGAACAGTTTCTTGTATTGTAAACCTATTATTTGATACATATAAATAAATAAATAAATGTTGAAATCTAGAAAGAGAAAAATTAGCTTAGTTTAACAGCAATCCCTTTTGGCATGGAGAGAGTACAG
This sequence comes from Hyparrhenia diplandra, assembly GCA_015847255.1. Taxonomy (NCBI): domain Eukaryota; kingdom Viridiplantae; phylum Streptophyta; class Magnoliopsida; order Poales; family Poaceae; genus Hyparrhenia; species Hyparrhenia diplandra. Next base: position 308,692 of record JADLZK010000001.1, read on the forward strand.
TAGGTAGTCAGTGTTATTTTGGACTAATATTTAGCAGAACAGTAGGTGACCAGTGTCATTTTAGAAACTTTGTTTTTTTTTATTATTTTTGAGCAAAATTTTAGAGACTCTGTTGAGGGTGGCTCATTTGACAAGACAAGTACAACCAAGGTGGTTTGTTTGTTACGCTAGCTGTGCCTTGGGCTTGAACTTATCCAAAACCAGGGGTCGCTTGTCGCCAACTGAAATCGTGCTAGCGTTTCGTTTCATGGACAAGGCATTTCTTGGCCGCTCTCTCTTTTCTATCAGCAGTTTGCTTCGACCCAAAACGTATATATATCGTTTTATTAGGCATGACACGAAAGTAAGTTTCATCCTTGTCCTTTGAAAAAAAAAAAAAAAAAAAAATGCCGGTTCCATGCTAGCTGAAGAAAATCGTAACGTTGGCTCCAGGCCCGGCCACATGAATTTCCTGGTTGCCAAGGCCAACTTTGGTGGGGTTGACATGAAAAACAGGAAAAATCATGGCAGAACTTCCCACAAATGCTAGATCTTGTCACAATTATAGACTTTTACTAAACCAGAATAATAATTAATGGCACACTGAAGTAACTACTTCAACTCCCACCCCGAAGTGGTGCGAGGCCCGCGCCGCCTCCCTCCCCCCAATCCACTCCCCCGCCGGCGACGCTGAGGCGGCCGGCATGGCCACGCCGACCGGCCGGGATGGCGGCGGCGGGGCACCTTTTCCTCTTCTCCGGTGGTGTCATGAGCGCGCGGCGCTACCGGTGCGGCGTCGCCTCACCGGCCGGCGTGGGACTCGGCCGAGGTCGCCCGGCCATGGCGCCAGCGGCGGCCACGGGCCCGGCAAGCGCAAGTTGGGTGGCGCGGGCAGCGGCGGACCTCTTCGCCTCCAGCGTCGACCCCTTCCCGATACGCACACCGACATTCTCCGAGTCAGGCGGCCGGATCCGGTGCCCAGTGGCGGATTCCGGCGGCCCGAGGGCGGCCGGGGCGCGGCGCCGGAGATGTCCGCTTCGATAGGGCGACTACGCATGCCGATCAGGGCCCTTTGGGGGCAGGGCGGCGACGCCAACTTTGGGTGACGGCGGGGTCCTTCTCCGCATCGGTCCTCTTCTTGGACGGCGGCGAGAAGTCTAGATCCGCGCGCTGGGTGGCCGGATCCGATGCACCTACTCGGCTAGTTTGGCCTTCGTGTCGATGGTCGGCGGCGGTGTGGTGGTGGCGGGTGGCATGCTTTGGCGGTTGGGCCTTGTGCGGCGGGGGGGACGTTCTTTTTCTTCATTGTCCCTCTCCCCCGATGGCCTCGGTGCGCGGAGGCTGCCATGGTCGCTATGATGGTGGTCAAGGCGAAGGCATCGGGGTTGGCGTGCGGCAGGTGGACGATGCGTGCGGCGGAGGCGAGTCTTTGGTTTTTTTGGCAAGGCGTCTTGTCGGCCAGGGGTGACCGACGCAGCTTTGCGGTGTATCTTTGTGCAGCTTGCGCGTTGATGCCCCTCGGGCGAGTTTTTTGGCGGGATGATCGGCAACAATGGCGGTGGTGACTACCAAGGATCCGGATTCTAGGCCGGACGTCGGAGCGGGGGCTATCTTGGAGCGAAAGCACGGCAACGGCGACGCTTTACGGCGCCGCTTTTCCCTATTGTGGAAAAAAATAAAAGGGGAACATCTCATTAGATGATACTAAAAACCTAATGTATATAGTGAAAGATGGAACCAATATACGCCCAGTAGTCCAGCCTCGCAAAAATTATCTGTGCTAAATGATGATCCTCCTTTTGCAAACTAAGCACTGCATCTCAAGATCAAAACAACTACATCATGGTACCTTTTTAACATCATAAGGAGACTAGAATCAGAGAGCAGGAGTCATGAAGGGTAAATGGAATCAAACCAAAAGATAAAACCATCACTCCTTCAACTATTAACTCCTAGGAGGGTAAATCAGTAAATACACCTGGATTAAATAGCACCGCCACCACCGTAAATTTGGTTAGATCAATTTAGATTGTTTGCAGGCTAAGTTTCCTAAGACTATAAATACAAGGGGTCATGTAACCGTTGAATCTTGAGGAATGAAATAGTCGAGAGACTCTAAACCCTAGCCCGATCTCAAGCTTTGGAGCTCCCTCTGCCTCTCCTCCCTCCTTACGTGCGCCGCCACCACCTCCACCGCCGCGAAGCACCCACCGCCTTCCATTCCATGTGGGCGGCTTGCGGCCCTAAGCCGCTTGCCCTTCTCCAGCCTCCACCACGCTGCCAGCGAGCCCCCAGGCATGCCCCTTACACATCTATTATTCCTATTATGTTATAAATTAATAAATATAAAACATACAACTTAATAAAAGTATTTTTATTAGCCATAAATATATAATAAAAACAGTAACAACCTCATACTTATATATAGTATCTTCTAACATTCTAGCTCACGCGAGAGTATGGTTGATGATGGACTAGTTAGCTTAGCCGTTAGCAGTTAAATTAATTTGGCCAACCATATATACAATCCTATTATTTATAGCCACATTACACTGTCAGGCAAGGGATGGCGTGAGATCGATGCCATCGAAGTTTGGGGCGTAAGTGTGAATGAATGTTACAAAGAGAGACTGATGGGACATGTAGATGCATGCCACGCAGGTTTACAAGAACAAGCTAGGAACCGGATGCTGTCAAAACGACTTGGGCAAAGGATCTGGATAAAATGTTTTATAAGTTTTATTGCCGATCACTCTAAGTATCTACATATATATTTATAGCTGGAATTTTGCGAAGTTGGTATGGTGATCAATTGCCCAAGCATATATATAAGCCATATATGTTCATCACGACAGATGTGAAACCAGCCCACCATTACCACACTCGGTTAGGCACCATGGCCGCCAGTAGCAACACAGACGACACAAGAACAATCCTCGTCACCAACGATCATGAGCCCACAAACCCAACCCTTGAAATAGTACTAGCCATCGACGAAAATATGGTGACGGCAAATGAGAGGCTCAAGGCCAAGATCCAAGGGTTCCCCAGCAGCCTCAAGGCCAAGATCCAACGGTTCCCCGCAGCCTCCAGGGGATTGGGGGCGACAGCGATCGCTACATCGTGCCGAGCGTGGCGGCCATCGGCCCCTACCACCATGGCTCGCCGCACCTGCACAAGATGGAGGTGAAGCTCGCCGCTGCCTACCACCTTTGCAGATCCTCTGGTCGTAGCTCCGCGGAGGTCTATGAGAAGATCTTGTCCGTCGTCGGAGATGCCCGTGGATGTTACGACGCCGATGACCCGACGGTGGCGGGCCTCAGCGACGCCGACTTCGCGACCATGATGTTCCTCGACGGCTGCTTCCTGCTGCAGTACATGGCCGCCGGCGGGGTCGAGCCCGTGCTGCAGAACGGGAGGACGCTCTCAGGGCTCAGCATCCAGTTGGACATCTTCATGCTCGAGAACCAGATCCCCTGGCTGGTGCTGGAGGTGCTCACGGAGTTGATGCCCGTCGACGTGCGAAGGTTTGTTGCAGGAATGCAGGAGAACTTTCACCCCGGAGAGCGCGGGGTTACGGTTAACAATGGCGGCGGCGAAGCTGACAACTACACGCCGCCGCATCTCCTTGGCCTGCTCTGGCACACTCAGGTCGGCAGCATGCCCACGCACGTGCAGTACAACAGGGGCCTCGTGTCGTCGCTCAACTCCAGCAGCGCGTCGGAGCTCGCGGAGATCGGCATCAAGTTGACACCGAGCACCGAGCCATGGTTCGGGGACACGAGCTTCCAGTACCGGGGCTGCCTGTTCGGCAAGCTGTCCCTGTCGCCGGTGTCCCTGAACAACATCACCGCGTGCTGGCTCGTGAACCTGGCGGCGCTGGAGGTGAGCACCGCGGGCGCGAGCGGCTACACCGTGAGCTCGTACCTGTCGGTGCTGGCGATGCTAGTGGATAAGGAGAAGGACGTGAAGCATCTGCGCTCAAACAATATCCTCTACAGCACTTTGAGCAACGAACAGGCTCGACGCTTCTTCAATGGGCTCGCCGAGCACCTCCTCTTCGGGGATCGCTACATCGCTACATTGCAAAGAATCTACTCGTACAGGCGCCAAAAGTTGGCGTGGGTCGCCACGTACAGGTTCATATACAAATATTACAAGGGGATTGCCGCTGTCATGTCCGTTGCCGGTGTGCTCTTCACCATCTTAAACGCACTTTATTCGTTCAAGAAATCCTATAAAACCTAGCTAGCTAGTCTGGCCCCTTGCTTCGATCGCTTGTTACATACTTTATATGCATATTTGGGCAGCTTCTTCGTACTTACTTATGCAATAAGCTTCTTCGTACTTACTTATGCAATAGTTCATATTTATTGGGCCAGCTTCTTCTTATATTTTTTCTCTGAGGAGCCCGGTTTTTCTCATGCCCCCGCATTCGCCCCACGCGGGCGACAGGTGGCGAAACAGTGCCACTGTCTCGCTCTCCTCCCTCTCCGCCGCGCCGCCGCCGGAGCAGGCCGTCGGCAAGGCCGTGCGGCTCGCCGGGATGGCGGCGGCGGGCTCGCTCCACGAATCGGTGGATCGGCGGCGGCGCTACGGTTGGTGGCGGCACGGCCGCGGCGCCCGGCGGTGGGGATCGGCGGGACTTCTCCGCCGGCCGCAGCGGCGTCGGCCGGTCCGGCAGGCGCGAGGGTGGCGGCGGGATCCTCCTCTTCTCTCCCTCAGTCGTCTCCTTCTCCTCTCACGGCGGCACCTGCGGCGTCGGCAGGCTTCTCCGGTCCGCGCCCGGATCCGATGCCCTCATGGCGGATCAATCGCCCCAGGTAGGGGTGGTGCGATGGTGGTGGCCATGGTGGAGGTGGCGGCGCGCGGCTTGGGGCATCAGGTTCTTTGCCCTAGTGGCGAATCACGGTGCTTCCTGGGGGGGCGGCGCCCAAGGTGGTGGGGCACTCGAGCTCGGTGTCGGGTGGCGGTTGTCGACGGCGCCGGCGGTGGGTGCGAGCGGTGATGATGGCGGCAACGGCTTCAGCGTGCGGCAGTTATGACACAAGCGGTAGGGTAGGCCCGGTTCTGGATTGCCCGGTCGGAGGGGGTGGCCGCCGACGTAGCTATGCGGCTGCTACGTGCAGCCGGCGCGTCGATGCCCCTCTGGAAGGGTCTACGGGGATGGTTGGGCAGCGACAACGCCGATGACAGCAAGCTACTATTAGGTATCTTTGCTCGACATTGTGTTTGCGGGATTCCGTGGGCGAAAGCCTTGGCGATAGTGACGCCTGTGGGCGTCACTTCCCTGATTGAGGGCGACGTGTTCCCTGGCACTATCTTCCATGGGTGAAAACCCAGTCCATCTTGGACTAGTGACGGTGGCCTCGTCGACGTCGTGCCTTCTTGAAGGCGTCGCTACTGGAATTTGTCTTGGCCATGATGTTGCCCCTTGTTGAGGTACTATGCTGTATTCTTTTCTCTTCCACTCAAGAGAAACATATATTTCAACCTTAGGAAGATAAATTCAGTAGTTAAACTGGTTCAGATAATTATTATCCGATAATGATAGGAAATATAGATAGCCTTGTTTGACTGGGGATAGTGTTAACAGTAGCTGATCCGGCACCTGAAGAGGTCTATGGTTGTGGTGGTTTCTTTGTTAATCTTTCATTCTTGCCTAATCCAGAAATAGGGGCTGCTCTGCTTTCAATCTAGATAAAGGCAGCAAGGCAAGAACAGGGATGTGGCGTGCAGAGTCGAAGGCCGGAGCAAAGATGGGAAAAGCCAGAGAGCGATCTTATCAAGGTGAACTGCGATGCGGCTTTCGATCCAAGCTCACGTAATGGCGGTTGGGGCTGTATCCTACGGGATTCAGAGGGCGACTGCGTCGGCATCCGGCGGGGAAGAGTGGAAGCCCAACTGAACCCAATGCACGGAGAGCTCATCGCATGTATTCAGGGCACCCAAGCAGCAGTCGAAGCTGGGATTGGCCATGTGGTCATCGAACAGATGCTGATGCTGTGGTTAAGGCCATCTACTCCAACGATTATGAGCTCAGTGATGTTTCCAACCTGGTTGAAGAGCTACGATGCCTTTGAGTCTGGAACTTTATTTCCTGGAAAGTCCAACAACGTCCACGATCGTGTAATAAAGTAGCGCATGAATTAGCTAAGTTGGGAAGTGTGTGTGATACGGGTGAGGGAATAATTTTAACCTCAATCCCGGAACATATTCAAGTTGTAATTGCTGATGATTCAGCCTCGTATGAGTAATGGAAATCCTTATTTCCCCTCAAAAAAAAAAGTTTTCGTTAAATGTGGGGGAAAAAAACACTTGATTAATCAAACTGGTTAGCCAAATCAGCAGTAACCAGACTCAACCCAAAGCCTTAAATGACTATATTTCTCCATAAATCTAGCTAAACAAAATTCTAAGAACATGTGTGATCTGTGTTGTGTCAAAAGAAAGGAGAACAAAGAAGCAGTCCAGTCATCGGCACAGCTCCTCCGGCAGACGAGAACAACGTTTGCAATGGTATCCTGTCCAGAGCACCGCCAGTTTTTGTTTCCCCCAGTTTCTCCATGAACTGCGCTTTTGTTCTTGCCCTATTCATCATCACTGTTTTGTTTATTAGAAATATAAGCAAGGAAAACATCACTCAACATATAAAGCTAGATGCATCGTCCTGTGCTGAATCTGAATCACTGAAAACACTCATTCAGTTAAACATCTCAAACAAGCAAGAATACCACCCAATCTTACCGGCTTGCTTTTCTCCTTCTTAGATCAAAAAAGAAAAAAAGGAGAACATCTCATTGGATGACACTAAAAAAACCCAATGTATATAGTGAAAGATGGAACAAATATACGGCCCAGTAGTCCAGCCTCATTAGCACACACCAGCAGACCACCTCACAAAAATTATTTGTGATGAATGATGATCCTCCTTTTGCAAACTAAGCACTGCATCTCAAGATCAAAACAACCACATCACGGTACCTTTTTAACATAATAAGGAGACTAGAATCAGAGAGCAGGAGTAATGAAGGGTAAATGGAATCAAACCAAAAAGATAACACTATCACTCCTTCAACTATTAGCTCCTGGGAGGGCAAATCAGTAAATACACCTGGATTAATAGACCATGGTTAAACAATCTTCGAATTGTCTATATCATATAAGAGTAACATATCCATAAGTAAACAGAAAGCAATATACGTTTTCAAGGTTCCAGAACCCAATCAACAATTCCAAAAGCAAACAGAAAGCCACGTCTTTCCTCGGCAATAACAGGCCAGCACAACCACCAGTATGAGTTCATAAGACTTCAGTCCAAAGGCAACCAGAACTTGTCAATAGAAATTGTAGAAGCATGTGACACTAAGTAATTACAGAGTTTCCCTAACAACCATGTGACACTATCTAAACATTAGCTGCCTTATAATGACTATGTTAGGAAAAAGAGTTGCACAGCACCACAGCCGTGGACAATCTGAATACTGGAAGTAGGCCAACGACACCACAGTGGCATGGAAACCATTATAAGCTGCAACACCAAAAAGAACAGAATGGTCAGTGAATAACATACGAAAGGAAGAATATCATAGAACTAATGATGTGACAGTCAAAATATAACATAGAGGAATCAGAATACATCGATTGGGTAAGATGTACAGTGAGCACAGCTAACAGTAACAAAAAATTTTTTCGAACACGACTTCACGTGTCATTTTCATTAAGAGAAAAAGGCCAAGACCGGCCGAACAACACAATACAACTCAACAAGTACACCACAAACACACACAACACAACGCGACCACGAGAGAAAGTGGCAACGACAACAAAGCAAGAAGGAGGAGACCACCCCATCAACCACAAAACACAACAAATAGGCGATATGCAACATCGCTAGGCCGACGCTTCGGAGTCGCCAATTGGATAGAAGAGTGGGAGCTCCGTCGCGCGGCACCCACGCGAAGGTCATCAAGGGGCGTACACGCTCGGCATCGACGCCCGAGGTGGATCAAGCACGCCGCCGCCGGTGACCGAAGGCCAGCAAACGGCGACGATTTAAAAAAGCGGTGTTGTGAACCCCGAGCGACTCCAAGCCGGCGCAACACCGGTGGCCCCAGCCAGCGGCGCATAACACGGCGGCGGCGGTGGCGTCAACATCCAAGCGTGCCAAGATGATCGTTGGCGAGCCGCAACATCATGAGGGGCGAAGGGGACGAACCAGGATGAAGCGTTGAAAAACTTCGGTTGCCGGCACGGCGCCGGTGACCCACGGCCATACAACGGCAGCGGAGGCGGCGATGGTGTCAACCTAACGCTGGGCGGTCGAGGGGACTGCGGCGCGTGGGGAGCAGCCGTAGTGTAGAGGCGACGATGGAGAAACGGGCGGAGTAGCATGGGGTCCGGAGCTCGGGGTTCAACGGAGCCTTCATGAAGGGAGATGACGCCCTCAGCCACCGCGTGAGAGCACCCACGAACTTTCGTTCCTCGGAGCCCCGCGACCGCCCGACGGCGGACGAAGAACGACGCCTTCAAAGAAGGTAATGACGCGCCGCGCCACCGTCGTCGGCCCAAGGTGAGCTTGGGAGGAGGATTTCACCCAAACGCCATCGATCGCGTCCGCCCCGCAATGTGAAGTCCTCCAAAAGACGCTTGGCGTCGCCCGTACCACTTCCCCGCGTCGGAGCCGCCGGCCAACGGCCGTCCCCAATAGCAAGGAGGCAACGGACGGCCTTGACCTTCCACCCCACGGCGGTGGGAGGGGCGCGCCCGCCCGCACGCACGGCACGGCCGTTTCGGTCGACGGGGAGAGGGAAGGGCGCACGCGAGGCCCGCCCGCCGCCAAGGACTGTCGTGCGCTGGAGTTGTGGGTGGAGGCCTCCCCACCGCAACGAGCCGGCCGAGGTGCACCGCCCGAGGCCGGGGTGCGGGCGCGGGAGCGCGTGGAGCCGGTCGGGCGGACGGAGGAAGGTCTCGTGGCGCTCCGGTTCCTCCCCCTGAGGAAGAGGCGAGGTGTGGCGGCCGGCGTCCCGCCGCCCACCACGACGGGTGAGCGGATCGCCGCCGCCGGGCTCCGCACCCTAGGTCGCGCCCGCCGTCGCCGGAGAAGAATGGGAAGGGGGGAGCCGGAGTGGCCAAGAACCCTGGCCGGGCGGCCGGAGGGGCGCCACGCGCCTCGAGCCGGCGGATCGGGCCGCTAGGGAACGCCTCGCGGCGGCGCCGCCGCAACCTAGGCCCGCCGCCCGATCCGGACGCGGAGGGGCGTCTGGCACGGAGGGACGCCGGGCGCCGGAGGAGAAGGAAGTTGGGGAGGGGGGGAGGAGGAGGCACGGGGCAACGGAGACGAGGGAGCGCGGGGAGGAGCCTTGTTGAGCCCTCCCCGCTGGCGCCACCGCCGGCGAGGAAGCCATGGGGCGGCGGCCCGACCGGCGTCGATGGAGTGGGGCTTGAGGCGGCGGCGGCGGCGGCGGTCCCCTCGAGTCGCCGAGGAAGAAGGCGACGCGAGGGTCGGGAGCCTCCTCTGAAAAGCTAACAGTAACAAAATGAAATGACAGACACCTTTTTGCCTCTTGTGCCCATACACCAGCAGCTAAATTTACCCTATGAATATGTAAACGATATCATCCATACCTGCTTCAAATAACCGAGTAGTTTTTAGTTGGAGCAGATTTGGGTAGATTGGGAACCTGGTTGACACAATCCTCAAGGACACGTTTCAACTCCACTTTTGCCTTCTTCACACAAGACTCTGAGTGGCCCTCAATAAACAGGTACAGTTTGCGCTCATTGGTACCAGCGATTTTTCCTTCAGCAATATATGTTCCCCTTATAGTGATAGCAACACCACCTTCCTGAATAGGACCCAATGTGTCTTTGTGAGTGATCCTCCAGCGAGCATACTGTGGGAAATCATCTCTATCTACATATCGAATCCAGGGTCCAAGCTCGGGCACCCGATTAAGCCACGTCACCCGTTAGCCGTCAACCGTCGGATTGAGCGAGCAAGCGATATTATCCGTCCGACGGGTTGGTTCGGGCGCCAACCCGTCGACGCCCGTTAAAATGGAGAACGGGTGCTCGCGAAGATTCGCGAGGCCGGGACCGCCGCCTTCGCCGCCCCGCCGCCTCCTCCGGCTTCCTCTCCCGCGCGCCCATCACGTACGGCGGGCGCCAAGAAGCAGGACCGCCGGCCAGGGCGCCGGCGAGCCGCATCCGCCGATACCGCCGCCTCCCCGACACGCCGAGATCCTTGACCCCGACCGGCAAGCCCCTCCTCTCCTACGTCCTACTCCCGACGACGGCGGCGCTGTTGCAGATAAGCTAGCAGCGGGGGCGCGAGACGGCGACACGACGTGGCCCACGGTGGAGAAGGCATGTCGCAGCAAGCCAAGAACGCGCCGCTGGGCACGCGGATCACGCCGCGGCGGCGCCGATATCTCCGCGCGGCGGGAGGCGGCAAGGTGGTGCGAAAGCGACCGAGATGGAGGGCGGCCGTGGGCGGGGCGCGACACCGTGTGCACGTCCGCGCGACTCAGAACGGCAATGCAGGAAGCCTAACCAAGACGGCGCGAGCTCGCGGCGGTGTAACTGGGCGGCGCCGCTGGCGCGGCATGTAGCCGCGGGCGGCGGCTCAACGGCCCAGAACGCCGCAGCGAAGGCCATGGTGGTGCAATGCAGCCGTCGCAGCTTCTGCTGTGTCCTTCGTGAGCAAGATGGCGTTCGATTTGTGGCACCTGACCTCCTACCGTTCTGCTGCTGGCCGCGCGCGTGGCGCACACCATGTGTTTGCCGTTGCCCCTACCGGCGACCACCCAGCCTGGTTTGCTCCTGTCCTCATTCTTCTTTGATACAATTTGAAAAGCTATCTTTGAGTAGGAATCATGTCCTCTACTCGATATGTTTTTTCGTACTTGTCGATGCACTAGCATTATACTTCAAACAAAAATGAAGGATATTAGCAGAACCTAAAACTGCTGTCACTAGAAATATTTTTCTCAATGGAACATACTGGTCGCAAACAGAGCAGGATTAGTTGATTCAATAATACTGCCCATGTTCATCATGTGATTTAAACTCTTCCATATTGAACCGAAGCATTTCAACATGTCCTTTTGTCTTATGGAATACATAACCAGATGTTGTTTATCAGTATCATCATTTGTTGATTCGCAATTCGTTGGCAATCTTCGGATGAACTGTGATACCCAAAACTGTTGTCACCAGAACTTCCTCAATGAAACTTCTTTCAAAAATGAATTATACATGTCCTAGAAATTCTAGAGTAGATCCAAACTTATTTGTGCTGAAATTCATCATAAGATAGCATATGAAGATTCCATAGCAATTAAGCATTTAAGCTGATAAAATAAGTCTGTGAACATACATGAAAAAAACATGGCACAATCTGGTTGCGTTGTTGCTTGCCAAAGGAATACGAACAAGGTGGGTAGGAATATGCTGGCTTGCTTTCTTGAATTTCAGATCTGCATGATATTTGCTTAGATATCTTCATGGGATTCTCAATGTCATTTGTCACTACAAGATCGTTCATAACTTTCACCCATAATCGTTCACTGGATATGTAATCTTAATTGCACGCTTTTTTATTACTTAAAAACGGTCTCTTGCTAATGAATCACAATCTTATCCTATTTCCTCAAGCCTCATTTAAGAGACAGGTAAAAAAGTGATAACAGAGCCATGTAGCAGTGTATCGTTGAAGTATCCTTGCTCTGCGTCTTAGTCTCCTAGAGTCCTGGTTATCATGTTGCTTAGCTCAGTACAACTTAGATTTTTCAGTGTAAAAACTCTCCTTGCTACCGATAATATTAATTTCATTATAATCCATGTTTTGCAAGCGACAACACTTATGTTTGCCAATCACAAACTGAACTAAATGTTTGCATCTTGCAGTTTGTATATGCAATCCTAAAATTTTGATTATAATATAATTTCTCCTATTGTATATTTTTATCTGAATATTCAACTCTGCATGGAAGAGCTAACGATCAGGCCAGCTGCATAATCAAGCTCTGGTCACAACCCGCTCCAGATCTACCCAATTAGCGCTGATCTGCGTGATCATATACTTATTCTCTTTTCCTGTACGTTAGTTATATATTGATTTAATCCTTCTAAGAAAAGTTATTGATTTTTATAGTGCAGATTCCTCAAGGGATCCAAGTAATGTCAAATAGCAAAATAATTTCATATCTAAGCATGTAACTAATTAATTTTCCTAACAATTTGGGGACAAATCCTGGAGAAAGCTCAATTCCATTCAACTTGATCTGTACTTATACCTACAGAATAGAATAAATTTGGTCCTCTAATTATATGATCCGAGTTATTGCTAACATTGATCCTTAAACACAAGGATCGTCACACCATCATCTTTTTCTTAAGATAGTTTCTATTAAAAAAATATATACTTCAACTTAGAATTTGGTAAGTTATGTTACAGATATTCATGTAAGCTACCAACCTTATGTATACGCTATTTCTTTTTGTAATATATTCATTGGGTACACTGCAGTAAGCTAAAAAATTTATACTTGTAGACTAACTCAAAATATACAGCATCATATATAATAACCTATTCATTTGCCTTCATATTTAATTGGAGCTCTACCATTTGGAGTTCACGTAATAATCGATCCCTTCCTACCGATACAAGATCATTTTGGATAGCTACAGACATCCATAGGCTGGTTTACTCCAGCAAGGGCGCAGCAAAGCTGCGCCTATTTTCTAGTTAATCTCGAGCTCAGCCTCGTAGTGGTCAGGAACTGCATGGCGCTGTATCCGTGCCAAAGCTTCAAGAGCATGAAGCCTAGCTTCATCATTTGTGCTCGGCTCACCCACCGCCTGCACGTCAAGGTCATCTCCTGCCTTATGTACCTCTTCCTTGTCAAAATCCGAATCTGATTTCTCCTGCTCATATCCATATTCCCTTGCCTGAGCCTTCTTTGTGACCTTTCGTGCTTCATCCTCTCCTGATTGAACTTGAAACCGCTTCCACCATAACCAGTACCATGGGTAAGTTCTGTTCCCTGCTTCACTTTTGCCATAAACCGATCAGCTAAGGCTTTCAGGTCCTCTGGAACAGTCTGTCCAGAGAGCTCCAGAGCCTTCACAAGGTCTGGCGCATACCGCTCCTCTTCCTCAGATATAAAAGTCACAGCAGAGCCCTTTCTACAAGCACGGCCTGTTCGCCCAACACGGTGAACATAGTCCTCGTAGTGGTTAGGGACATCATAGTTGACAACCAACTCAAGTTCTTTCACATCTAAACCCCTAGCAGCAACGCTAGTAGCAATCAGTAAGCTGCAGACATTACTCTTGAAATCAGCAACGGTTGATTCACGGTCAGCTTGATCCTTACCACCATGTAGAGACAGGCACTGATATCCATGCTGGAATAAATTCTTAAGCAGAGAATCACATTTATCTTGAGTGTGGACAAACACAAGAATTTTCCCCTTATCACACCACTCCCCAAGCAACTCTAACAGCCTCAAGAACCTCTCACTTATAAAGAGCTAAATTGTAAAAAATTCGGCCCGCGCTAGCTGGACGAAGCCATCTACATGCACATGCGTGGAGCGTGGTGAACTGGTGAGTGTCTGCTCCGGATGTGTCGCAGACAAAAGAAATCGATCGATGCATAGTGATTTATAGTTTCTAATTCTATATAGATGGTTTTTAGTGACATGGTAGCTATTGTAGTTTGTGGGTTGGGACTAAGGTTCCTGTGTATGCATTGTTCTGCGATGGTCGTCCGTTAATGTTTGTTATTTTAGCTAGCAAGTTTAGTAACAATGGGACGACGGACCTTTATTCCGAGATATACAGGATCGTAACAACAACATATTATCATGTTCAGTATCCACTAACATATTTTAGCTAGCAAGTTTTTTATGTGCCAGGTTTTCTCTTGATAAATGTGTAAACAGTACTACCTTCATTTTTAATAAGACAGATAGTCAAACATCAATCATGTTAATAGTTCACAACTCAACGACGTATATTTAAAAAAACAGAGAGAGTGTTATTCACAGCGACATCATATTATCATGCATGTTTAAAATTTTTGCTAGTAAAATATAATAATAATAATAATAATAATAATAATAATAATAATGTAAACAGTACATACATGCATGCATGTATGTATGTATCTTGAGACCATGTGCATGCAGCATGCAGCAGCATGTTTCTATTTAGGTACTCCCTCCGTCCCTAAATAGATGTCATTCTCCTTCCCGAGAAGAACGTTTTCAAACTACCGGCAATTATATATTAAAATATACAAATATTTGTGCTAAGTAATTAGTATCATTGAAAAGATCTTTAAGTCTAGTTTTTTAATAAATTTATCTGGAGATATAAATGTTGCACGGATTTTCTACAAACCTAGTCAAAGTTGAGAAAGTTTGACCGGCACGCACCCCATAGTGACATCTAAAAAGGGACGGAGGGAGTATATCTCACTCGTGTACGTCATGCTCCAGGATAGGTGAATTTCCTGGAGCTGAGTATTAGCGCGCTGTCCGGCATCCACCATTGCTTGAGGTCGTGCGTGCCGAATGATGTGGACGAGTTCTTCCACAGCCTGGCGGACGGCAGGAGGTGCGGCCGCTCCTTGTCGCTGCCGATGAGGGAGAGGAGCATGTCGCGGTAGGACAGCTTCATGGCCGCCCTGCCGACGCCGCCGATGCGCTCCTCCACCTTGTGCCGCTGCTCGAAGTAGTCGATGAAGCCCTGGCAGATGATGTCCCTCTCGTTCACGTACAGCTCCGGCACCCACGGCGAGAGGCGCTGGAACAGATTCTCCATGCGACTGCGGTAATTCCTCATGACCGTGGCCCCAAGCGCCGCCTTCACAAGGTAGCTCGCCGTGAACACGTCCTTCTTCGCCACCTCCGACGGGTTGAGTAGGTTGAAGGCCGGCATCGGCGTCACGTTCGGCGGGTTGAAGAGGAAGGTCTGCAGGTAGGTCTCGTGCTCCTCTGCCATGGCCCGCCCCACCTCCAGCGCCAGCGACGCGCCGAGCGAGTGGCCCGCCAGCCACACCACGTGGCGCTCCGTGCCCTTGTGGATGAGCATGTTGGTCACCATCTGCCGCGCCTTCTGGGTGCGCTTGCAGCAAGGCAAGTCGTTGAGGAAGACCTTGATGTCGTTGTACAGGTCGTGGATCGACTTGGGGTGCCATGGCATGGTGCCCCGCAAGGCGAAAACGTAGTGTGGGGCCGACGGGTGGCGGCGCGCGGGGGCAGTACTCGAAGACGGCGCCATAGATGAACTCGTCCACGTTATCGGTGCCGCACTTGAGCAGATCCAGCAGCTCGAAGTGGAAGCTCTGCCACCACGGCGGCGCCAGCCCCTGTCATACACCCGGCACTTTGGCCGGTCCTCCTCCATAATGTAAGTAGCTTTCACAAGGCAAGCAGCGATGCACCGGCGGTGCTCCTCATTGTTCCTGAAAGAAAGAAAATTCACTAATCAATTTATTCAAGCATGCAAATATTTGACTAGCTATTTGGGTTGTTTGAATCCGGGGGCTAAAAGTTTAGCCATGTCACATTGGATATTTTGATACCAATTAGGAGAACTAAACATGAGCTAATTATAAAACTAACTACAGAAGTCTAGGGCTAATTCGCGAGACGAATCTGTTAAGCCTAATTAATCTATGATCATCACATTTTTACAGTAGCATCACATGGACTATTTATAGACTAATTAGGCTTTATAGATTAATCTCGCAAATTAGCCTAGGGGTTATGCAATAGATTTTGTCATTAGTCTACGTTTAATACTCTTAATTAGTATCCAACATTTGATGTGACAGGGCTAAAAATTAGCCTCGAGAAACCAAACAAGGCCGTCAATTTATTCAATCAGATTTGCGATTTATCTATCGACAGATTTTTGAGAAAAAAAATCTGTGAAAATTTTTTATGTTGCAAATGTTGTTCTTCCATGTTGCAAATGTTGTTTTTTGATGTTATAAACATTTTAGATGAGGAAATATGACAAATTGTATGGGATGTTGCAGATTATATTGTATCATGCTTCAAGTGTTGTCTACATATGTTGCATAGTACTTTATTGTTTCAGTCATATGCAATATAGAATGATAACACCTCCAACATTAGATAATAATAATATGTGCAACATAATAAAATTCGTTAGATTTTACTCTTCAAAATCTTTTGATAGGGAAATAGACATTCTCTTATTTAATTTATTGTGCTCCAGGTTAGTTATAAAACTGGACAAATATTTTCCTAGTTCTCCAACAGGGCACACCGCCCCTGGTGGTGCCGCTGCGCGCTCCACATACCCTGTCACCGCGGCCATGCATGCATTGGTGAGTGGATTTAAACGGGAGTGGTGGAGAACTCCGTGATCATCCCCATGCCCGAAGTCGCCCTGGGTCTCCTAACGAGCTCCTCTGTGCGCACCACAAATGGGTTGTTGTCACCGGTGCTCCCGGAGGCCTTCTGGCTTCTCGCTGCCTCAGCGCGTGCTCTGCCCTGATCCTGGTATGGGAGCCCCCCCCCCCCCTCCCCACTTCGCCGCCATGGCTGCCACCGAGGCCTTGTGCGCGGACCCATAGTGCAGCCATCTCTCGCCACCTCCACCTCCGCCACGAACACCGGAGGTTTGGACGCTGCCAACGCCTACCACGGCCACACCGTGGCTACACCTAACCAACGGCACACGAAACAGCCGCTACATTTTAGGCGCGTTGTGGCGGAAAAAATGAACTACGATTCCTCAGTGATTCGGCACGCCTAAGTAGCGGCAGCAACAAACGTGTGCCGCACTTTGCGGTGGTTGTGGTGTGATCGTCAACGAGCGCTGCTGGGTGAGAGACAAAGGGATGAACTGAAAGAAAGAGAGCTCGGGGAAGAAGGGGAAAGAAAGAGAGGTGTGTGAGAGAGAGACAGAGAGGAGAAGAGAGACTAGGCCTGATCTTATCTGAGAGGCATGCAAGGTCGACTGACATGTTTGGTGACTTAGCGGGGATTGCACACGTGGCACAATGACTCGGTCAAAATCGGCATGGGAACAGTCGGAGTGACTTGTCCAGTTTTATAACCTAGAAAACAGATGTTTCCAAATTTCCGGCTTAGACTGGGCTCGTAGTTCCCGCTGGGGGGATGGGGATGGCGGCAGCGAGGGCGTCTGTTCAATTGGACTTATTCCTAATCTTATTGATGGCCTAAGTTACAAAGATTGATGGTGCGGACTAATTTTTAGGGTGACAAGTTATAAAAAAGAACGGAAGGAGTATGCGGCTCCAAAGTATTTTAAAGTACCTATTTCTACATAGAAATTAAAAAGTATATTAGCTACGGGCCAGTACATTAATTCATTAATTACCACCCTTTATTATATTTTGAAATTTTTCAAATTCAGAATGAATATTTTTTTAATACTGACCATGTTTTGGAAGCTGAAAACTAGAATTTTAATTTCTTGGTTCTCGTTTCTTGACCCAATTAGATTTAATTAGTGCCACTTCCATTGCTTAATTCATGGAGGAAAATTACTAAAATCTGTATATCTACACCCCATGACAAGGTAATCTATCGTTCTCGACAGTTTTTCAGTCGCCAAAAGTCTTACTAGTTCTTAGCAATTTTCTTTGAGTGGCTGGCAGTTTTCTAGCGTAAATCTGTATTTTTCCTTATAGTTTCTCAAATTACTAATAAAGTCATTTCCTACTGACCCATTGCCACGGTTTATATGTATTTAGCAAAATATATACTAAAAACTGTTGGCCATTAAGAAAAAAAACTGTTAGAAAGATTGGTAGTCTTGTAGCGTCACGTGACATCCACAGAGGCTAGGAACGATCGAAGCGACGCTGAGCAGTGGCTGCCGGCGCACGGCGAGCTCGATCGCTCGCAGCGCCTGGCCAGGATACAGATTATTTAGGGGATTACATGAAAACATATTTATCCTAATACATATCCAGGATACAGATAATATCAATCTCAATAAAGGTGCAGTGGAGAAAACACGAATTTTCATGATTCAAATTCTCAAATAATAATTTTGTGATGACGGAACTAGAATATGATGATTTTTTTTCCGAAGTAAAATATTGTTCTTCACATATTTCTTCCGCGGAAACAATCCACATTTCCTCCCTCGTCTTTCACCAAAGTTCGATTTCTCTCCTCGAACGCGAAAAACCGGACACAACGCCTCCCTCATCTATCAAAACGGTGCACTTTTCCTCCCTCGGCAGTTTTGCGGGTGGTTTGGTGGACGTGGCAACGTGGGCCCCATAGGGAGCATATATATATATATATATATAGAGAGAGAGAGAGAGAGAGCGCGCATCCGCTGCCGCTTCGTCCTCGCTGCCCCTTGCTCCGCCGCCACGAAACCGCCGCCGCCATGGGACCAGGCGCCCTGGCCGAGCGTCGCCGCCATGGGGACTCCGCGATGGACAGGCGCCCCTGATGCACGGGGCCGGGCCACCGCCGCCGTGAGCGCTGGACCGCGCTGACACCGCCGCCGGTGAGGTCCAGCATGCGAGGCACCGAGGACGCGGCCACCGTGCTCCATAGGCCTCCATTGTGCGAGCCCGCCGACAGCCGCGCCTCAGGCTCGAGGCTTCAGCCACACCCACGGCCACCGCAGCTCCTACCCCGCCACCCGCTCACCTCGGCTCGCCGCCGTCGTGGCTGCTCAGCGCTGCCTGCAGCTCGCCGTGCGTGGCTACCGCTATCGCGGCGCGGCTACAGCCGCTCGCGCCATGAGCGCCAGCGGCGCCGCGCCGCCGCCATGAGCTAGCCGCACCCGCCGCAGTGCAGGGGCCAAACCACCGCCGCCTTTGAGACGGCAAGGGTGCCGCTGGCGGCGGTGACGGCGCGCCGCCGCCGACATCACCTCGGTGTCCATCGGTGCGAAGCGCCCATCGCCACCGTACCAGGCCGCAGCGGAGGTGGAGCCAGAGGTGTCGGCGGTAGCGGCGAGCTCCTCGGCGAGCGCTCATGTATCCGTCCCGCATGCCTCGCCACGGTGCGAGGCCGCCGGGCCGCCGAACACCTAGTAGAAGTCGCGCCTCCCGCCGCCGTCGGCCTTGCCCTCTGCGGCGAACGCCTCCCCGCACGGACACGGCGTCCTCCATCTCCCCCTCCCGCCGGGATCGGGGCGCACAGTGAGCACGGGCGCGACTCGACTCGCCGGCCGCGGCTCCGCCCGGTCGTGAGCGCGAAGCTCCACCGGCCCCGCCGCGCCGTGCGGCCCGGGCGCTCCATGCGGTGGCGGCGCTGAGCCGTGGCTCATCCCGACGGCTGCGGCGCGTGGCAGGGGCGAGCCTGCGCGGCAGCGACGCGCGCTAGCGGCTAGGGACAGTCCCCACGGCGGCGGTGGCGCTGCACCCGAGCATGGACCATCCATGGCGAGCACCTTCCTCCTCCCTCTTCTCATCTTCTCTTGCTGAGCACCATGCATGGCCGTCCATGACGAGTAGCAGCAGAAGAAGACGCGGGCGAGCGTCCGACGGAGCTTGTGGCCGAGCAAACCGGTGGATATGTGTGCGGCGGCCGGTGGAGCTCGCGGCCGGCTCTCTGGAGCTCGCGGGCAAGCGGCAAGCACGGCTCGTCTCAGGTGCACGCGCGCTCTCTCTATGCTCCTCTATGGGGCCCACGTTGCCACGTCACCAAACCGCCTGCAAAACCACCGAGGGAGTAAAAGTGCACCGTTTTGATAGATGAGGGAGGCGTTGTGTCCGGTTTTCGCGTTCAGGGAGGGAAATCAAACTTTGGTGAAAGACGAAGGAGGAAATGTGAACTTTTTCCTTCTTCCGCTAACGATAAGGGCGTGATTGGTAGGCCGCATATAGCCCAGCCCTGGCCCGGCAGGTGCAACAACTAAATGTTTGGTTGCCTGGATTAGTAGTTGGGCCAGGCCCGTCGCGATGCAAAGGAGGCCTCTCGGCCAGGCTGCGCTGAAACGAAAAGGAAAAAGTCTACTTTCGGTCCTCCAACTTTTGCGAAAGTCGATTTTGGTCCCTCAACTCCAAACCCGGACAAAACAGGTCCCTCAACTTTTCAAACCATGCAGATTTCGTCCCTCGGCGGATTTGGCGGTGGTTTCGCTCTGATAGCTCCGGTTTTGCTACAGTAACCGTGGTTTCGTTTTCCCCTTTTCTTATTTATTTCGGCTGAATCTTTCAAAAATCATAGGAAATCACAGAAAATTCATAAAATAGAAAATCCAATTTTGTTGGACTCCACATAAGTAGAGCTACGCAATGAATATATAATATGGTATACTTTAGTACAAAGTTTTTACTAGAAGGTTTTGCCTTTTTCTTTTTTTATTTATTTCAGCTCAATCTTTAAAAAATCATAGTAAATTACAGAAAAAATTATAAAAAATAAAAATTCAATTTTGTTGGACTCCACATGAGGCGCGCAATACAAGCACATAGTTCTTTGTGGCTCTTTTAATTCAGGTTAGGTTAGCTAGGTTTGCGTGTCTGTGTCTGCACGTCACGACGCCGCGCCGTGAACCCGATCTATGGATCTGGCCAATGAATTAAATAGTACACCTATATATCTTTTTGTGTAAATATGCTCATGTGGAGTTTAGCAAAATTGGTTTTTCAATTTTTATGATTTTTATAATTTTTTATGATTTTTTAAATATTGAGCTGAAATAAATAAAAAGAAAAAAGACAAAACCTTCTTAGCAAAAATTTTATATTAAAGTATATTAAAGTATATCATATTATATATTCATTGCGTAGCTGCATATGTGGAGTCCAACAAAATTAGATTTTCCTGGCTATGATTTTTGAAAGATGCAACAAATAAATAAGTTTGGTTGCCTGGATAGAGCAAAACCGAGTTGGGCCAAAACCAGCCAAACCGTCGAGGGCATGGTTTGAAAAGTTGAGGGCCTCTCGGCCAGGCTGCGCGGAGACTTTTTCCAAATGAAAACGACATCCGTTTCTTGCGAGCCTGGCTCCCGCGGTGCAGCGTGGGAGCACGCACAGGCAAAAACTGCCGGGCGGAGGTTGCTATCCAGGAGACCAATCAACGTTTCCCTTGGACAGGAGAACAAATAACCAATCAACAAGCACATGCATGACTGCAACCTGGGCAGCGGGAGCCCAGCTCTGCTCATACGAGCAGCCAGCCAGCCTCGGAGTGAAAGAAACCAATCACGCCCTAACATGGTGTGCCTCAACAACGTGGGATGGACAACGGACTAAGTGAAACATGGCCACGTAGTATTCTACACCTAACAAATTAAAACCAAACTCAATTTCCAATCACTATTTTCTACTAATTTTTAGGTTCCGTAGCAATACACGGACAACCAGCTAGTTAAAAAATAAACAGAGAACTAGAAATACATACCAGTCAACAGGTGGAGTTATGTGTTTGGGGCCGCAGATGGAGAAGCAGTCACGAATGTAGTCTTTTGAGCCCATCTGTGCATCTGATGAGGCACCCCCTGGCCTGGAGTACTGCATTATGTTTGTGGATTGTGCTTTGCTCTGCCACCAAGGGACGACGAGCCCTAGTAGGCACATATATACACGCATGAGGTTAGGATGGTAATTTGCAAAATTGACGATTACCTCGTATCTGCAGAAGCGCAAAACACATGTACTGGGAATCCAATTATTAATCCAAGAATCGAGAACCATGAAAAAAAAAGAGGAGAATACGGTCCGCTCCACATCCATATCCGATAGAATAAGAATATATGGGCTTCAAAAAAGAATAAGAATATATGGCATGGGTTTTTTTCCGCACGGATACAGATTTTCCTGCCGGTAGCTTTATGCAGGTAGGTCGTTAAAACTAGATAATAGCCGATAAACAGTCGGTCGGTAAAGACTTATGTCAAACTTTTTTCTACGTACGGAAACAGTCCATATCGCATACTCTATGCGTGTAACTTCAGGTCGGACACACACCCCTGCCCCAGTGCATGCATGTTCGGGCTGCGTCCACCGCCCGTCGCCCGTTTGCATGCATGTGCACTTGTGAGGGCCCGCTAGCCCACTCCGCCATTGCATGCCGCTGCTCGCCTTACATGCATGCATGCGCGCACCTACCGGACCCCACTTGTCAGCGGATGCATGTTACTGGCCCATGGGCACTTGTGCCCATCATTATGATTCAAGATAAAAAAAAATTCATAAATTTTAAATTATGTATCAAAATTAAATTCCGATTGCACTATTACGATTCTTAGGGTGATATCTTTGAAATAAAATAAATTTTTAAAATGCTGAAATAATTTTTTCTTCAACTTAGAACAATGTTCCAGCTTCATAATAAATTGTTCCACCTTCAGAAAAAAATGTTCCACACAAAAAGTTGTCTAAATATATCCAAGTGTGGTCTTGCTTTGAAGATATTGTCATGAGGATCACAGAGATGTAATTAGAATTTGATTTAGACACATGGTTTGGAAACTAAGAGTTTTTTTTTTTTCTTTGGATGAAAAGATTCGCACGCTTTTCGAGAACTAACTGTATGTGTTTGGGCTTTTGCCTTAGTCCTGTTTGGTTAATTTCGCGAAAAGGGAATCTTACATGCATGAAGTATTAAATGAAGTCTATTTACAAAAACCTTTTTACATATAGGTGCAACTTTACGAGCCTAATCTAATGAGTCTAATTAGCGGCTGCCTGCATGTGTGGCTGCGTCGCTGGGTGAGGCGCGCATTGGGTGCGGGGCACGCACGAGAGTCCGTGGGAGGGTGGGGGCGGTGGGTTGTGCGTGCGCCCCAATGTTACACACACATGCGTCACCGACCGCCCCCCCCCTTCTACATATGCCGACTAATAACTGTTAGGATCTTTTAGGTTGGAACATCGGTCGGCAATTCTTAACATACGGGTCCGAGCATCCGTCGGCATATATGTCCGGCCCACGTGCACACAATTAGTACAGCCCGGCCCATTTTACTCCGAGGGGAGCCTTGGAAACCCTAGCTACTACTCGTTAATTCGTTTCCACATCACCGCCGCCTTCTACCGTAGTACTGAGCCTCTTCCGCATCCTCGCCGCCAGCTGGCGAGCCCTTCTCGCCCTTCAACGCATATTCGTGGCTCACGGCCATGCGCTCATGCCTTGTATTTGGTCTCCGCTTTTCGGTGTCACACCGAGTGCCACGGCGTGAAGAGGAGGCCAGGCGTATCGGCTCAGCGTTGACGACTTCCTAGTTTACGTTTCATTTATGTAACTATGACTTGTGGGCCTGGCTGGCCGATCTATAATAAAGCGTACAAGTCTTTGGGATCTTTGTAAGCATCGGATGGAATCGAAATAGAAAGAACTCGGAGCCAAGGCAGTGGGGTTTTCCCTGCCCGCTTCCTTGCCATCTTGATCCCGCTTCGATCTGCTCACGTCGCCGGCGAATACCGACGACCAAGGGTTGTGACAAGTGGTATCAGAGGCAATGTATCCTCGGCGCGGGTGTGCGGCTTCGGCTTCTCAACCAACGCTAGTTATCTTCACCGATGCAGCTCACCACCACCACCACCTCCATTGCCGCCGCCACCACAACCACATCTTCGATCCACATCCACATCTCCTCCGGACGACACGGCTGAGTTCGTGAGTCTTGATCTACAGTTCGTAATTCGGTCGGCGGGTTGAACCCGATCGGTGTTGATGTTTGTTAAGTGCTAAAAGAATAATAAGGATTCCACAAGCGCCACGTAACATCATTGTAGCTTTTCCCTAGGAGAGTATTCTAGAGTATCATATCCACAAGGAAGCTAATGGTAAAGAATTCTAATAACTCACAATCATGTATCTACTAACTTAGCAAACCAACTAGACTAAAGTGGGGGTAAGTGATAAATAATAATAATAATAATAATAATAATAATAATAATAATAATAATAATAATAATAATAATACCATAAATAATAAAGCATAAGAATACTATGATAAATGAATAGATTAGCTAATCAAGAGGACAACGGAAGAGATCAAGGTTCCTAGACACTTCTCTATTACTTTGGTTCTAAGATAATTGAAGTATGGATAGATATAGCAATCATACAAATACACTTTGGAGCAACAATACCTTTCCAACTCTCGAGAAAGACTGGGAAGAAGTAGTTGGGGGAAGGCCGCCAAAAGCTCTACGAATATCAACCCTAACGTGGTGGATTACAAAGGCCTAACAGAGCTGTCACCCCTGGGGCTACCACAACTAACCGGAGGATTGAGCGCAACCTCAGGTAACCTATAGTCTAGACACTA
This sequence comes from Hyparrhenia diplandra, assembly GCA_015847255.1. Taxonomy (NCBI): domain Eukaryota; kingdom Viridiplantae; phylum Streptophyta; class Magnoliopsida; order Poales; family Poaceae; genus Hyparrhenia; species Hyparrhenia diplandra. The sequence continues at coordinate 332,941 of JADLZK010000001.1, forward strand.
TGTCTACACTATCGATTACTACTCTAATTACCTAGCATAACTAGATCACTCAATACGAGCAAAGATCCCATGCAATGAATAAATACTATACTAAACATATATATGAAAAGCATAAAAGTAAATAGAGAAGATAAATATATATTAAAGCATAAGTCTTGTAAAGTAAAGATACAAAGACATACCAAAACTCTGAAGACTCTCCAGAACCGGAGCGCAGCTCCGCTCTCCCTAACTCTCAACTAGATCTAATCTATTACATTGGAAAGTCTAACCCTAGATCTACATTGAAGAGAGAGAGTTCCTCACATTGGGACCCCTCTCTAATCAATGAGATGAGATGAATAATGAATTAGAATAATAAATTAGGGTTTCAGAGGGGAGCCCTGCCCTTGCTTATATAGGCCGGTGGGATGAATCTCAACCCTTGGATTAAACCGACTTGATTGAACGGCTTAGATTGGATCTCTAGGTCGGTTGTGGGAAGGTTCCGTAAGGAGGACACGTGGCGTGGGGGGGGGTGCCGCGCGGCCCCACACATGGTGCCCCCCCGGCCTCACATCCTGACATGTGGGCCCCGGCCTTTGCGAGCTGTCTTCTTTTGTCCTTTAGACCCTTGGAATTTATACTAATCGTCCTGGTTTGGTCCTTTTCTTCTATTTCTCTATTTCTTCTCTTTTCTCTCTGTATTCTACTATTCTCCGGAGTTCACCTATAAAACCGAGTGTGCAACAAAACTTGAGGAAATCATTAGTAATAACTCTATCTTCTATTGTTCTTGTTCTCAAATGATCTATCATTTCATGCTAAAAAGTTGACGTTAACTACCGTCAACAAGCTCCCCCAAGCTTACCTTTTGCTAGTCTCTTAGCAAAACACATATTATATACTATAAGACAAACTTGGATCAGGAGTTGCTACGATACTTTCATTCTTATAGAGTACACATGCTTTCAAAAAAAAACTCTACTCCGGATCGGATAAACTTATTCTATCTTCAAACTCACCCTTATTACCAAACTATGGTGCTTTTACTCTCACTTGGGTCTTGAGTAATTGAAAAACAGAACAATCAAGTCAAGCACTATGTCTCAAGTCTTCGATCACTAATATTCTGGAGTTTTCATAAATTTTTTAAATAAAACTCAGAGCTCTGTATTGAATGGCACTCTCAATCTCTCAATATGTGGTATTTATGGATCCTTACCAGGCATTAATAGTGTTATGCCTTCTCTCTTGAATGTGTAGTATTTGTGGAACAAGGCTGAGTATATTAAGCCTTCTCTTATCTCTCTCTTACTCACTCTCTCTAAATATGGCTTATGTGGAGCCTTCTCTTATTTAGGAAAAGAATGGGGAAAACACCAGCAGCCTCTAAGTAGCCCACATCCTCAATCCATTTCCCACTTTCCCCGGGGGTGGGGGGTGTTGGGCTTGGGCCGCTTTTTTTCTCTCAAACATTAAATGTTTGAATTTGTGCATATTATATTGAATTTATGCAAATTTTAATGAATTTATGCAAATTTTAATACATTTTGCATAATATGATTTTGTGAAAATTATAATGAAATAACCACTTGGTAACGAATTTATGTAAATTATAATCAGAGACACCACAAAGAGGGTCCTTTGGTCTCTCTCCTTTAATCCACTTAATCCCATGTAAGGCTAAACTCCACTATATAACCTAAAAATTTTCAAACACAAATGCGAGGGGATGTTCAATCAAACTCAACTTAGTTTCCTCAAAGTGAACCCTCAAAGGCATAACATGCAGAAAAGAATGGGGAAACACCAATCCACCTTGAAGATGCACCTCTTCATGATCCTCTCCTCCTCAATCCATTTCACCCACATAGGTTTCCCAGGGGAAGCCCGTCTCCTTTATGTACTACAAAGGTGAGCGGTGTAGTTTGTGCCTGTCACCTTTGAGGACCTAGCAATTTTAGGCGATTTTGGGCCTTGCCCCAAAATCTAAAGCCTTTTTTTTTTTTTTGGTATTCGCAAAGCATGCATGATTGTGGAAATATTTTGACATTTATAATATGCATAAATTCATTAAATGTTTATATTTTGAATTTGTGCAAATTTTATTTAATTTGGAATTTATGTTTTTACAAATTTTATGGTTTTGAATTTGAATTGCATATTATATTGAATTTATGCAAATTTTAATGAATTTATGCAAATTTTAATACATTTTTTGCATATTATTATGAATTTGTGAAAATTATAATGAAACTAACCACTTGGTAACGAATTTATGTAAATTATAATCATTGTGCTGATTTATTATTATTATTCAAATTTTTCATGATTTATTTGAATTTTTCCAAGCTAGAGGGTACTTTGGTCTTTTTACCCTACCTTTAACACCGCATAACCCCTGTAAACTAACGGAAGCCCTTGCATGTAAGAAAATTTTAGATCCTGGCCTTATAGGGAAACGCGACATGCCATAATTTTTTTCTGAACGTTTCAAAAAGTAGTAGCTTTTTTCTTTCCTTTTTCATATAAAGTAAAAATTGGTTCAAACACAAATGTCCCTTAACTTGCAGTGAAGTTTCATTCAAGCACATATATTTTGAAAACGCTTTGTGTTTCTATATCCACAAACTTGGAAAAATTTGAAACTTTGATTTTGAGTAGTTCTTGCATGATTTAAAGCGAAAATAAAATATTTATTCAAAAATCATGCAAGTAAAAAGTTTGCCATGTTTAAAAATACCACTATAGGTTTTTGTATGACTTTTGGGTTGTTTTTGACTTGTCAAATCAAAGATCTTCACACTTTTAGGTAGTTCAACATGCAACCACTATGTAAGAAATGGCCTATAGTGATGGCATCATGTTGAGAACATCAAGGTCACGAGGAGGTTCTTTACGGGCGAAGATAGTTTATTTGCAAGGTTACATTAAACCCTTCCTTGATGTTTTAAAAGTTTTATATCACTTATGTTTATGATATGTTGCATTAAGTAATTAGGAGTTGAGTGATAACCTAAGGCACGCACTATCATCCTTGATTATTACAATACCACCCTTGTTAACCTTTATTAGCCTTGCTTTAGGACCCTATTTTTCAAAAATTTTGAGAAGATGGCCTGTTTTTCGGAAAAGAAAGAGATGTAGTGATGAATTTGAGATTGGACGGGACGTAGGTTGAAAGCCGGCGGGATACCTAGTTCGTGCTTGTCCCGTGTTGGTCATATAAGGACCGTCCGTTGTTTGGATTGTTAAGTTCGGGACTTTTTCTTGAGGCCTTATTTTAAACCCCGGTCACCTATGTAAGTCGGGAATGGCAATGGGTGGAGAGAGCCCGTCACCCATAGTGAAGTCATAGGGACGGGGTAGGGACGTGCTCCGGGTGGCGCAGGCCTCGTTCCGTTTTGGACAAATCTGAAAGAAGGTTGATATATGCAAGCTTAAGTGCTACATATGTCGGTGGTTAGGGATCCCATTTGGGTTTCATGAATCGCCCCGGATATGGAGACCCATTCTTACGCCCATTCATTAGTAAATGATGGAATATGTTTTTGAGGAAAGAAAGTTGGCCTAAGAAAAATATGTTTGCTCTAGAATAGGATAACTTAGAGTATATAAGCTACTAATTTGAAATTAAAAATATTAAAAGTAAGGATTCACTTATAGTAAGCATTTCACCAAAAGAGTTCTTGATTCTTGTAAATTTCCATCTAAGACCCCACGAGTTTTCTCCTCTTTTCTTTGTTGGGTAAGTCTTGTTGAGTACTCCTGCTTTCAGGGTTCTTTGACCCTTGTTGCAGGAGCAGGTCATGAGCAGGCTTGTTTTGGTCCCGGCATTACCGGGAGGAAGATGGCGTAGTAGAGTTGAACCCTAGGCGATGTATTTATGTATAATGTTCAATAATTCCAGGCTTGTAATAAAGGTTTTATATTTGAACAAATGGTTTGTAAAATTATGGTTATGTAATCCTTCCCTATTTACTCGATATATTTTGAATAAAATGTTTTCTCCTTGTTAATTCCCTCGGAAGATTCTAGCACCCCTAGATTTTTCAAACTATTGTTTAAAAATTTTGTGTTCATGTTCTTACGGATGTAGATGGAGGATAAAAGTTGGATGGGCCTTCCTAGCCGTTGTTGTCTGCAGTACTTGAGAGGGTTGAGATCTTTCATGGACATAGCGAGGTCTACGACATTAATGTACTGTCCGTGCCTCGATTGCAGAAATGAGAAGGAATACTCTGACTTTGATGAAGTATATGCACACTTGATAGTTCGTGGATTGCTACTAAATTACACTTGTTGGAATAAGCATGGAGAGGAAGGACCCAACGAAAGGGGGGAATGGGTCGCGGATCCTGAAGGGCCCAACCGGAGTGAAAGGCAGGAGGGTGATCAGGATGGGGAAGAATTAGGCAACGGTGATGACCATCAAGCTTACGATGACCTCAATGACGTACGAGTGCATTTTGGAGTGCAATGAGGACCAGTTTGATGCCCTGCTGGACAATGTTCAAGAAATGATCCGTGACGTAAGGGGAGAAGATGAGATGACTGAAGCTGAGTTGCAGAAATATAGGCAGTTTGTTGATGATTGCAAAAAACCTCTTTATCCCCACTGTGACAAGTACTCGCGGGTAACTGGGGACCTGAAGCTTCTGCAACTAAAGGCTGCTCATGGTTGGACGGACAAGAGTTTCAAAGGATTGCTTCTTCTCCTGAAGGATATGCTGCCAGAGGGAAATTTGCTCCTGGATACTGTGTACGAGGCCAAGCAGATTGTGTGTCCCGTGGGATTGAAAATTGAAAAAATTCACGCATGCTATCATAATTGTGTCCTGTTTTGTGGAGACAATGAAGATCTAGACCGTTGCCCTGAATGTGGAACAACGAGGTACAAGCATCGAAAAGATGGTGGTGATGATGGGGAGGATGTCGTAAATGAGGGGAGGAAGAAGGGGACTCCTAGGAAAGTTGCATGGTACTTTCCTGTGATTCCCAGACTGCAGCGGATGTTCGCAAACAAGAAGGAGGCAAAGTTGTTGTGTTGGCACGAGGAGGGTCGTAATAAAGACACAATGGTACGTCACCCCACAGATTGTGCTCAATGGAGACACTTTGACAACACCTATGGCTGGTTCGGGGATGATCCAAGGAATATCAGGTTTGCTCTGAGCACAGATGGAATGAATCCCAATGGAAACATGAGTACCTCACATAGTACGTGGCCTGTTCTATTGTCCATATTGAATCTTCCACCATGGCTTTGTAATAAACGTAAGTATATCATGCTGTCAACTTTGGTCTCTGGACCGACACAACCTGGTGACAGCATTGATGTGTACCTCCGGCCCTTGGAAGATGACCTTCAAAAGCTTTGGCAAGGTGTCTCTATTCGGGATGCAGTCGTCAATGACCGCTTCACTTTGCATGGTATGTTGTTGACCACCATCAGTGGTAATCCGGCTCATCGTAATTTGTCCGAGCAAAGCAAAAGAAAGGGTCAAGGATGCTCCCACTGCTTGGGTGAGACATGTTCCTTGTGGCTCCGGAACTCAAACAAATTTGCATACATGGGTCACAGGCGATAGCTGCCGAGGAAGCACCCGTACCGAAAGATGGAGAGACAGTTTGATGGTCCAACGGAGTCACGAGCTGCTCCACCACATTTCTCAGGGACTGATGTGTACAATCAGGTTAAGGATATCACTCCAGTTCTGGGCAAGCGGAAATGTGGAGTTCATGACGACGAAGGGATGTGGAATAAGAAATCCATACTATGGGAGTTAGAGTATTGGCGCATCTTATCAGTCAGACACTCAATTGATACCATGCATTTAAAGAAAAACATATGTCAGAGCCTTGTCGGCACATTCATGAACACGAAAGGTAAAGGAAAGGACCATGAGAACGCCAGAGCTGATCTGCAAGAGATGGGCATTCGTCTTGAGCTTTACGTGCAAGAAGCGGAATATGGAAACGACCTTCCTGTAGCCACCACCACAATGTCCAAAAAGGAGAAGAAAGAATTATGCAAATTCTTGCATAGCGTAAAACTTCCCTCCGGATACGGTTCGAACTTTGCCAGGCTTGTCAACATGAAAGAACTGAAGCTCAATTTCGCCATGATGAAGTCTCATGACTGTCACGTGCTTATGACTTCATTATTTCCTGTAGCAATCAGGAATGTGCTCCCTGTGAAGGCTCGTGAGACAGTAATGTCGCTGTGCTTCTTCTTCAACGCCATAGAGCAAAAGGTCATTGATGATGAATCGTTACCAGCTCTAGAGACACGTTTACAGGAGACACTTTGTTTGATGGAGGCCTTCTTCCCTCTGACCTTTTTTGATATTATGGTTCACCTGACCATTCACCTTGTAAATGAGATACACTACCTTGGCCCCCCTTACCTCCACCAGATGTTTCCTTACGAGAGGTTCATGGGTATCCTGAAGTCATTCGTACACAGTCGTACACACCTGGAGGGAAACATCATCACCCGATACGGGACCGAGGAGGCTTTTGAGTGGTCGATGACTTACTTCGATCCCAATAACCCAATTGGAGTGCCTCATTCAAGACACGAAGGGAGGTTAGCTGGGGTTGGGACACGAGGGAGGAAGACTACGAATCCGGATAGGAAATCATACGATCAAGCCCATTTTCTTGTCCTCGAACACATGGAGGTGGTGGAGCCATATGTACTCGAGCACAAACAACTTCTAGTGCAGAAAATCCTGAGAGAGGTGATGCTTGGGTTGCGAAGCAACACATGAAAGAGTTCAACATTTGGTTCAAAGATCGTGTGACAGCTCGCGACGTAGATGTGATTAAGAGACTTGCTGCAGGCCCTATATTCACTGTGATTACATATCAGGCTTATGATATCAATGGATACACATTTTACACAGTAGAGCAGGACAAGAAAAGCATCTACCAGAACAGTGGGGTCCGCATTGATGCTTATGATAACAACATGCAAAAGGCCCCATACTATGGTGAAATAGAGCAGATATGGGAGCTGAACTACCTCGGATTCAAGGTAGCCCTATTCAAATGTAGATGGATTCAAGGGTCACAGGGAGTGACACGTGACAAGAATGGATTTGTCAGCGTTGATCTTCGCAACGTTGGGTACAAAACAGAACCCTTTGTTCTGGCAAAGGATGTCCAGCAAGTGTTTTATGTGTCTGATACAGTGAGGACGACGCGGCATATTGCCCTCCCTGCCAAGAGAAGGATCGTTGGGGTGCAAAATGCAGTGGATGAGGAGGAGTTTAATCAGTTTGATGAAATCCCTCCTTTCGCATCATGTGTACTTCCCCGCCTCACTGCCGACGACAAGACTCCGTACCTACGCACCGACCATAACGAAAAAATCCGCGTGATGCCAAAGTCAGGACGTGGACGAGGACGTTGGTGTAAAGAAACCTAAATGGGTATTTATGACAATGTAGTGTGATGTAAAATATATGTAGTATAATGTCTAATTTGAAGTGATCTGAGGGCCAAAACTTGAATGTTGTATGCAAATCTGGAAGTCCGGTGATTTCGCATGCACTTGCTATATATCTGCTGCAAGTCTGCTTGCAAGCGTTCAGCCGTTGCAAGCGCCGTTCGGCACAGCAATGCAGTACATAGAAAGCCCGAGCTGTACATAGAAACCAGCCGAGCAGCACGAGGAGTAGCCGCCCGCGCGGCCGCCGTCGCCGCCCGCCTCGCCGCCACCGTGCCGCCGTCGCCGCCCGCCTCGCCGCCGCCGTGCCGCCGTCGCTCGCACTGCAAAAGCTAGGGACAGCAAGCCCTAGCTGCACATAGAAACCACCCGGCCAGCATGACGAGTAGCCGTCCCTCGCCGCGTTGCCAGCGCCGCCCGCGAGGCCGCCGCGTCCCAGGCGCCGGTAGCCGTCCGCCTCGTTGCCGGCGCAGCCAGCGAGGCCGCCGCGTCCCAGGCGCCGCTTAGCCGTCCGCCTCGGTCCCGGCGCGGCCCGCGAGGCCGCCGCGTCGCTGGCGCCGCACGCGAGGCCGCCGCGTCCCTGGCGCCGCCGCGCAGCCGCCGTCGCTAGCCGGGAGCCCCGCCGCGCCAGGCCGTAGCGCCGCCGCATGCCGCCGCTAGCCCCGCCGCGCGCCGCCCCGAGCCCCGCCGCCACCGCCGGGACGGGTGAGCGGCCGCAGAGCTCTGCGCTTGGGCTCTCCATCGCCGGGCCAGCGCACCACCCACCTCTATGCCCGCGCCGCTGGGTCTCCACGCCATCTTCGCTTTGACCTTTTCCCTGATCCTCCCTAAAGCAAAACTTAAACAAACTACATTTTGGGCAAAGGCCTGCATCAACAGCAGTCTGGCCACCACTACTCCACCGTTCTCTCTTCTCTTGTGGCAGTGCGCTCTGAATACGTCCTCACAAATTGGTAACTCAGTTGGATATTCATGGTGTTCGAATTTTTCATTATTATTGTTATTGTTATTATTATTATTGTTATTCTTATTATTGTTATTCTTATTATTATTATTCCTGTTATTGTTACTGTTACTGTTACTGTTACTGTTACTGTTACTGTTGCTGTTACTGTTGCTGCTACTGTTGCTGCTATTATTATTATTATTATTATTATTATTATTACTACTACTATTATTATTACTACTATTATTATTATTACTACTACTATTATTATTATTATTATTATTATTTTCTCCAAGACTTCATATGAACCAAAAGAACTTGTAAGCCAGCTTTGGGTAGTGTCGATTAGCCACCGAGGACTGTGTGTAAGGTTGAAGACGAAGCAACACTTGCTCCCCAACCACAAAGCTCCTATCACTTGTGTTTATCAGCTTGGATTTTCATCCGTTTTTGAGCTTGCTCCAAACGTTGCTTCAACAGTTGCAAATATGCCTCTCTCGTGCTCAATAATGTCAAGTACAGTGCGTGGAGTATCAGGGGCTGGTGTAGGACTAGCACCAAGAATGGGCTCATACCCATAGAGAGCCTTAAATGCAGAGCATCCCAGAGCACTATGATAAGAAGAATTATACCATAACTGTGCTAATGATAACCATGCCTTCCAAGATGTTGGAGAGTCCTGCACAACACATCTCAAGTACATTTCAAGACACTGGTTGATCCTCTCTGTTTGGCCATCGGTTTGGGGGTGATAAGCTGTTGGAGAAGTTCAACTCAACCCTATAGAGCTTGAACAAGTGCTTCCACACTTTGCTAACAAAGATTGGGTCTCTGTCACTGACAATCTTCTTAGGAAGGCCATACAACTTCACAATGTTATCCAAGAATATCTGAGCCACCCCAGCTGCTGTAAATGGATGTTTCAGTGCCATAAAGTGAGCAAACTTATGAATCTATCCACTATGACTAGAATCACATCATATCCCTGTGACTTTGGAAGTCCCTCAATAAAGTCCATATTTCCTGCCAAATGCCCTCAGGTATTGGCAATGGCTGCAACAGGCTAGCAGGATGATCATGAGAATGTTTGCTCTGTTGACACACAACACATTGTTTGACAAAGTTATCCACATCAACTTTCAACCCTTTCTAGCAGAACATCCTTTTAAGTCTGTGGTAAGTTGCAGAGACTCCTGAATGTCCCCCAATAGCAGATGAATGGCAAGCAGCTATAAGCTTGGTCCGCAATGCCGAGTTTCTACCAATCCATATTAGGCTTCCCTTTCTGATGAGCCCCTGATCCAAATTGAATCCCTGAGAATTTGGACTGACTATAGTCAGCTGAGCTAGTAAGTCATGTGCCTCAGGATCAGTGAGTTCAGAACTTCTTGTATCCATTAGGGTTGAGCATAAGAAACAGCTTGCAAAGCCATCATATGAGACATCCTCGATAAAGCATCGGCTGCCACATTTTGAACTGCAAACCCATCAAACGAGTCATTGCTTTCCTTTGCATGTTAGAATGCAGATTCTGCTCATTGAGGTATGACAAAGACTTGTGGTCAGTAAGAATTAGGAATTCCTGTCTTTGCAGGTAGGGCCTCCATTTCTCAACTGCCATAATGAGTGCTAGAAATTCCTTTTCATAAATGGATAGATTCTTGTGTTTATCTCCCAAGGCCTTGCTAATGTAAGCAATGGGCTGACCCTTTTGCATTAGGACAGCTCCAATGCCCTCAGCAAAAGCATCAATTTCCACTTGAAATTGCAGCTGAAAATTTGGTAAGGCAAGCACAGGAGTATGGTCATGGCCACCTTCAGATTATCAAAAGATTCTTGAGCCTAAGCTGACCACTGAAACTGCTTGAGCCTAAGAACATTAGTTAGAGGCTTAGCTACAATTCCATAATTCTTCACAAACTTCCTGTAATATCCTGTGAGTCACTAGTAACGATTCGATTTTGCGTGATGGTGGTGATTCTTTTACGTGGCGGGCCCAAAGTTTGCCCGCCACGGTTATTCCGGGTCGGGCGTGGGCCGGCCGCCCGGCCGCCCGCCACGGTTAAAGTATTGACGTGGCGGGCGCCTTAACCACGCCCGCCACGCAAAATCTCCATTACGCGCCCGCCATGGTAAATAGATTATGCGTGGCGGGTGCGTTCTGGCGCCCGCCACGGTTAATGGACATTTCACGTGGCGGGCAAATTATGGTGCCCGCCACGTGAAATGCCGAGCGGTATAAATACTGTAGGCCGCCCCTTCTTCTTCTCCACGGGTCTTCCTCTTCCAACTTGGGGGAGTCTTTGCTCGAAAAATTTGACCAAATCTTGAATTGGGACTTTGAGCTTGAATTTAGGGGAGGAAAGCACACCAATTGGTACATAAAGGCTCTCTAATCTTCCCTTCTCCTCAATTTTGATCTTTTTGATCCCTCTAGATCTAGATCTAGATCCATATTAATGGAGGAGAGAGAAAACTTATATTTCTCCCCCCATCCTCTTCCTCCCATTTTTTTCACTTTGAGTACTATATAACTTCACTTAGCATTTATGGAGAGCAGGGAGACAGGTATGGAGAGGCGCCGAGCCGACTGGATGTATGGGATGAAGAGGATTGACGACGAATACTATGATGAAGTGAGAAAGTTTGTTGCTCGAGCGAAGAGACACAGTGAGATAAATCAACAGAAGCTGATTATATGTCCCTGCTCTTGCTGCAAGAATCTCAAAGCTGACACTGACACCATGGTGCGATCTCACTTAATCATGCATGGTTTTGTCAAGGACTATTTGGTCTGGACTTTTCACGGTGAAGAAGTTCCACCCTTAGATCCCCGGCCGATCCGAGCGCGTGAAATCCCCCGGTCGATCCAGTAGCAGGAAATCCACCAGCCGATCCAATTGCATCTGATATATTCGAAAGCACGGCTGACGTCGACGACGACGATGATCACGGTGGTGGTGGAGGGGATGGTGAGCAGGAGACTCCTATGACGCAGCCTGAAGATGTCCAGGTTTTTAAAGATTTGGTGAACCGCCTCGATGAAGATGACATTTTGTTTGGCTGCCCGAGATGGCTGGAGAATTTCAAACAGATGAAGCAGGCAGCAATTGATCCGCTTTACAAAGACAGTCCGAAGGGTTGCACGGTGTTGAGTTTTAACCTTAATTTGCTGATGTTGAAGTCTCGTCATGGCTGGTCTGACACTAGCTTCAATGAGCTCGTAAGTTACCTTGCCACCACGTATCCAACGCCTAACAAGGTTCCTGCTAATACGTATCATGCTAAGAAGTTGATCCGGCCAGTGGCGATGAAACTCAAAAAGTTCGATGCCTGCCCTAACCACTGTATCCTATATCGTGGTGATCAGTATGAGAATTTGACCGCTTGTCCGCGACCGCGGGCGGCGCGTGTCAATACAAGAGGAATGCCGGATGTCGTGTGGACGATGAGCTCGATGAGGAAGGAAGACGACCGACAAAAAAGAAGAAGGGGCGAAGAAAACTAGTGCGGCAGCGAAGAAGATCATGTCAACGCAGGACGTGGAAGAAGAAGGTTACACGCAGAGGAAACGCCGGCCATTGTCGGTGTGGTACCTTCCCCGTCATCGACGCTGCGGGCTCTCTATGGGAACCCTGAGGATGCTAAGCACATGACCTGGCATGCATCTAGCGATCGTCTAAAGGATGACGGGAAGCTAGGACACCCTTCGGATGCTAAGCAGTGGCAAGATTTCGATGCCGCCTACCCTGACTTTGCAGAGGAGCCCAGGAACATTAGGTTTGCATTGAGTACCGACGGAATGAACCCATTCGGTGATCTGAGCAAAGACACACAAAGACGCGGGCGGCCGTCCTCACCATGTACAATCTACCTCCACATCTTTGTCAAAAGCGGAGGTATGTTTTGCTCACCATGCTCATTTACGGACCGGCGTACGGCAACGATATAGATATGGTCCTGGAGCCGTTCATGGAGGAGATGTAGGTACTATTTGATGATGGGGTCAATATGGTTGATGCGTACCGCAAGCAGAAGTTCACTCTTCATGCCATCATCTTTGTCACCATCACTGATTACCCCAGTCTGTTTTCATTACCGGGACAGATTAAAGGGAAGACCGCCTGTGTAGCTTGCATCGATGAAACCTACTCCACTTACCTTAAAGGATCCACCAAAACGGTGTACATGGAATACAGACGCTTCCTCTGCAGAAAGCATAGGTACAGGGATGAAAAAAATGAATATATACTTTGACAACAAGGGCGAGCCAAAACCTGAGCCGGCACCGACTAGTTATGGTCCGAAGGTGTTTGACATGGTGAAGGACTTGGAGTGCGAGTTTGGAAAGAAGAAGAAGAAAGACGAGGAAGACGGCACCACCAAGACAATGAAGAGAAAGAGGGATAAATTGGAGGAAGAAGCGCCAGCTCCTGCCGTTCCTTTCAAGAAGAAGTCAATTTTCTACAAGTATCTAAAGTACTGGAAGACACTGAATACACCCCATGCGATTGACTCTATGCACCTTGAGAAAAATGTCTTCGAAAGCATGATCGGTCTCCTGATGGATATCAAGTTGAAGACGAAGGATGGTATCAAGTCACGTCAAGATCTTGTTAACATGGGCATCCGACCGGAAATTCATGCTACACGGCTTCCGAACGGTAAAGTCGAACTCCCAAATGCGGCCTACAACCTAATGAGAGATGAGAAGTTGGCTATGTGTCAGTTGATTAGGGGTATCAAGGTACCGGCCCGGTTTCTCTTCCAACATCAAGAGTCTGGTATCCATGAAAGACCTCACAATGACAAACTTCAACGCGCACGATGCTCACATCATGCTTACGGTGTTTCTTCCAATTGTGATCAAAGCTATTCGTCCAAAATACGTGAAGATGCTGGTCACAAGGATGTCATACTTCTTTAACCAAATCACCCAGAAGGTCATTGTCAAAGCCGATCCGCTGCACTTTGAAAGAGTTCATCGCGGAACAATTTTGCCGCCTAGAGATGTGCTTCCCACCGTCGTTCTTTGATATCATGCCACACCCGATGATGCATATGGTTGATCGATAGAGCGCTAGGACCCGTGTACCTACAAAGCGATGTGGACCAGCGGCGACTAATGTCTACCCTCAATCGATTCGTTCATAACCGTGCTTACCTAGAGGGCTCTATGATCGAGGCATACACAAGCCAGGAGGCCGTGAACTGGTGTATGAAGTACATAAAAGATGGGAGGGCTATTGGGCTTCTAGTCCATCAACATGAAGGAAGAACCTCGGGGATGGGGTGCTTTCGGGAAAAGCACGCGCCGCGGACATACCTAGGCAAACAAAGTGCTAGAAGCTCACTACAAAGCATCCTTCATCAATTGGTGATCATGGACACATACGTTAAAAAGCACCTCAAAGAGATCCGCCGTGCAAATAGGAAGTGCACGAAGGAATGGGTCCAGAAGGAACGCAAGAACTGTTTCCTCCGGTGGCTCAAAAGCGTAACATTCCCGGGGAGATGATGCGGAGACGGTGAAGAAGCTTGTGTTAGGCCCGGCCCATGCAGATCACCACGTGGCAAGGGTATGACGTCAGCGGGTACAGGTTCCACACAAAAGAGAAGGACAAGAAGAGCGCATCACGCAACAAAGCGGTGTTCGATATGAGGGCATCAACGGCGAGGGCGGGGAGAAGATGTCATGCTTCGCACAAGTCAAAGAAATATGGAAACTTGACTATGGCGGTGACCTACGGACCGTTTTTTGCGTTGCGATGGGTCAAGCCACGCGAGCGTTCTAGTGGGCGATTATGGGCTAAACCATCGTGAACCTTCAAAGTGTCCGGTACAAAGATGATCGTGAGGTACTTGCAAGCAATGTCGCACAAGTAGCCTACTATATGAACGCAGAGAACATAAATAGACATATTGTTGTGGCGAGGAAAGCAAATGGATCGTGGGAGCCGATGGGGTCGAGTCCCGAAACATACAACAACTATGATGAGTTCAGTTCTTTCTGATTTTCCGGAAAAGATAAAGGCCATTGAGGACGAGAATCAATCCCGACAAGACCAAAATGATGCCCCTGGACCCGCCCCAATGGCGAGAAGAAGACCACCAAAGCACCAAGGCAAAATGATATGTAATAATGTAGTGACATGCATGTTAAACCAATTATTCGAATTTTATCTCAATATAATTGCAATTATTCGATGTAAACAATTTTCTAAATTTTATTTTAGTTTAAACTTATTATTCTGAATTTTATCTCAATTTAATTGCAATTATTCTCGATGTAAACAATTTTCTAAATTTTTCTCAATTTAAACTTATTATTCTGAATTTTATCTCAATTTAATTGCAATTATTCTCGATGTAAACAATTTTCTGAATTTTTTTCTCAGTTTAAACTTATTATTCTGAATTTTATCTCTATTTAATTGCAATTATTCCGATGTAAACAATTTTTTGAATTTTTCTCGTTTAAACTTATTATTCTGAATTTTATCTCTATTTAATTGTAATTATTCGATGTAAACAAATTTCTGAATTTTTTCTCGTTTAAACTTATTATTCTAATACCGACATTGCCCAATGAAAAGAGATTGGTGGCGACATTGGCATTCCTTCTCACTACGCAAATAAAGCATCCTCTTCCTCGTAGCATCCCTACTACTTACGTTGCATATAGCCTGTTAAACTTCCTTCCTTCGCCAATGGAAGATCGTTTTGGATCCGTTTGGATTCAATTTTATGAATACAAGGGTGTTAGAATAATTTTATGAATTTCTTCTCAATTTTGAACCAACTTTTTGAATTTTATCTCAATTTAAATCGAATTATTCTAATTTAAAATATTTTTCTACAATTTTCTATTAAAAATCTTTTACGTGGTGGGCAATATAAAACGCCCGCCACGTGAAATATTAAGCGTGGCGGGCAACATAAAGCGCCTGTCACGCACATTTCACGTGGCGGGCGTTTTGTATTGCCCGCCATAAAATCGCCCGCCTATAAATAGTGGGGCGTTCTCGTGATTTGGCTAAGTCCTTCGCCGGTTCATGTTTTAACCCGAAGGGCTGCCCAAATTTTTCGCCGCCGCCGCCACCGCCATCGCGTTGCCCTAGATCCGCCGCCGCGGCCGACTCGCCATCCCCGCACGCTCGGCGCTAGATCCGCCGCAAGGCGCACCGCAACTACCCGCTGGCGGGGGCGCGGCGGCGCCCTCGCCACCATCACCGCCGCCCGTCCGCCACCGTCCCGCCGCATCGAAGATCGTGCCTCCGTCCGCGCCACCGTCCTCCGTCCGCGCGAAGTCACCACCGTCCTCCTCATCTCGCTCCGCTCCATCGTGGTGCTCGTGGTGGTGCTCGTCGGAACCCTAACTCCGGCCACCGCCCGCCCGCGAGCCCGGCGACCTCCTTCCCTGGCGACGTCCTCGCAATCCTCTGTAGCCAGCGCTGCTGTGCTCTCACTTCTTCCCCGGCTCCGACTTCATCACCGTCCCGCTGGTGAACTTTTTTGCCCATCTGTAAAATTTTGTTTCGAGATGAATGTTTCGATCATGCTGCCAATGATGCCACTGTGATGAATTGCGAGATGAATTTAACCGAGCATATGCCACTGCCAATGATGAAATGGGATGATTTTTTTTTCATGAATTTGAGTTGAAATGGGATAAATATTAACTGAGATGCTACTGTGATGCTACTGTGATGCCTCACTAGTTCACTGGATGCCCATGATTTTGGATTTTGGATTTTTGCATTCTATGATGCTGCCTAACTATTACTCTCACTGACCTACTTCTGCTACTCTACTTAATACTGTCTACATGGCACTGACTACTCTGTCTACATGGCACTGACTACTCTGTTTTGTTCTCACTGAATTGCGAGGTGAATTGGCATATTATATTGCTTTTTTGCGCCATGCAAATTGAGGCCCTCCAATTCTCACTGCATACTGCAAATTGAGGCCCTCCACTTCTTTACTCCTACTCGCTGCTGCTATATGTTGAACTCTCTACTCTATATATGTATTGGGATAAGTTTGGTGGTGCTTCCTCTTGTCTCTACTCTCTATACTACTATTACTACTCTATACTGCTCCTCTACTCTCTATTGCTGCCATTTTGTTTTCCCCAAATTTTTACTACTACTACTCTACTATTTTTTGGTACTCTATGTGGCTGCTACTCACTGCTCTACTCTACTACTCTACTACTACTCTATTACTACTGCTACTATCTGGTGTTGTTTGTACTAGTAACTTCTACTCTACTCTCTGCAGCTGAACAACCATGGTGCTGTTTTTTGAATTGGTGCACTATATATGGTGCTGTTTTTTTTGTCATTGCCTGTGGTGGTGCCCTGCTGTTGGCTGTTTTTTTGACCTAACCCTTCTGGATTTTGAAAAATGACTTTATTATGTACTACTGTCCTACTATGGTGCACTATGGTGCTGTTTTTTGAATTGGTGCACTATGGTGCTGTTTGTTGAACTTGGTGCTTTACTCGATCTACTCACTCAACTTATGTATAACTGTCCTACTGTCATGAACTGAATCTACTTATTACTCTACTACTATTTTTTAAACTTGGCATGTGGGGCTGTTGTTTTGAACATATATGCAATGATGTGAACCCATTAGTGCTGAGGCAGTGGCATATATGCAATGACATGAACTTATTGGGGCTGAGGCAGCGGCTATGATGATTGAATGTCCCCCTATACTACTTGGAAGCTGCTAAACTAGGATGGCTTGTACAAGCAACCAATTTAGAAGCGATGTGATCACGAGGGGGCTATATCTGAGCCAACATTTTTATTTTTCTCTTTCCGCAATTTTGAATTGAGCTTGTCTACTCCTATTCAACTACTACTACTAATGAATTATATATTTCTAGCTTGAAATGGCGAATCAACAGGACTAGCTGAAAGGTCTGCTTGTATGGGACTCGCCTAGCTCCAGTGGCTCTAGTTCAGACGAATACGCAAGCGGAGCGTCGTATAGCCCGTCGAGGGGTAAAAGGAAACGTGCAGAGGAGGAAGTTGATCCTAGTTACAACCCGAAGGGCCGTGAAGCACGAAGCAAGGTGCCTAGGGTTCAGGAAGTACAGGCTAAACAAACCCCCGCTACCTCCACAGGCACCTCAGAGCAACAACCCCCCCTACGTCCACGGCCACCTCTTCAGGAAAGGGAGACAAGCCAAAGCTGAGAAGGGGAGAACATGGGAGGCACAAGAAGAGCAATGAGGTCCATGTCATTCAAGAGTTGGGGCCACAGGGGAGCCATTGAGCCATTGCAATCTGCTCGTGTTTCGTGAAAGATAAGGTCTCCATTCTTTGGGACGACCGAAAGCCGCCCGTCGCCACCGACAAGTTCAGGTGTGGGGCGAGATGCAGAAGCGGTTCGTGATCCGCACAACGCCGTGAAAAGGTAGAAAGCATGTTTATGTCCTCCAGAAGAATTCTTTGGGGGCTCAACAAGGACTTCCTTTTGAAAGGCGATCTGTAACACCCCCGGTGTTACTCAACTAAAATCTTGCCATGTCATCATGTTTATCATAAAGCATGCATAATTAGCAAAATTGAAATGCATTAAAAATTAAAATGACTTTATATTTTTAGGGAAATGTTTGAGCTAAGGAATTTAGAGTGTTTATATGTTAAATTTATGTTTTTGATGTTTTTGATCCTAAGTGTGATGTTGGATGATGGTTGATAGTATAGGTTGGGAATCTGAAAGTTGAATCAAATTCAAATTTGAATGGAACTCCGAAAAACCCTAATTTCTATCTTTTCTTTTACTTTTTTTTTCTTTTATTCAAAATTTATAAAGAATTTGGGTATGGTTATTAAAGCAATTTTGTAGAGTTTTCAAAGTTGAACAAAGTTGGTATTTTGAGTTTTCAAAGTTTAGTTCAAAAATTTTTGGTAATTTTGAAAATACCAAAACTAGGGTTTTGTCCCCTTTTTTTAAAAACCCTATTTCACCCTAAGCAAAATTCAAAAACTTTTAAAACCAGTTTGTATATCTTGTTGAGATGAACAAAAGTCATATGGGAAGATGATTTTAAAAGTAATTTTGAATTCAAATTTCAAAAATTTGAACGCCAAAAGTCCAAGAGGCGAATTTGAAAATCTTCCAATTATGAAAATTGTTCTTGAAAAATTAGCCTAAGTCACTTTTTAGTTTTTCAAATCAGGAATTTGGGGAGAATTTGACCAAATTCAGAAAAAAGTCGCCCCACCACATGGGCAATATTGGGTACGCCGGACACAAGCCGGACGTGGTGGGCCGAAGAAAGGGCTAGAAAGGAAGCCTGGGGAGCGGATCCGTGCGAGGGCTATGATGAAAGGACATGGGACTTCCTCTATGGCCACAAGCCTAAGAAGCCGAGAGGCCCGCAACGCTTGGCCATCTAGAGATCAAGGAGGTCGAGAAGAAGGTCATAGAGAGGCCACCGCAATTGGCCGAACACTCCGACTCATCTCCGAACCATCGGAGCACCGGAGCCTACGATATTCTGGGACACGACACGGAGGTGCGCCGACCTTGGCCTTGGGAAACCCCGAGCATGGCCGTCGGTGGTGCCCGTGGCATGAGCTCCGGGAAGAGTTGGACGTCGGCCGGTGGACTTGTGGAGCGGTCGGTCGGATCGCCTCGTATGTACAGCACAGCGGGCAGGTACAAGGAGGGTTTGAGTTGGGGAAGGCCGTGAGGAGGCCTTGAAAGAAATGATTTCTTGTCTTGAAAGTCCATAGCGAAAATAGGCTTTCACGAAGCTTCTTATGAGTATATGCCAAAAAAACCCCAAGATGGTGGAAATAAGGAACAAATTTTAATTGAAAAATATTTTATTTATCCAAAATCATGAAAATTATTTTGGTATGTTTTATGGTATGCCTGTACAAAAATTTTGAGCATGATTTGAAAAAAATAAAATATTTATTATTTCGTGCCCTATCATTTTATGTGATGTTTTTGTTTTGTGTCAAATAGATTAGGGCGTTTTGGCATAATAAGGTACCTTAGGCAATGGGATGATATCACTAAAATGACATGGTGCGTTACTTTCTTGGTTTATCATTTCATGCCCTGCAAGGCATATTTATGTATATGGCATCATATTGGGGCAAGACGAAGCTTATTGAAGGCCGTTGAGGAGGGGGATTGTACATCCTCGCGGATACATTTAAACCTTTCCTTGTATTGCAGAGAGTGCATTAAGTAAAGAGCATGAGATCCCTTCCAGAATGTGCCCCCTTAGTGTTAGCCACCGCTTAATTGGGTATGTGTTCATCAAAATGTTTTATTTGAGAAGAGTATGAAGATGTAGTGATGAATTTAAACCGATCGGCGGGTATCCCACTCATAATGGGGTCAAGACTCTTCTCCTTTGCTCTTTGTTTGTTCACCCCGCATCTCCAACCCTTGTGGAACAAGGAGGACATTGAAGCGCACAAGTCAATATTGAAGTCACCGTCCTTTTCATCACCGTTCCGTTTTTGGACAAAGAAAAGTGGCAAGTTTGGGTACTACCCGAGTTCTCCGCGGTATAATCGGTTCATGGACCCCTATGATGATTCTTCCCATGATGATGATGGTGGGGACGGAGTATAAGGCTACAACGACCCTCCTCATGGTTCAAAAGAGTTTTACTCCACCTACTCCTAAGACCCTGAGTCCAAATCGGGGTTAAGGACCCGCCCGGCACACGGGAAGATGAGGAAGTAGAGTTGAAAGGCGGGCAAGGGTTGGGTGTTTATTTGTATAAAGGAGCTTGTAAAACCTTAAGTTTGAGTTTTTGAACAAAGGACACCGATGTAATTGAATAAAGTGTTGACCGAGTGACTTGTTAATGAGATCCTTTCGGAATAATAGCACTTTCTAGAATTTGGGGCACACGAGGAGCGATGATAAGTGCACCTAAGGGGCCCGACATCACCCTTCACTAAATACACAATGGTAAGCATGGGAAGGACACCGGAAGACGAGAAGCAGCAAATAGGAACCGAGGAAGCATCGGGGAAAATGCGTGATAGAAAGTAGGGGGGGGGAGACACCCATCTACACTCTCGAGGCCTCCACCGCCTTAGATCAGGAGGACACCTCAGCGCCGAGGAAGGAGAAAGGAGCCGAGCATACGACACCGCCACCATCCCCGCTGGACCTAGCGAATGCCCTCCACCACCGAAGAAACCGATATTCGATGAAGAGGAGGCCGTACCCGACAAGCAGGCCTTACCGTGAGGCCCCAATTATTAAACATTGGGTCTGAAAGGTATGCCCCGCTCAAACAATGAGCTATAATATGTAGCCACGCTTCATGTCGGTTCACAACCTAACATTTGTAGCCCCGCTTTTCCAGGCCAAAATCCCCACTTCATGTCGGGTTCGTCTCGGATGAATGCCCCGGCAACTTCGAGTTTGGGAAGTACATGATACCTAAGGCCCAGCTCATCGATGTGGAGACTTGGGAGGCTCGGAAATTCCATGCATGGTATATAGAGTGCACAAAACGTGGAATGCATAGCTTCACTGTCTATCTTCCTAAGGAGTACTTCCACTGCTTCGTTGATGGACGGTTCATCGTTGATTTCCATGACATGTCTAGACTATTTCGTCGACAGGACCTTGACATTGCCCAAGTCACCTTGTTTGCTCTGTAAGTGCAATTTTACTTCCACATGTCCCTTACATTCGTATAGATTCTTTCTGTCAAAAATACTTATGCCACAACCACATGTCCTTATAGGTTGATGGCCGATGCAGGCAGGAAGCTAAACAATGGTATTCTTTATCTCTCTCCAATGCACATCTGTGAGAAAGAGATCATCGGTTATCAGAAACCAAGGGACCATCCAGATATGGTGGACTTGATGGAGAGAGAGAGAGAAAAGATATGGAAAAAGCAGCTGAACGAAAAGAAGTTGGAATTATCACAATACTTAATAGCAGCAATGAAAAAGGTCAAGCCAAAGGGGTATTGATGTATTCTGGCGGCTCACCAATACGGAATTGGATCCATAGGACATTGGATTTGTTTCATAATCTTTCCTCAGGACGGGAGGGCCGTGATCTTTGACTCACTAAGGAACACAAACCCGCACGGCTACCGACACTTTGAAAGCTACTTAAAATTGTAAGTGATGAACTGCTTATTCAATTACTAGAGTCGAATATCATCGTTGACAATATAGTGCATTTCGTATAGCTCTTACTGGGGAGTACTTGAAGGATCCGGACAGTTGGGATCGAAGATCCCAGAAGGGAAAGGAGCGCAATAAAAATAAACTCAAAATTAGGCAAAATTTCCCGGTACGTATATGAAACCTAATTTTTCTTAGTATGACTGCCTATTGCTTCTATCTTACTACTAACATTGGTTTATTGTGTGCGGTGCATCAAACAACCATTTGGATCAAACTTGTGTGGTTTCTTTAGATGCGTGAGTACCGAGGGCTTGCGAAAGTACTCCACCGACTACCGACGCGACTCAAGGAGGGACGAGAAGCATTGGTACGGAATCGTAGAAAAGGCAACCGATGAGATGCGATTCAGGAACACAAGTAGGAGACATATGTAAGTTTGTTCTAGACCAAGTAGTGCATGAAGGACAACCTTTCTTTTTGGAGGACAATGAGTTGGGGTTGTTGTCAGAGTTCGAGCCCCTAAGGAAATGGAGCACCATGCTAGAGCTTAAGGACTACCTTCATCCAGTCACCTTATAGCTCGCACATTATGTATGGATGTAATTAACTCGTACTTTTTGTTGGATATGCATGAATGGATCGATGAAAACATGTATGGATACGAACGGAATCGATGTATATATATGTATGATATATACTTTTGTATTTGTATTTATATATATATATATATATATATGTGGATATGTATTAGCATTTTATGTATTTTTTAAAAAAATTTAATCCATGGCGGGCAACATAATGCGCCCGCCACGTTAAATCCGTTACCGCGTGGCGGGCACGGCCGCCCGCCACGCGAAAGGCCACGATTAACCGTGACCTCGGGGTGGGTGGCGGGCGTGCCCGCCACGTAAAAGCAAAAACGCCCGCCACCTAAAAGATTTTCGCTACTAGTGAGTCCTAGAAAAACTCTCATTTCAGTCATATTAGTGGGTGGTGGCCAATTCAAAGCATATCCTTTGTTTTAGATGGATCAAGTAGCCACTCCTTGGTCTAATATAATGTGCCCCAGATAATCAATACTTGACTTTGCAAAAGAACACTTACAGGCTTTGAGATACAACTTATTAACTCTTAGTACCTCTAGGACTTGCTGGATATGCTGTAAATGATCTTCTCTAGTGGTACTACAAATGAGTATATCATCTAGAAACACTAGCACAAACTTTCTCAGAAAAGGTTGCAACAGTTGGTTCATAAGACACTGGAAAGTGGCTGGAGCATTTGTGAGGCCAAAGGGCATTACCTTGAATTCTTTGTGACCTTGATGGGTTATAAAAGCAGTTTTGTATTCATCCTGTGGTAACATTCTAATCTGATGATAGCCTGACCTCATATCCATCTTGGTGAAAAATTTTGAGCAAGCTAACTCATCTAAGATTTCTTCCACTATAGGCATAGGAAACCTATTTTTGATGGTAAGAGAGTTGAGCTTCCTATAATCCACACAAAATCTCCACTGACCATCCTTCTTCTTGACTAGTAAGACAGGAGATGCAAATGGACTATGACTATGTGTGATTAGACTAGCAGCAAGTAAATCCTTCACCTGATTTTCAATCTCAGTCTTATTCTGTGGTGAATAGTGATAAGGTCTTGCATTCACAGGAACAGAATCAGGGTACAAAGGTATGGCATGGTCATAAATCCTCTGAGGTGGCAAAGTTTTGGGCTCCTGGAAGACATCAACATATTACAATAATAGATCCTGGACTTCTTCATCCTTAGTCTTCTGAGCTGGTATTGAAGAGATATTGTCATTCTTGTTGCAACTATCCACAATAGCAAAAGCCCAAATATCATTACCCTTTAGAGATTTGTGTAACTAATTGATCGAAATATTCTGTAGTGATGCTGCTGGAGGTGGAATACCCTTGATAGTAATCCATTTTCCCTGATGTTGGAATTTCAGGATTCTTGCTTCCCAGCTACAGATCATGTCACCCTTTGGCTTTAGCCAGTCAAAACCTAGGATGGCATCATAGGGTAGTGACTCTAGGACAATCATATCAGTTTTTAAAGTATGCCCTTGTATATACCACTTCAGATTTTTCACCATCTTGTTAGTTGCATCCAAGAATCATTTGGTAATTTAACTCTCAATGGAGGAATATCCACTGTGGGGAGCTGAGTGAGATTAACAAACTGAGCACTCACAAAAGTATGGTTGCTATCAGTATCCAACAAAATGAGCATTGTTTTGTCTTGAACTGTGCCCTTGAGTTTAATGGCATCAGCCCCATCTGTACTAGTTATAGCATTCAAGGATACCTGCCCAAAATGTTCTTGCAGCATCTCATCCATGGCTATTTCATTCAGGAGATCTTCATCAATTTCCTTATCCAAATCATTAACCACTATAGCATTCAACTGAGGCTTGTTCCTCTTAGCACACTGCTCAGCATGGCTAGGCTCATACTTGTCTCCACAATGGAAGCACAAGTTGTTAGCCTTCCTGTAATCCCTCTGCTGTTTGTCTCTCCAAAGATTACCATAGTTGGTGGCATAGTTGGTGGTTTTGGCTTCAGGCTTGTTCACTGCTGGTTTGAGCTGATTGTTCCTTTGGGGGTATTTCGGTTTGTTTGTTTCCAGTATCTTCTATTGTATCTTGGCAATAGTAATAGCCCTTTCCACAGTGGCAGGGACTTGAGGTTCCACCACTGCCCTTATCTCTTCCTTCAAACATCTCACATATTGTGTGGCAAAGAACAAATCATCATACTGGGCACCATGCATGGTCACATCATATTGAAGAGATTTATACTGGGTAGTATAGCCTTCCACAGTAGAGGTCTGCTTGAGATCCAACAGATCATTTATAGCAGAACGATGATCATCACTCCCAAATTGTGCCCGAATATCATCACTGAGCTTCTTCCAGGAAACATTTTCATGAGTCATTTGGTAAGTCTGCCACCATTTGGCAGCAATGTCTTCCAGGTGCATGGTAGCAGTTTCCACCCAGAGATCTTGAGGCAACTTGTAGATTTTGAAATACTTGTTACATTTGTCCAGCCATATCTTGGGTTGCACTCCACTGAAGGAAGGGAAATGCAGTTTTGGGAGATGCTGGTGTGGCACATATCCCTGGTGGTGGTCAAACCGATGCTTGTTGTGGTGGAATGGCCTGGACCGATTGGGAGCTTTCTCTCCTGCAAAGACATTATCAAATTCCTCTTCTCTACCACCCAGCACAGAATCATCACTGAGAGAACAGTGTTCCTGCTCAAACTACCTGATAGTCAACTGAGCCACTGCCTGACCGTTTGCCCTCACTTGCTGAGCAATGAGTTGTTGGTCTGCAGTACATTGAGCCACCTTAGCATTGGTTTCAGCCAACTGTTGTTTCACCTCTTGCTGGATCTGACCGAGATCGGTCATTCGCTGAAACATGAGATTGAAATTCTCCCTGATTTCATTCCACTGTTCCTGCTCTCCTTCAGCATTAGCCGCCATCTGATCAAGCTGAATACGCGTCTATAATGACGGATGAGGATCCCCGCCCACAGCTCGTCGTGGCGCCGTGATGTCAAGTAGACACAATAGTCACCACACTAGGGAAATACACCAGTTCGGGTCGAAACTTCCCTATCCGGTGCTTCCCCAATCACCGCCGTCTGGAGTTGATGCGCGACCTCGGAATTTTACGACAGAAACTGCGTTCCACAACCTGAGTCGTCGGACAACTCCCCGCCAACACCACCGCTCAACAATCAAACACCGCTTACGGAATTTTACACGCAAACAAAGCTGCGCAACACTGGGTAGTGATTGATGCTAGCTAGAGTACTCGAAAATGGAAACAATCTTACATATCACTCAACTGGGTAAACGCCGCCAACCCAAACTGCTTGATGCCGAACCCTAGAAGAATCGAAGCCGCGAAAAACGAACTGGTGACGAATCGAGGGTGGAGGGTTTTTCTGTGGTGCTTTGTGGAAGGTACCAACGAAACTACTCGAGGATCGGGTCAACCAAAGGAGGGACCTCCGGATCCTTGGTCGAACACCACTGGGGTGTGACCCGGGAGAGCCTGCCCACCGGAATTACGACCTGGATCTACCCGAAGTAGCAACGGCGGAACCCGAGAAATCGTGGACTAGACGAATTTGGGTGGGAATTGGGTGGGGAACTAAGATTCGTCCCCTAAAGGATGGATGAAGAAGTAGCGGATGCGGGTGTCACGGCGCGTCGATGAAGTCCGCCGCCGCACCGAGGGTAGCCGAGGAAGGTAAGGTCTTTGATACCACCTGTCAGACCCGTGGCCCGTCGGCGATCGCCGGAGACGTGAGAGAGACGAAATGGATCTCGGATGAGGAACGACGAGCAGAGGAACCTCTGGCTCCCGCGTGTTCTATTTGCTTTCTTAAAACTTGTCTGTTACAACGAGTTCATAGGTATTTAAACAAAACAAGTAAACTGGTCCGCAGTACCCACATGTCACTCATACTGGTCCGCAGGACCCACATGTCATGAGCTAAACAAGATAATAAACGATGCCGCCTCCTTGCTTGTAATACTTACTCCTCTAGTACGCTCACGCCTGGGTCATGACAGAAGGTGTGCACCAAGTGTAAGATTCCCCCGCCCCTCCTCCCCCTTGCTGAATCTCGCCGATTTCTACTCGCCCTAGAAGTTCCGCGCTGGGATCTGTGTTTTTTCCCCTTTTTCCCGGCTAAAAAAGGTTGGTGGAATTCGGGATTGCAGGCGAGAAGAAGCTCAGGAAGGTGATCGTGCCAGACAAGTGGAAGGAGGGCGCCAGCAACACCAACGAGAGCGGCGGCCGCAAGATCAACGAGAACAAGCTCCTCTCCAAGAAGAACAGGTCTGGTCCGCTCGGCTCGCTCCTCTGATCCTTCCTTCTCCACTCCAAAGTCGATCCATCTCCTTCACCGCTAGTCATTTGCAGTTCCTGTTAGTATTGCCGACAGAGACCGAGGCTCCGATTGATTCGGCTGGTAGGGCGAGATGATGATCTTGAGGAAATAGGAGGGGGTTCCGTTGAAAAAAAAAATTATGGGTCAACTAGACGTCTAGATGTGAGTAGTTGATGCCTGTTGCTTGGGCTCCTGATGAAACAAGGGGCGCTGCGGGTTTCGCTTTCTTGGGTACCTTGATAGATCATGGCAGGGGTTGTGTTTTATTCTTTTTTGTCTTATTAAGGAAAGGGGAGAAAACCACCAGAGTAATGGCACCAGACACCAGTTTTTGGTGTGCTGCATGATGCAATTGGTTGGTCATTAGTCACATGAAGATTCGTAGTAATGGATCAATCAAAGAAGGCATGTTTGTTGGTCGAACCGTACTGGACAGGCTGTTGTAACTTCAACTTTAAGACACCCAAACGATAATCATTAGAAAATCTTGGCACCTATCTATTCTTGCTGCTAGGTAAACTCATTTCCCTACAGCGGAATGAGTCTGGCAATAGGTTTGGTGGTACATGGTGGTATCACAGTAGCTTAATGCCTCCCAACAGCATGCGGCTATCTTTAATGAAGGGCCTCTGTACAAGATGGGAAATAGAGAAACAGTATGAGATTTCTGTCCTAACTGAACTGGTTGTGAAGTATGAGGATGGCTCGTTTGGCGTGGCTCCACCACACGAAACAGCTCCAACTCCAGATTCTCTGGTGGGCTGAATCCGTTTTGAGAAACGCTTAGGAAAACAGATTCGACATCCAAGAGGAGCTAAATCTTGAGGTGGTGAAGCCACTTTTTTCAGCTCCACCATCCTAATAGAAAAATGGCTCCTGATTCTATTGGATTATAAGGAGGAGCCATTTTATTTGTGATCCTTTAGTACAACTTTAGCTGAATCCAGTTTTGCAGCTGTGCCAAAGGGGGCCTGAGTTCAAACTGTCACATATCTGGATCACAACAAGCTACATATACTTTGTTTTGGGTGTTATGGGGGGAACGGTTATCCCGAGGGTGATTTAGTTGAACAAGGGACTAGGAACATATCAGCACTTGATCTAATGAACCTTAAGAAAAAATATATTACTCCTTAGTAATGTAAATAGAGGGGGGACAAAGGAAAAGGTGAGGAAAAGCGAGGAATAGGGTTTGTAAGAGTACGAGGATGTAAGGTCACCGGGATTTTCAAATTTTGTTTAGGCTTTAACTTATGATGTAGGTCACCAGGATTTTCAAATTTTGTTTACGCTTTAACTTAGTAGTGTATATTATTTCTTTAATCCTTATGTTTTAGCAAGATGGTCTTGAATTTCCATGGAACTTTCCTGTACTCCATTTTCTGGTCGTATTGAGCAAGCCATCCTTTTTCCATGTATCAAATCACATATGCTTTTGCTTAAGTTTTGCAACTTTCAAATTACATCTCTTTAATATGCTTTTGCAACTTTGAAATTACATCTCTGTAACATAATGTTTTTTTTAACTACTGTTGACTGTGGTCTAACTCTACATATACTGCTGATTAATCTTAGGTGGACTCCATATGGAAACACCAAATGCATAATCTGTAAGCAACAGGTGCATCAGGATGCCAAATACTGCCACACCTGCGCTTATTCGAAAGGTAAGAAACTTGCTCCCTTGGCAACACTACTGGTTTGAAACTACCTGGATATTTGTCCATTGGCATATTCAGTGTCTTAGCATCACAGGGATACTAGAATTTCCCTCTGATGGTTTTGACTTGTTTCAGGGGTTTGCGCCATGTGTGGGAAGCAAGTGCTGGATACGAAGCTGTACAAGCAAAGCAACGTGTGATCCCAGCTGTACTAATCTGCTGATTACTTGTCAGAAAACTTGTACCTGCAATCTAGCTGTGGAAAAATAGTTTTTTGTAAGGAAAAAATGTACTCCTGGCTAATAGTTCTGGAATATGAAATTGTCACCAAAATCTAAGCTCCAGCAGCTTTATGCTAGTGAGTTTTATGTGCTACATCACTCGGAATCCGCTGTGGCTATTGCAGTGGAAATCAGTGTATTCTGTATTTAGTTGATTTCACACATAGAATCTGCATGCGTTTTTGTTTCACTAGAATTTCTTTGTGTTTTGATTTTATTAAAAAAAAATTATGTGTGCTTCACGGCAGCAGTCTCTGCAGGGGTTTCCATTTTTGAATGCTACATACAAACCATCAACACGGCGGCACTGAAGTTGAATGCCTAAGTTGAGTTTGGTGTTCGAGGAGTAACGCTTATAGGTGATAGTTCGAGAGAAGTATATTCCTTTCCGAGAAAGAAAATATCATGTATATTTCAAAAGAAAACGAATTCAACCTCACGGGTAAACTGTACAGCACGGACACGGTAGATTACGCACAATAAAACAACACGGTAGACATAGGAACATCACGGGTAGACAGAGAGAGTACGTTTCTTCATTGCCCATGGTACATTTTGTCTGGACATTGCTTATAGTTTACACCTACATTGCATAGCAGGACGACACTACAACGGTACAACGTGTCAAATGTACTGCCACAATTAGACAGAAGCATCGACTATGGCCAGGTCAGACTACAATGCCTATTCAGCTCTATAGCGTAAAAATTACAGGAGATAAGGCTACATGCTACAATGCACAAGAGAAATGACCTAAATCCAGTGCTTGAAATTTTATTCCTTGACGCAATCTGCAGTTCTAAGTTTGTTGGTTGAGCACATGACGGAGCTGAATCTTCTGGCTCTCCATCCTAGCTTCTAGAAGCCTCGTCTTCAGGCTCTGCTTCTGAACCAGCTCCATGCAGCCTCTGAAACCCCGGTTGAGCTGACTGTTCATCGAGTCCGGTGAGCTCCACTGCGACGTGCTTAGGGTGCTGATCCCCATATCCAGATCCATGCCTTTGGCTGCAGAATACTCACTGTTTGGAAGACTTGCATTCGACGCCCTCCCGCTAACTATCTCCGCAGCATCTTTCGTGCGGAATTCACAATTTCTCAGAGGGGATGACTTCCAGAGCTTCGATATGGCACACTCTTTCTTCTTGGGCTGCTTCATGTCTGTCAGGTACACTTTGCTCAAGTCGTCACACAGCTTGTTGGTCTGCCCACCCTCTGAGTGATTCCCGCTTGTCCACGAAATTCTGTCAAATATCTTGTTGACAGAAGGTTCACTTCCATATGGTGAACGGCTTGAGCCCTGGTTCTCTTCACGACTCATGGTCTCCCAGCTGCTGGCATCTTCCGTTTCGCTCTCATCAGAATGACCTCCATCTGGGAACAACTTGGCTCGGTTTTCCAGGAATATATGAGCCATTGGGCTAGCTTCTTGGATTTCTGATTCGGAAGCTGCATAACTTCGCTTAGGGCCTGGCTCACTCTCCTTCACCTCGGTCTCTTCAATTGGGCGCAGCTCTTCAAAGATGGACAATATGTCTTCTGATGCTCGTGGAGGCTCATATGTGAATTCAACCTCTTGGGCTCTGACAGACCCAATGTTGTGTGCTGCTTCGACAACTGTGCTGTCACCTTTGGACGAGCTGTAAGTGGAAATGAAAGCCTCCACATCCTCTTGCAGTTTGCTCAACTGTTCATATTTGGCCTCAAGAGTGAGTTTGGCATCGACAAGTTTCATCTGCACTCGCTCCTCACGCCACACCTCGGCCATCTGCAGCAACTTCCTGTCCTCATCTAGCTCACCCCGCAGTTTGAGAGAATCCTGCCTCAAGGCTTCAATCTCTGATTTGTGTTCCTCTATCTCCCTCACCAGCTTGTTGCATACCTCCTCTGTTAGTTCTCGTGTCTTCTGCCCATTGTCATACTCCTGCAGTAGCTGCTTTGCTGCCATTTTGACTTCTTTCAACTCATCAACAAGCTTAAAATTAATAGTCTCCAACCGCCTCCGCTTCTTTTTCTCATGCTCCAGGTCTGCCTTCATATCTTAAAGTATGGCTCGAACCTTCTTGTGCTCTCTGTTCCGCCAAGCTGCTTTCTCCTCTGCTAGTTTCTTCAACAGATGATCAAGTTGCTTCTTGGCTGAAAGCCGCTCGGCTTCTAGCTTGCTCACCCTATCCCGCGCCTGCTGAAGCTCCATCTCAAGGCTAGCAACATAAGTTCCCGGTTGCTGTTCGTCAATGAGATTTAGTTCGCTGGCAATCACATATGCACCATCTGGTTCAATGCTCTTTATACTTATAGGTTGCCATTTCGTTGCATCCTCAATGCCAGAGGCAAGACGAAGCTGTACCTGCACAGTTAAATCCACCGAATCAGCTTAGTGCATGAGACCAACAGCAGAAATTTGGGTGAAGTGGTTTCCAGCTCTACCTTGTGGAGCTCTCCACTATGGGGCCCCAGGACAGAATTGGGGCCTGAAGCGTCGTTCTTCAGACGATGGTGGTGGGCAAGAGGATCCTTCCTCAAAAGCTGAGCTTGCAGATGTCTAGGTATGTGCTGTCATGCAAGTAAAGCCAACACAAAAGTGAGTATGAATGACCAATCGACTGCCACAAAGGCATGAAAACGAGAAGCATTAAGCTAAATCTCTTCCCAGCAGCCAGACGCTAGCATATGGCTAGCAAATTGAGATAGCTCCACCAGATTTACCCATTCTCGAAATTACAGCATACAGTAACTTCGTAATGACAAAGCAAAGCTCTGGAAAACAAAGGGAACATAAAGAACGAAGATGAATTATCTGCGGGCTGCGCCTATAAAATTGGGCCGACTCTACTGAGTGGATCATTCGGATCTTATTGCCAAATAAATATGACAAAATGATAAGGAAGGATTCCACGGAACAGCATACCCTCTACCCAAGCCAGCATCTGGCTGTCTGTGGCATGAACACCAGCCACATTGGCATTGTGATGCGCCAGGTTAAGAACTCAAGTGGCAAAGTAACAGCAGTAAACTCCTCAAGTGAAGAACCACCACACAAGACAAGTAATAGTAGGTGCCGCCATAGCCGCAGGGGACAGGCGGGTTACTCCCACATCAAGAACCCTAGCGAGGTACAGCCGTGCCCCCGCTTAATTGCACGGCACGCTGTCGATTTCAATGGGTCGGGAGCAGATCACATGAGCGGGATTGGGTGCGTCACAAGGAACGCGCCCATGGCCTGACCAATAAATGGAGACTTTTACATGTGTGACATTAAAAAAGTTGGCCTGCTTGTCCAGACCACTGAAAAGTTCAAACTATCATAAATCTCCACCTTAAGAAAAGTTTTTTCCTCCACGCCATTCCGTCCGCTTGCCGTGTGTTTTTCGCCGTTTGCAGCCCTGACGTGCGGGCCCGGCCACGCCAAATGACCCGCCTGCCCTTGTGCTTAGACAGAGGAAGTGGAGTCCCAAGTGTGCTAGTGGCTGTTGCTGCTTGGGGGTGCAGGGGATTTATTTTGGGAGGTGCATAAGGCGTCAAAATTTGATTACAACAACTAAAACTTGTTTTTTGTGTGGGTGCAGCCGCACCCAGTACCCTGTGAGTAGCTCCGCCGCTGCCTTCCTGCATCACTCTTTTCAATGAAATACCTAAACCCTCTGATTGCAGCATGAGTAGCTAAAGCCAGCTTAAATTCAAACATGTTTGCAAACATCATGCCTACAACCATAGGGGGGTTGTTTTTTGTCATACTCAGCAGGTGCCATAAAATCAGGCTCATGGTCTTTAACCATTTCATCTACATCATCAGGGTCAATTTCATAGTCAGGATCATCACAAGCATCATCAGCACAAGCATCATCAGAGCTATCATTAGAGCATGAACCTCTATCAGGACTTGGACACTCCCTTTGTGTGCTGCTTGGAAAAAACAGAGGTGCTGGAGGAGGTGGCTGTTGTGGTCCAAGGTCCATGTACAACACTTCGTCATCAACACCGACATGCTCATTCTCTGGGTTTGGGTTAGGAAGGATTGCATCATCTTGAGTTTGACACTGTGGCTAGCTTGGTATTGCACTGCTAGGTTCTGCAATGCTAGGACAAAGCTTGGAAGGAGTGATGGGGGGTTCAACAGATTGCTCAGCAGGAGTCTCCCAAGAAGGAATGACAGAAGGCTCAGTATTGGGTTTATGGTAGGCTAAAGTCATGTAACAACACTTGGTAGCTTCACTTTTGCCAAACATTTCAAGCAAATCATGATCATTGTGGATGGGGATGTTCATCTTTGTGTCATTCCACCAGTAAAACAAACTGACAGCATCCCCATAGCGCCTAGGATACTTATCCACTATGCCATCAACCACATTTCTGTAGTTAGCTACATCAGCATCCACAACTTCGTTCAAGCTATACCACGGCACACGAGTATTTGCAGCAACAATATGAAATTCTAAGTTGTAGCTACTATTCGAGTCCATCCTACATACGAACAACATCAATCACAGAGGCGCAAACAACTATCAGCAAACCATTAAAGAAACCCTAAATGCACTACATCTAATTTTTGACAATCAACACGAACAACCAATCAAGGGGAACAGTGGTACTTACCCTTCTCGAAACCATGAAGGACGCATAGCCGCCCCGTGTTCGCTGCCATCCGTCGCCAATGTGAGGAACTACGGGATCTTCCTTGCTCCACTAACCCATACCCGTCGCCGCCGCAGCCGCAACCTAGCCCGCCCGCCGCAGTCAGCCGCCGCCGCCGCAACCTAGCCTGCCCGCCGCAGTCCGCCGCCGGTCCAATCGCCGCTAGGGTTCTTGGGGGGGGATGGGGATAGAAGACGACGAGTTGAGCGAGATGGGGAAAGTGAGTGAGGAGCGGTCAATCCCAGTCAACACACCGTCCACTTCCTCTGTCTAAGCACAAGGGCAGGCGGGTCATTTGGCGTGGCCGGGCCCGCACGTCAGGGCTGCAAACGGCCAAAAACACACGGCAAGCGGACGGAATGGCGTGGAGGAAAAAACTTTTCTTAAGGTGGAGATTTATGATAGTTTGAACTTTTCAGTGGCTTGGACGAACAGACCAACTTTTTTAATGGCACACATGTAAAAGTCTCCAATAAATGCCACACCCGTTCCTTTCTTTCCTTTCTCTCTTTGATGAAAAAAGGCGCTGAAAGGGACGTGGCCATAAATGGGGATTTGGGCTCCGACGGCTCTTGTGGGTGCGCGACGCCGCAACGGCTATTAACGCTTGTCGGGGCCGCCACGGGGCGGAGCGGTGACCGGTGCGGCCGGGCGGGGAGGCCACCGACGCGAGGTTGATGGGGGGGCGGTGCCCTCTGGATTCGCCTCCGTACCATGAATTGAAGCACGAATCCGGCGGCGTTCGAGCGGGAGTGGCTTGAGTTTGAGCCGAGAATTCGAACCATTTTTCTAATCGGGCGAGCGGCGAGCACGGATTGGGCGGAACGTGCCTCGAGCCCGACATGGGCGGCGGCGGGCGGCGGGGCCCCTCCCTCGGTGGCCGCGGCCGCCGGACCGCGGCCACGAGGCGCCCGACGGAGAAGGAGGGCGGGTCCCAGCGCGCTCCGCTCCCGGCATTGCCTCTCGCTTCGCGCGTCCACCGGAGATGGGGTAGCCGGGCCCCAGCGGCGGACGCCGGCCTGCGCTACTGACGGCGAGAGGTTGGTGGCGGCGGGTGGTGCGGCCCCCGAAATGGGCGGCGGAGGAGGGAGTGCGGGGGAGGCGGAGGCGGGCGGTGTCGGGGGAGGCGGCCGTGGGGCGGAGGCGAGGCAAAGATTGGCGGCCGGGGTAGGGTTGCGGGGCCGAGGAGGCGGGGACCGAGGCCGGAAGGGGCGGGGAGAGAGTGAAGAGGAGTGGAACTTGGAAGCAGAGCAAGGGGGAGAAGGGGTGGAAACGACAAAGGGGGGGGAGAATCAAGGGGCACGGAAGGAAAGAGGACGGTTTTTGGGGCCCTGTAAGGAAGTTGGGCATTGAATGAGGAGCACGTGTGTCGTGTCTGGTGTCTGTGATTGTGAAATAAATTTTGTTTCGATTAGATAAAACTAGGAAAGTTGTGAACTTCCTATTACTCCAATTTTTTTTGTTTTGATTAGATAAAAAAAGGAGGAAAGTCGTGGACTTCCTATTATATTTGATTTAAGGAGCACCATACATCAAAGGCACCGATTTTTTTCACTGCTACAACAAAAAAAAATGTTATGCAAAATCGACACTGGTTTTTAATCATCTCTTTGGTAAGAATGCCACTCAATCAACGGTTCTGGTGGTATCTTATATTTTTCTTCGTGGCAAGCAAAGGTAATTTCCAAAGCAGCGACCGATTTGCAACTGTCCCGACAAAAAATTTATCTTGAGAAAGACGGTTGTATTCATGAATGGGTAACAACTGGGCTTTTTTTAAAAATCATTTCTAGCAAAAGTATTAATGAATGGGTAACATAGAAGCAGGTTGACGATTAAAGATTAATTTTGACATTTCGGGAGAGCGACAAATAATAAACTGGCTAGCAAACGCAGGCGACCATTTACCAGCGTACCCTGACGAGTGACAAGGCATGTGAAATATTAGTTCAAATTTCCTATTTTACTCACGTAGCTACAGTGCTAGCAGCAGCAGCCGGCCGCCGCCGCCGGCGAAGCGAGCAAAAATGGCAACCGAGCAGGCTGCAGGCCCATAAATTTGCACCACGCAGAAATTGCTTGTTCCCCTCCACTTGTTTAACGTTGCAGACTATT